>VMRN01000156.1:351532-391318 GCA_010277015.1 Poeciliopsis turrubarensis | reverse complement strand
TTATTATTATTATTATTATTATTATTATTATTATTATTATATGGAAAGTCCAAAACATTTTCTTATTGTGAAGTGGAAGGAAAGCTATGAAGCTGGTAGTAGATAAAAACTTGAACTCAAGTTATAAGAAGGAGGAACTTATTATAACTTTTACAGAATGAATGTCAGCATAAAATCTGATTTAATTTGGGAAAAGTATGCAATCTGAAATTATAAAGCAGGTGTAATGTTTTATATTTTAAAAAATAAAATTAAAAAGTAAGTACAATTTATAACAAAATAAGGAATGGAGGGAGTAGAAACACAAGAAAGAAGAGCAGTGAAGTTATTTACAAACAAGAGGTCTCTCATAAATTTTTGACAAAAATTTTGTAGGTTTGTTTCTGTGTCTGGTGCACTGCTGGTTAAATAATTCTTGTATATTTAAAAAAGTTACTCAAGTAAATGTTATTGAGTAGAAGCAACTAGTTATACCTCCCTAATTTGGCAAGCGATAACATGGTGCTATGCATATCCTGTCCACAAGAAGGCAGTGTTGGATAAAGATGCTCATTCTCTGAACAGATAGAGGCGCCTCAAAAAATGTTAACATGGTGAAAAAGTTCAATATATTTTGTCACTACTTTCAGAAAAATGAAGCTAAAATATTATATTGAATAATTATACGTGGAGGGAAATATTTTACTCCTGCATTTCTTGTAATTTTGTTGATATTGTCTCACAGAGAATAAAAACCCAAATTTAGCGTCAACAAATATTGAAGTTATTCTGGCTTTTTGAGCTGAACCTGTTTATTCAAACACTTTTTAAAAAGTAAACCGCGTTTTACAAATGATGAAATGACAGACCTGTAACTTAAAATGATCAGGTGGTAAAGATAATAACATTCATGTCATTTCACATTCTGTTTATTAGAGATTATGCTGAATATGCGTAATCTCAGCTATACTGCTGAACTATGAGCACAGAAAACATAATCAAAGATAAGGGGTTTTTGTTGTGAGACCTCCAGTACCTATATGGTAATTTTGCGATTAACCCCATTGCACTGCACATGTGCAAACTCTCGTCTTCGCAACCTCTTTTTCCTCATTGCAGAAAACTAATGCTGATGACTGTTTTGTCTCTGATCGCCCTTCTCTGCTTCTGCTTGGCATTGTGCAGACGGGATTTACAGGAGCCTTAACCTTAAGACATCGTCAGCCCCTCTGTCTCCATGCCATCACCTCCCATTACTTTTTTATGCAGTCATCACTCCAAACATGCCAATTAAGCATAATTTACTGCCAAAAATGATGCAGAGATCATATCTAAACAAAAGGGAAAACCAAGAAAATCCAATCCATCATCCTGATGATCAGAATTAAACTGCATCTAAGCTAAACACAGTTACAGAATGAGCCACTGTGTGACTTTGGGCTGGGATTTTAGTAAACACTGATTGTGCATGTAGTTAGACAAGCTTGAGGTGGAGGCAGTGGAGAAAAACAAAGGGCCTAGAGGCGGCCAGACAGTGCTCAAGAGTGTTTGCCTAGTTTTATGGCCCTTTTAACTCCCAAACACTCGGCTTGTTTTCTTTGGGACAGACAGTCGTGTACTCAGCTGCATCAGATCTGAACGTCACCCCGCCTGTCTCAAGTCATTTCTGTCCTCAGTGTCCTCGCCAGTGTGCATGCAAGAGGAGGGATTTATGTAATTTTACATGGCAGGCGCTACTAGTTCGGTGAGCAGTACTTAGTAGTGCGTCCCGCTGTGCCAACAGGACTGGATGAATTGTTAACTGGTCTGTCTTTAAGCTTGACCGTCCACTGAAAGGGGTAGAAAGCCACAGAGCCTCAACTGGTAATTACCCCATAGAGAGCAATGATTCTCCCTCTTTCCATCTCCTCTGGAGCCTTTTGAAGATGCTCCATAGGGAGCTGGTGGTAATCAGGACACATGACTCATTGATTACATCTCTTCTCTTCCAGGAACACAGCTCAAAGAGGGGACGCAGCAGGGGGAGGGGGTCTCCTGTGCAGACAGGCCAGAGTTACAGATGCTGGATGGACACAAAGACCCAGGCCTCAAAAACATTTCGGATCCCATAAACAGTCACATGTGCATTGTTCCTCTCCGTAAGTGGCTATTCATTGGTGTTAGGAGTCAAGAGGAGCATGCATATGTTAAGGGGGGTCATGGGTGTGCAGGTTTCTCCCTCGTTAGAGCGGCCATTAGGAGTCAGAGTGCACCTGGTGCAGAGCTCCATGAACACAGAAGCATATATTACTGACCCTCACCAAACCTACTGCAACCTCAATATACATCAGTTCAGCGTAAGATGATTTTTATGGTACGTTTGTATGTTTAGGGTTTAGGTTTTCTACATGCCACTTGGAAAAAACCAAAAAATATTTACAACAAATACACAACAGTAAAAATTTAAGCTTCAGAATGAAATAAGGAAACAAATGCTAATATTCAAATTTAAATCTAATAGAAACAGAAATAAACTGAAAACATAATCTTTGACCTTTTCTGTAAAACTCCAGTAAACGATTAATTTATTTGGATTCAAAGGAAACAACAATTTCTTCAAATCCCAGGTTGCCAGGACATTGTTTCCAGAGAGGAAGAGCACAGAAGCGAAACGCTGCCAACTAATCGTTGGAGTGATTAATTGAGTTAATTTTGATTAATCAATTATTGAAATAATATTTAATTTAGTAATTGCTTAATCATTAACTGGAGTAAACGAATTCTGAAAAAGGCAATTTACTGAAAACAATATATTCAGAGCAGATATTAACCCAAACTGTACAAAACTAAATACCTTTTGCATTTAACAGTTTCCACCGAGATATTAGAGTAAGATGTTAAAAGTATTTTCTTTAGCTCCAGATTTGTCCCTCGCTACAAATGAACATTCACAAAAGGAATTTTGTGTTATTGCATTAAAAGGCAATAAAATGTAAATTTTCCTACTAAAGAAATTAAATTTCTGCTGCATCATTTTAAAACAGCAGTTATTGGTGGTTTTGTTTTATTATTTAAACAAAGCTAAAGCATTTGTTTGACGTGCAGTTTAATATCTGATGGCTCTGAACATTTACTACTGAGGAAAAACACTGGATAAACGATCACAGGCCGTGTCTTCAGTTTAGATTCTGGTCAAACAATAGCATATATTTGCTCAAAGAGGGGACGCAGCAGCTTCAAGGCAAACTGCTTCCGTAACTGTCTTCAATTCAAATATTGAACTTAATTCAACAAAAAGTTTATGAAACAACCAAATAAATTAGTGATTCAGAATTGATCTGATGAAAAAAAGAGCAATATTGGGGAAGTTAAGCGTGTTCTTCACTAATCTGCTAAACTAAAATATATCTCTGTGCCAACCACAGTCTAATAAACCTTTGACAGAATAAATTACATTACATTTAGATTGATTTTATCTATTAATAAAATGAATTGGTGTCTCTGGATTTTATTTAGGGGTGAAAAGTAAAAGAACATAAAAACATTCCACTTCTGTTTGTTCATATAAAATGTGAAACCCATGCAGTGCTTTTCTTTCACTTCACAATTATTCATTAGTTTGTATTGATCTGTCACATAAAATCTCAATAAAATACACTAAAGTTTGTATTAATGATGTGATGAATTATAAAAAGCAAACATTTTGGACGAGAACATTTGCTGAATAGATTCCATTCAGAACAGAGATCATGATGTGGTTGAACTTTTCTCTGTTGAGCAGAAAGCTACGGTCTCAGAGGACACTTCATTTGGCTTTTACAGAGACATCTCAGGGTAATGGAGTGGCCAAAGTAAGTAGACCATAAACCACCATAAAGACGTCTTTTGATGTTCCTGGATTTGCACTCTGGACACCTGTGGGGTTGAAGTGGACGGACAGAGATCATTGGGTCATCACATGTCAACATGGTGAATTAAAGCCTGAGGAAACGCTCAGGCCACCGAAGCCTTACTCTGACTGACAGCTTTGTTAAAAAGGAAAAGTTTCATGTTATTTTTAAATTTCTTGCAGGGGTACCTGCAGCTCTACACGCAAAAACAAAAATATTAATCACGCAGCTGTCATGGGTGATGTATGCTACTCGGCTGCTGTTTGTACTGAATTGTCCTTTAGCAGTCATGCATCCTGGTTGTCTTGGTCTTTCTCAGGTCTGTGACTCATCCACTTTCTGTCCCTTTACAAGAAGCATTAGCAATGTTGGGTGTGTTGTTCAGGCCTGTTCAGACGGCAAAATGTAAGAGGCAGGGGAGCGTGGAGCTGCAGACAAGCTCCATACACTCACACACACGCACATCTTTGTTGATAGCCACGCCAGAACAATGATAACAGGAAAAGAGCCTGGAGCAGAGAAAGTTAAAATGTCGGTGAAGCAATCCTGTCCACTTACTTAGGATTTGAAGAAAGGGCTCACAGTGTCTTTATCCTATCAGGGGTTGTGACCTTTTGTGCTGCAGAACATATGTCAGCATGCTTCTCCTGGTTGTTAGTCTCCACTCCCGTTGTTTTCTGTTGACTGATAACATTTGAAGCACTTAAAGTCAGCATTTCTGTGCAAAAAGCAAATCATAAATAAGGCAGCTGACACGCTGAAAGCTGTGGACACCTTGTGGATTTTCTTTCCTGCAGGATTTCAAACTGCATGAGGTGCCAAACGTTCAAGGGGGTCCATATAATTCTTTATTTGCTTGTGTTTAGCATCTTCTTGCCTCCTGGCCTGTAAAAAGAGAACGAGTGGACTAATCAGAGTCTTTTGAAGGGTGGGCTGGGCTTGTTTGTCAAGTGGCATTTGGTGAAAGGGTGTCAGAGGAAAAGTTTCTCACACCATGAGTTAGAGCCTCAGCACCGGGACTCATTCAGACGTGTTGTGTTTGTGTGGAAAGAGGAACTCGTTTTGCCACTCTCTGCTTTGTGCTGGGATGAAAAAGTTGATCCGTACCCAGACGCTATTGTTCAACTTTTCAGTTCTGTTTCTGAATCAGTTGTAAACATTTTTGTTTTGACAACTTAATGGACATAATTATGTGATGAGAACCTGCTCTTTAGGATATAATGGAAATAATTAAGCTGATCACCCTATAATCAGAAGAAAAACAATGTCATAGTAACTAGACTTCTTTTATAGTGAAAATCAATATTTATGGAGGTGGAAACAAGGTAGTAGCTTTGCAGAAGCCTTAAGCCTTTCAGATTTTGTCAGGTTGCAGTCATAGTGTTTTGTGTCCAGTGGACCCCCAGCAGTTGTCTCTGTCACAGGGGTCGAGATAAAAAGCGTGCATCTCTTTCAGGCGATGCACCAACATCCCGTATGATACTTCCTTCCTGGAAACTTCCACAATAAATATCCTAATGACGCAAAAGCAAACATAATGCAAAATAAAGCATTATGCATTATGGTAGCTGCATGAAAGACCTTTTAGGAGTCACATGATAGACTCATAGTCATTCATTTGATCATGACTGAGGCCTTTTGAGAGAAACAATTTGATGTAAAGGCAGATTAAGTGAGCACAGGATTGGTGATCAATCAATTATTTTTCTCGTGTGTAAAAGCAAGTAAAGGCACTAAGCTTCCTCTCAGTTCACACAACTTTTGCTTTTCAGAACTTACTTAGCAATAAAGCTGGGAGGACAAGGTCTGAAGAGCCAAACAACAAGGCAGGGAGATAAATCCTGGACAGTGAAGAAGAAGCATTGGGTTGGAAGTAAAGGCTCTCGTCAGGCCATGGAGTCATCCAGAGATGAAGGATGGAGCGCTGCAGGGAGTTTCAGTGTCAGCATAGCTTCACAGATGTTTCAGAGAGCTGGGAATGTGTGGTCTAGTAAAAGCCTGGTGACTCTTTGATCTGTCGTTCTTTCTCTGATATCGCTTTAATCTGACATAGGTTTCATTTTTATATAGCTTAATTGTGTGTTTTATTTTACTTTTTCAATTATAAAAAAGTACAGTAGAATATTGATCCATCAGTTTGTAACCTGACATTTAAGTGCATTTGAGTTTTGCTGAAGGATAATGAACCAAAGTTGTTGCTGCCAAACATAGAACAACCAGTTGCCAGCTTAGGATGCAAGTACTTTTTCACATTCCTGTGGGTTTCCGTAATAAATGCAATCATTTGAAAAATGCATTTTGTATTTATCCTGGTTATCATTGTCCATTACAATTTATCTGATTACATAAAAATAAAAATAAGGAAATCTGTAAGAGGACAAATACTGAACAGCCTTAACCGTTCAGTATGAAAAATGAATGTGAAGAGCAAAGGTTTCCCAGAAGCACATTGAAATGAAGCTTGATGGTGCAGAAAACAGCTGCAGGAGGTGGCGCACCACTAATAATCCTCCTGTATGAAACATGTACAGAGTTTCTTCCTGATGAAAAGCAGAGTTTAAGTGAATGCTTTTTATTAAGTTTTGTATTTTGCTACCTTTTCTGATCTGTATATCTGATACCTCAATATTGTATATATTTGTGCATAAAAAACAATAACAGACTATTTTCAAGAATGGGCACCAATAAATGGAAAACAAGGCTTTCTTTCAATGAAAATCATGGTTTTAATGCTAATTAAAATGCATATTACAGTTTGAGTTGAAACGCCAGAAGCCTGCTTCCGTCTCTGCCCATGTTAGATGAGCGTAAGCCTCCACCATGTTGAAGTAATCTTGACTTAAGATGACTAGAGTAAGATAGAAAGTCCTCATAATGTTTCAGCATTGACACACTTTGAAACTACAAACTATCCCTTTAGGTCAAATGCCAAAATTAGCATGCTAGCCACAGATTGGATGCTTAAGGAACGTGTTTACAACTTTACCACGGTACAATCCATCACCTGACATCATAACATAACAGAGAAAAACATCCTTTCTTTGGTGATCTGGGGTTAATAAGTGATTGATGAAAGTTTTTTCCCAAACACACCTGCATCCTCAATGCATGGTGGATTTGCAGTAGTTCATTTCTAAGGCATAACTAATGTCTTTGTAAACTCACCCTTTATGTGAAAATGTCCCTTTTACTTTCTTTTCACTGAAGCAGGTCAATCAGAAATGTATGCTTTGTCTCAAGCTCGTGTTCTTTGGTTTAAATATTGCAAATGTGCAGAAAAAGTTAAAATTAGGCTTCCTAGTCTTGTATTACGAGCTTTGTGAGGTTATTGTCTGGTAAACATCAGAACAGATGAAAACATGAGAAAAAAACATTTCTTTAATGGTCTGACCTTCTGCATCCAGACCAGATTAAAACTGAAAAAGCAACTAATAGTGTTTCTCTGAATGCTGCTGTGTTAATATTACCCATTGCAACTTTGCATTGCAAACAAATGCAGCATATAATTTGCAATGGGACACTGAATGGTAATACTGAAGTATCAAATAGCAGAAAAACTATTTTTAAGAGTGATATAAAAGAGGAATGACACAATATTAAGTGTTTTTCTGGACTGGTTTGTTTCGTTTTTTCTTCTATAAGGATTCACTGCATAGTACCCTCCATGTTTACTGACACCACTGTTAACGATGTGTAAAAATCCTTAAAACAATTAGTCTGTAATGTATCCACATCTTAATTAAAAACAAACCACATCTTGTTTTTCTTTGTGTGTGGCAGGCCTCTGTTGCAGAGGCCTGCTTCTCTCAGCCACTCCTAAAATGAAAAAGTCAAACAAACAAGACAGTGAAGTCAGGGTGTGTTGATTGTTAGAAGTCAGGAAAAGATTATAAAAAATAGTTAGTCATCTAAATTCAAATAAATCTACAGCTGGAGGTGGAACTGAGCTTAACAAGGACAAGTTTATCTAAACACCAAACACATTAAGGAGGATGGTGAAGAAGCTCACTTTGAGAGAGCTGCAGTGCTGAGTGTCATCTTGGGGTCACCAAGTCTCCATGGCAACCATGAGAAGCTACCTAGATCCCAACCAGTTGTTTGCCAGGAAGGAGCCTTTTCTCTCCCACCACTTCAAGCATTAAAGTTTGGAGTCTACTTATTGTTACTGAAACTTTAACTGAAACTGTTCTGGTAGAATGAGAGTGAAAACTTCTTCCAGCAAACAGTTCAATCACTTCGCTGCAAAGATGCCCGAGTTTCTAAACTGCCTCTGGCTGTTCATTAATCACCAGTTGAGCCAGACGTGTCCAATGCAAATGTGTGCTCCTAAAAATAAAGCCAGCAGTGAACATACTGAGGAAGTGAGGAGTAGACCTAAGCAGGGTTGATAAAATGCATGTCCATTTAAACGGTAAAATCCAAACAACATCTGCTGCTGAAGAAACATGGATGGAAAGAAATGATGTGAACAACATGTAGGATGTTTTCACACCAGATAATCCGCTACACTTTGTTTGATTGGGGACCAAAATTGCAACATCTGTTGCATTTTCTGACTGCACCCTGTCAAACCAACCAAACCCTTTGAGAAAGCTGTTCCCCTCCTCACCTGTGGTGGCGCTGCACCATGAACCACTGTCTGAGTCAGTGTAAAAAACATAAAGCCGTTCTCTTGCTAGCAGTAGACATGCACGTTTGTTTTGGTTGTATTTACCCAGAATGCCCTGCACCAGACACCGCTCCTGCTTTTGAAGGAGTCTGCACATTCACACCTCTCCAAACAAACCAGACTTTCTAAGCAAACAAACCAGAGTTAGATTAAAGTGGACTAAGCAGAGGTGGTGTTTAATGATCACCTTCACATCCTCTCCATAAACACCATTAGCAAGGCCACGGACGACGGCACAGCCCAACCTGCAGCCTGGAAACAAGCTTGTCTTTGTGCAGAGAATACGTCTGCAGCTCTTAAAAACAACTTGGCTGCAGCAACATCCACAAAATATGTTGATGGACACAGTCATAGACAGGAAACACATGTGGCCTGGACATCTGAACTCCCATAATCCCCTCAGCAACTCCTCTACAGTTCCCTGGGGAGTCGCTCTGTTACCAGCACCAGAATAGAACTGGTACTAACAGGTATTAAACTACCGAGCCAGATGGCAGCTGAATATATTATTGGGTGTTGTCAGACTAAAATAGGTTGGACTGCTGTTTCTGAGCCTTGCTTAGATCCTTCTATAAATACAGCCAGGTTTTCTCAGTTGAGTAATCCAATTATGGTCCAGTTGTGAGTTTATTCTTTGCTTCATAAAGTACCAAATATTGAGCTCTGCTTTGTAATGAGATGGGTGAGCAAAGAGGTAATAATTCAGGGACTCCTACAAGACTTGGGAAAGCTGCAATTTAAAGCGTTATAAAAGCTCGGTTCTTGCACACTGTTGTTTTCAGATTATCTTTTCTTGTCTGCTGTTTTTCCACTACAGAGGAGGATCTACGCCTTCAGTGCCACTGTTGTGGAGACCAGCATCTTGTGCCTCCCTGCAGGATTCCTCAAGTCATTTGGTAAACACAGGAAATACAAAGATCCTAAATACATCCCTACTGTGTTTGGAGGACTGCCATGACAACACACAGTGGATCTCCTGGAGAGCCGGGGTGTTTGTTAGGTGGATACACACTGAGATGTGCCCAAGCAGTGGCCTTCTGTTTGAGGCCATGCAGCTTTGGCTCATGTGCTCGTGTCTGTCTCTAATGCACAAGAAGCCTCTCACTGCAGGGATGCACGATTTGTTGAGACAGGAGTCCATTCTTGGCCCTCACACATGAATAATTCAAAAGGAATGTCAAGATAAATATCACAACTGAATGCAGACACCTTAATCTGCTTCATGAATCTTTCCGCCGCAGTTTTGACACAAGGCCAAATGCTATTTCAGAAACCTCTGAGTTTCTGGTAAAGCGTTCCTGCTGTGGCCTCTCCGTTGCATGCTGAGGATCTGCAGACAGCTTTAGATTAGAGATTCTCACTCCAGAAACAACTGTCAAGACTAATCTGCTCTGAATGCATGGGTCAGCTAGACACCAGATCAACACACAGACCCAGATCAAAGCAGAACTGCCTCTCGCTGTCTCTACCTCATCCGTCTTCCTCCTTCCTTTCCCTCTTTCTCTCTTTGGGTTTTTATAACCCTCCTGACAACAGAGGAGGGAATTCGAATCTCCACGCCCATCCCTCTGAGCACGTCCTTGCCGCCATCGATCACGCTGACAGAGGATACGCTTGGCACAAATTGCAGTAAGAAGTGAAGAAAAGGGACGGGCATTGATCCAAGTACAGCACACGGACGCAGATCAATAAAATAGATCCGCTCAGAAACGGTGAGGCCGTCAAATGAGGCAGAACGGCTGCTGGCGTGCAGCCCGCCAGGAGCCTCAGAGGCTGCATGTCGCCCCACCTCTAAAATCTGTGGCAGCATTTATATAATGATTATGCCGGTTCCTGAGGAGGCGCCGTGAAGTAGCGTGACTGCTTAATCCTCTCTGAGGCCGCAGTGTGCAGAGCTCCCATGGAAAATGCCATAATTGTTGTTTTGAACTGGAACCCTTCTCTCTGCACAAGAGAGCAACAAACTTTTATTGTTTGAAATTAGCACTTTTTACAGAACCATTGTTTGGGTTTTGCTCTGCAGCTCACTCAGTTACAAAGTGGCATCAAGTGTTTTAGAGCTCTTTCACAATCCACAGCCAAACCGAGCAAGTAGCTCATTTTCTAAATGAACCTGTTGCTGGAGCTGTAGCCGTCACTGCGTACTAAACATGTGCTGCCTTGTTTAGTGGGACTGTTTTACATCATGTTTACACATTTTTAGTTATTTTTAAGTGATAGAGGATCTCAAAGTCAAACATTGTTGTAAAAGTGATGCATGGTTTTTAATTTCTTTACGTTTGAACATTTGTGAGGCGTGCTGTGCGTGTTGAGTTGAAGTTTTGTTTCAGCACATTTACAAAAACATTTTGTTGTAATTACATTCACTTTTTGGGTCTCTTTCCTCCAGTAGTGCAGAGAAGTTGATGCTTGTCTGCCGGCCTTAGAGACGTTCAAGGTTTCGCCAGTTTTTTTGGAAAATAACTTGAGCAAAGTCAGAATGAGTTTTGTGTATTTTTGAATATTAGCTTGGATTTACCATTGGACTTTTACAGGCCCAATGGCAAATCCTGGACCACTGGGGTCATTTTTCTGCCAGAAAGTGAACCTCCACCCAGAGTTGTAGTACTAGGTGGTGTCTTGACTGGTTTCAAAACCAGTCAAGACACCAACTTTGAATCACCATTAAAATTCAAGCAATAATGTCCCTTTCACTGGCACTCCATGAAACTCTGCAGTGTTACCTGGGAGCAGGAAAACACAATTTGACTAAATCATAAATAATACATTTGCAGCACAACATCCAGAAGAAAGCATTCAGCGACTTGTGAATTCGGAGACATCACTTTCTTTCCAAATGTTTGTTATATTTAACCATGTTTAATAAATGACATAAAGCTGACCTGGGAGCAGCAACATCGGCTTTCCAGTAAAATAAACGTGGTTCTACTGATAACAGCTGGGATGTAAAGATAAAAACATTTTATGTTATAATTAATGTTTTCAGCTGTAAGAAAATTATGTCAATAATAAATTCATCATCACTGGACAACCAGCAGTAGATTTGATATAATTAGGTGACTTGTGACAGAAATTAGTCCCACTAGACTTTATTAGAGGGCCTCGGAGTAAAGGGGGCTGAAATAAATGCATGTCACATTTTTCAGGTTTAATTTGGTCTGTTAGGTAAAAGTGACAAACGTTGAAGTTTTGGGTTGTAATAGTTGTCAAATGTGAAAAAGCTGAACAAGTAAAGAGTTTGAAAGCTGCTTTGATCTGAAGTTTATTGGGGGGTTCTTCTATTTTCTCTTCCTCTCAAACAGTGTGTTATCTGGAGACACAATCTTCCTGCTTTCCTCCCCGAGACTCTGAATCTTCTGTGGACTCGTGCAGATCTCTCAGCAAACCGGCCCCCCCGAGTGTCACCAGTGCTGTTCAGTTCAAAGGAACTGAGGGGTCAAACGAGCCGGGGTCAGTCTCTCCAAAAAGCGACAGAATCTACCTCCCCGAAGAACACCCCCTTCTCTCTGAAAACATATGGGGCCCCCAGATAGACTGTCACCCTTCCTTACTCTGCAGGCCGGGTGATTTACTGCCTCAGTACACATCCCATATAAACATTTCATCCACATGTCATCATGTGGACTTTGGTGAAGATATGGATCAGATTTCAAAGATTTATCTTCGGCTTTTCTGTGAACAGTATGAAACAGCTGGAGTCACTTTAAGACTTTTTTTTTGTTTGTTTGTTTTGCTCTAGTTTTGATCTCCTGACAAAAAAAGCAAAAACTTATCTTGGTTTACCTGCAGCTCATTCACTGCCAACTGTTAATGTTTGTCTTAAGAGCCATAAAGGGAAGCTCACTTGTCACCCTTTTAACATATTTATGCCAGGAAGCAGAGGTGCTAACAGGCAGCCAGCCAACCATATGGCGCCCCTGTGAAAACACTCCAAACCCACATTAAAATCAACATAATTGATGAAATAAAACATTTAGTTTTATCTTTCTGTGATTAAATAAGTAAATAAGTCTGAAAGTTTTACCAACCCTTCCTCTGATTAGTCGCCTTTGTGTCACATTTCAAAGCCTCGTTTATCAGTAACACAGCCATGAGAGTACCACACTCCTAATTACTTCTAATTTACGCCTCTTTAGACTGAAATCATCAAGTTTCATGTGACATAACAGTTTTTAGATCATCATATTCAGATAATCCCTGAAAGAATCCAATAGTGTTGTTTATTTGCATGAGGCTATCCGTGATGTTTATACGAGCAAAGCGATCCTGGTTAGCTTGTCTGTCGTCATTGTGCACAGTCGAGGTGCAGTGACCTCATGCTGCATGAAGGATTAGTCTGTTCCCTTCATGACCCTCTGACCCCTGCTATGAATGAGGGGCCATTCTGTCCAAATCAGCTTGAAGGCAAGACCTCAGGGTGTTAGTGAAGCCAGCTGAAATTACATGTGTCTGCACCGCAGTTTAGCAAAGAAAAAAAAAGAGAAGTTTGC
This sequence comes from Poeciliopsis turrubarensis, assembly GCA_010277015.1. Taxonomy (NCBI): domain Eukaryota; kingdom Metazoa; phylum Chordata; class Actinopteri; order Cyprinodontiformes; family Poeciliidae; genus Poeciliopsis; species Poeciliopsis turrubarensis. The sequence goes on along the minus strand of VMRN01000156.1, from coordinate 378,311 downwards.
AATGAGCAGGGATAGAAACTCAGCCAAGTGTTTTTGTAAGCTTTAATTGAAGATCTGGAACTCAGAGGCTTATTATGTCCACGCTGTTCCTCCAACTTAGATTATTTCCACTCCACTTGCACGCTGGGGTCTCTCTGATGGCGTAGTGCAAGCTAACCGCTAACTATACCTGGGAGACAGAGGCAAACAAACCAAACAGCAAGATTCTGACCCCGAGGAAAAGCTGCAGTTTCACCCCTCCTCCCATAACAAGCAGCTCTCCCCAGTGGAACCAAATTTAATTGGATGGTCTCCTATGCTTTGGAAAATATGTGCATGTGTGCTTTATCACCTGAATTCATCACTTTTTCCACACTGAGCTTGTTGTTCTGTCAACAGATAGAAGACATTAAAACGGTTTAGAAATAAACAAGAGGTCATAAAACTGATTAATGCTGATGAAAATTGACAGAATATTATCTGAAGTGTTTAAGGTTTAATTAAACGTGGCTCTAACAAAAACCTGAACACACATTGTGTAATTCTTCCATACAATCTGGGGAAAAGTTAAATTTCACCCATGATCAACATCAATGTCCTGAATTTTGAGCATTAATTTTAACTATTATCTCAGGGTAGAATGATTACAAAAAATAACTTTTGTAATTAGAACTCTGAACGTCATCAATCCGACAAATGAGCCTCAAAATACATCTTCTGATTAGTTGAATATGACCAGATTTCTGGTGCTACTAATATTTGGTTGTGTTGTTAAATGGTTTTGGTAAAAAACAAAGGCAGCAAAAATCTGAGGTAGCAGATGAAGTCTACTGTCTTTATTCACTAAATCAGAAAAGGAAACTTACATGACTCTTGGGGAAACTAGCAGAGAAACAAAAGAAGAATGTAACCGAAAACCATCTGGGGCAAAATAGCAGAGAATCAAAGATAATCATGGATGGAGCCATTTAATTAGTAGCATGAACAACCATGGAAAAAACAGAATCAGATTTCAACCAAAAAGTCAGACGGAGAATCAAGATCTGCTGCAGGAATGTAGCCTGAATCTAAAGAAATCAATCCAAATAGATTAATAACAATAAATGCATGAAGGAAAAAAACTAACATGAAAATGAATTAAGAAGTTATCCTAACAATAACATAACATGTGACAATAATAAAAACCGTAGGGAGTTGAACCGTTCACACCAATCACAACAAACCGCTGTTTGTTGCTCTTACAGTTGATTTAAAAGTGTTTGGTTCTTTTGGGCGGCTCCAGCTTCTAGCTGGGTGTTCCAGACCAGAACTGGTTTTGAACGGATAAACCATCTTAATTTAGCTTAAAAGCTTAAAAGCTGAGTGCTTGTCAGAAAACCAACCAACAAAAACAAAATTCATAATAAATCAAGATTGGTGCAGCATCTCACTCTGCAAAAAAAAGTTCAAATAAATCAGCAACAACTTCAAATTGCGTATGGAAATCATGGTCATGATGAGAGTATTTTAAGTTGTTACAGGACAACAATCAAAAAATACACAACAAAAAAGTTCTGCAGACGCTAGTTGTGTTTTCATTGACTGTACAATTTTCACAAATTGTATTTATGAAAATGTATTTTCTGAACAGAAACCGTCCCATTAAAAAAAAAAAACACGTTTTTGATTAAATGTTTTTGCAAAAGCATGAAGTGGTTTTTCATCTGGACCTAAATTAGTGTATTTCACAAAACTGCAACCGAAACACATGATCAACAACCGAATGTGGAAAAGTGGAAAAGACGAAGAAGGATGATGATGGTGAGAATGTTTTTGCTTTAACAAACTTATTCATGTTTGATTTTGATGCATTTCTCATTTAATAGAAACACAAAAATTGCAAAATTATGTTTTTTTTGAATTTACAAAATTTTTGTAACTGTTTCAGTTTTTTTTTTGACAGAAAAAAAAATATTTTTCAAATACATTTTTGTAACTTTCCTTTGGTAATGGAAACCCATCTACTGCTTTAATAGCAGTTTGAAAAGAAATAATTGCTTTGATGTGAGGCAGTTAAGAGGCTTAATTTAAAGGGCGGCTTGAATTGCTGCGAGGAATTGATATGTAAGTATGCAGGAGTCTGCCAGAGGCCATATGGGAGCAGCAGGGAGGGTACCTGCAGGGTCCCATGTTCTCCTGTCACTCTGATCTTATCAGGGGGCCCGGCCGACAGGAAGGACCAGCTGTCACTCTCACCGCTCTTTTGATGTCCTCTTCCAGAGGAGTCCAGGCTTGTTTTTTGGTTCGTTATGAGAATTAGAGTCGAGTTTGCTGGTGAGTCAGCTGACGAAATCCGCAGCACACAAAAAGAAGGTTGTTGGTTCCAGCTCTCTGTGGATGTGGGAAGAACCTGGTTCAGATTAGCGGTTCAGAGCCTGGGGATCGACCGAAGAGAGGCAGACTGTCCCCCGAGCTGAACACAGGACATCCTGCTCATAAAACTGCCAGGATGTCCTCACGGAGAGACGCCGGGAGTGAAAAAGGAGCAAAACAACTGCATCCTCCTGAAACGGCTCGACAAAATTGCAACCATCTTCCTAATGAGCTCATTGGAAAACTGCACACCTTGGTTCCCCCCTAAGCTACACAGTTTGTGGAGTAATTGTCGGTGCCTACCCTAGCAGGAAAGCAAGGTTGTTTTTCTAGTTTGAGCTTACTATAAGCACGTACATTTTGAGCCAAACACAAGTAAACTGATACACTGTAGGGATTTTACTGCTCCTATGTTTTCAGGACTCTCTTTTTAGCTTTACTTCTTTCTGTCTAAACTTTTTATCATTTCTACTTTCCTATTATAGCATAGAGTAATTTTAATAGTAGAAGGTTTTATTTTTGTGTCCCTTCAATTAAAGCCCACTTTGCAGTTTCTAATTAATAATAATTCTTAAATCTTTTTGTAACTCAAGTTTAATATTTACACACATAATCCCTTGCAAAAGTACCCACTCTATTGGAACTTTTCCAAACCTAATTCCTTAAATGTCAACATATCCTGTTGGGATTTTCTGTGACAGACGGAAACACAAATTAGTGCATGACTATTAGCAGGAAATGCGCAGATGGTTCTCAATGCAGCAAGCATGAGGAAGCTGCTCTGGTCAAATAGGATCAAAATTACTTTTCATCCCACATGCAAAATATTCTGCATAGTGGAAAACTCTCACTGGATATCTCTGATCATATTGAGAGGTGAACCAGCTCTATGTATTCTCTCACATCTGTGGCCTTTGCCGGGCTGGAAACACTCATGACACAGAGACTCACACCCAACGGCAAATTACTGCAGAGAGACCAATTCACAGTCATTATTGTGCAGTATTACTATGTTCAGCATAAAAATTATTTTAATCTTCTACAGAATTAATTGGCACATTTATTCATTTCAAACAAAATAGTACTCGTTTAATAATGTTTAATGATTTAAACATCAGCCACTTTAATTTATTTTTGGGTTTGAAAATGATTGGTTCATATCTGACCCAGAACCGGGGTCACAAAATGACCCAATATTGGATTTGTTTTAATAGAAGTGACAACAGACGTTTAATAACCAATCAGACAGCTGCCACCTCAGCTGGGTTTCCTGCTGACTGCTAATAGGCTCATATTTCTATGGTAACCATCAACAAACTGACGAGAAACCTAATTAGCACCATTTTGCTGTGCTTTCTCTTCCAGCGTGTGAGTCTGGCAGTTCCAGGATTTATTTCCCCTCCAGCCATTTGTTGTGTTTTGATATTTTTTGCAGATTAATCTAACGAGTCTCGTCTCATAGCCTGAACTCTGAGGATGCACTTTCTGTTAGAGCGGGCTCCCCTTCCTCCACGAACTTTTGAACTGCGTCTTGACCACAGCTTGAAGGGAGTTGAGACAATGGGCAGCAAACACGCTGCGGTGAATGAAGGGATTAGGTATTAAATGACAGGATGTGCTTAAAGAGAAGCAGGTGGTGGCAGAGGAAGAGTCTGAGAAGTGGATCATCATCATCATCCCAGAGATGTCCTTTTATTCTGCTGTTTCCTCGCATCTCCATGCTCTGTCTCTGCAGGTCCAGATCTTTCACACCCGTCTGCTTCGGGCCGCTCGTCTCTTCCTCGCCTCGTTTCCTCGGCTTTGTGTCGCCTCATCCCTCCACTCTCTATCTCTTTTGTGCTCTCCAGGCAGAGAAGCCCTGTCCTTAGCTCAGGATCAGACAATTGACATTCATGAGGTTGGACATTCCAGTCCAGTCCCATTCATATGTACAGTAAGGAAAGGCACAAGAGCCATCCCACACACAGCAGAACCCATCCCCCATGCAATGCAGGTTTGGTTCTGGTAAAAGATCCCATGGCTTATATTTAAACCTAATTAACTTTACAGTAAAAATGCTGAAATAAATCCCCTAAAAGAACTTCAGAATTGAAGCTTTGAATCCACCAGTGATGTTGTAGATTTGGTTTTCTTGCATTACGCAGTTCAAAGGTGTCATTACTGATTCCAAAACCAGTTTTAATGTTTGTTCAGGGGCTTTTTCTTGGTTTTAATTGGACACTTTTATCATCATAAAACATCTCATCTCATATAAAATATGCAGGTAAAGCTGCAGAGTGAACCTGCAGACTTGAACGGTGGCAGGTTTGGAACGATTGTGTTTTAATTCAATCAGTTCAATGTTTTGTAATGTGCAGATTTTCAGTTATCCAAACCTTTTGGATGAAAAAATAAGAGAAATTCAACTGAAGCGTTTCATGATGACACTTTAGGATTTCAGAAAAACCATCAAAGTTTGTCAAAATTTGGTCAGGAAGTGTTTCTCCCTTTAGAAATAAATATGACGCATAATTCTCAGAAAAAAATGATTTTCATTTATAAAACCGTTTATTGAATGCTCTTAAAATGACAAGAGTATTTTTTAAATATCACATGGTTTTCTATACTTAGTTTGTATCATAATTGAAACTCCAGGCTTTTCAAGCTGGTTGAAATTTTTGCAAAATATTTGTGGAATTGAGAAAATATAAGAAACCTACTTAAATATATAAATTACATGCTTAAAGGTAAAAAGAAAAAGTCAAAACAAAACAAAACTATTTTCACAAGTCTTGTACCATTGGTGGTTTTCTTTTATATACTCTCTTCAGACATTGAATGAAATCACAGAAGACCTGATAAAATCACTTTTTCTTTACATTTTTATTTGATTTTGTGAATCAGATAAAGTCTGCCCGCAGAAAGAGTAATGGATAATGGTGAAATTATGAAAAGGAATCACAATATTCAGCAATAATTCTGCAACTAGAAGTTTTCCTTGTATTCTGCAGCCCTAAACTTTAACTACATACTTGCACAAACTGCAGATTCTTAAGAAAAACACATTTGTTAACAAGGCAGAGGCCCACAGAAATATCAGATATCATTGGTCTGAAGTTTTAAAGGTTAAAAGAACAACTCCCATAAGAATTAACCGCTACTTCAACATAAATATATGTTAAATATTTGGAGTTAGTCCTGTTTTTCTTGTCAGAGAAGTGAAAAAGCATGTCGCCCCGTAGGCTGACAGGGGTTTGCTTCAGGTGGGCGTGGAAAGCTTCTCTCATCGAGGTGGTAATGAGTTTCTGAGCTCCCAGTTGTCAGCTTTCTAACTCCACATCTGAGGCCCAACGCCTTCGCTACAGTTTCAGCGCCGGTGAAGCGGAACGGCCTCAAGAACATCCAGCGACTCATTTCTGAGACAACAAAGCAGAAATAGTCAGACAACGTGACACGTGGCAACCGGAGTAAACAAGACAACAGGAACAAAACGGCTCTGGAGACAGACTGGAGATTGGATGATTATTTGTTGTGTGTTTGGAGGCAGACATGCTGCTTGGTTTGGGGGGTTGAGCCCCTCCTCCATCTGTGATCCAGAGTAAACAAAGCCAGAATTTAATTAGTATCAGTCCCTCTTTAGCCCACTCTGCGTTGGTCTTCTTGTTGTACACATCGCATTGTCACAAACTCATTAGATTCACCGAAAAATACTCCGGTAGCTCTGGGTTAGCTTTGATATGGAAATCAGGAGAGAATAGATTAAAATAGCCTGGCTGTGTACAGTGACCTTCTGTATTACAGCTCAGCAACACGTTACAGTATTGAAAGTAGACTGACTCCAATTTTAACCTGTAAGCAGGTTCTGCTGCAGAGTTCATTAGAGAGTAAGGAAAGCTAGGCTTGTATTTTTGCTTTGTTCAGACATTTAAATGGACTCATCCTGGCCAGCAGTGATGTTTCAGTTGGTGGTTTTAATGATTCATGTCTGAACTGATGAAATGACGACATACAACAGACATCTACAAGTTTGTTTTCACAACTTCGACCTCAACCACACAGTGTGTAGCATTAACAAACACAATTCTGACTGCAAAGAGGAGCACTCGTCTCACCCAAATGGTAAAACTCATCTGAACTGATATTTTAAGATGAGTCCACAGATTTCCAGTGGAGAGTCGCTGCTTTCAGGAGCCAGTCCAGTCCAGTCTCCTTCTCTCTGGTTAGTGCCTGGTTTGGTTCTAGCTGAGTTGGGTTTGTCTCCATTAGCAGTGATGTTTGCAGTGATACTCACCTGGACTCAAATAAACCCAGATATTTCATTTTATCCTTGAGAAAATCAATGCTTGGAACCAAACATGATGAAAACAATCCAGACTAGCTAATAAGTTTGCTATACATACAAATATATTTATATTGTCACATTTTATCTTTGTTTTTTTACATGTGCAACATTTTGGATTTAGATAATGCGGTCAAGAGATGTACATCAATATTCACACATGAACTTTGTTGGAAAGAAGCAAAGAATAAAATGCATGTCATTGAGCTCATGTTATTGAAATTTTCATTCCAGTCGGTGTAAAACTGTGACTCTGACAGATTGTTGACCGGAGCTTCAACGTTCCTCGTTTCTTCATTGCCACCTGTTCTTCAGAGACACGTGCTGCTTGCATGACAGTCAAATCTCACTCTGTCTTCTCCAAAAGTTGACGCATTGAACTCATAATTACACTCTACATTGGGGCGCGGTTACTACTAAATAAAATCTTGTATTAACTTGTGCCACAATGCCGGGCAGGACATGTAAAAAACAACTGAACCAAAAACACCCTCATAATTACCCTCCCCCACCCTGATCAGCTCTGTCTGCAGACATCATGTCCGCTGGTTCACTGCGGTGGTTCATGAACATCCACATCAGTCTCTTGGGTCTTCTTACGCATGTTGACGTTTTTAGCTGCCTTTCATTTACAAGCGTCCACAAATCAAAACTTTATCAATATTCTGCTAATGTCAGTTGCAGTGTTTCCATTAAATCAGACACACAATTAAAATCACATGTGAAAAAGTTTGTTCATGTTTGATGAGTCATCAGAAATGCCGTCGTCTGCCAACTACTTCCTGTCGTCTTCTTCTTCGTGGTTTCCATCAGTGGCAACATTGATCATGTGACTCGTATGAAGCAAAAAAAAATACTTCAACTGCAATTATGTGAAATATACAGATTTTAACTTGCCAAAAAATACAACACATCTTAGCACCAAACTTTTTATTAAAAAATGAGAGTTGTTTCGAAATTGCTGTGTTTCCATTTACTTTTCAAATGTCAAATTGCGCAATTACACGGTCAGTGGAAATGCAGCCACTGAATGGCTTGTACTTACAAGCACAAGTTATTGTGCTTGCAAGTACAAGTTTTTCTTAGAAACTACTGTTTAGAAACAGATTGCCAAAAATCTTTGATGAATTTCTTCTGGGATCCTCAGAGTCCCATGGACTTTTACTCAGTTTCTACTTCTTGATTCTGGCAAACAAAAACTATCTTCACTCATCAAAAGTTAATAGTTTCTGGTCTTGCCAAATCATAACTCACTCAGGAACCCTTAATACCACTTATTACGAGATTTGGGTGAATATGTGTACATATTTGATCAAGAAAAGACTCTCAAAGGCCTCAACTTGTTCACTCAGTCCATGTTTTTAAGACCCCATTGTACTTTATGTTATGTAACCATCCCACCTTGGAAAGAGAATGGCTCAAATAAATAATTAAAATCCCCAAATAAACACAGCATTCATATGTACAGCGAGCAAAGGTAAACGTCTGACAGCAACTGTATTTCTAAGAAGGTAAACAACAGAAAACACAGAAGAAGCACAAAGAAACCGTCGTCCTTGTTGTCCTTGTCGCCGTTGGCAGCCGGTTACTGGCTTGTCTGGTGATAACGATCTTGATTGGATGTGTGTTCATGCATGCACTGTTTATCACTGTGAAAGCCAGCAGTTTGCATAAGATCCCACATGACTTCCAGACTGACGCAAACCTATTATGGGGAATTTCATGGAGCATTGTGGCAGTAATCTGCTCTCTCCGCTCAACTTCACACTTGTTGGAATATCACAAGTGCATCTGATCTGCAGGTGTGCACATGCATAACAGTTGGTGAAGGTTTATTCCATGTTTCATTAATTTTGTTGCTCAACTAAAAGCGTTTGTTGCACTCAACAGGTGGGCCGTACCTTCTTATGTTAGATTTAAGTAATGAATGAAAAGAAAGTGATTGCTGAAAACTAAAAGACCCACAAAAGAGAGGAACATCCAACAGTGCCCCGACCTTTGTTTTGTTGGGCCGTTGTCCGCTCAGGGCTGAGGTCGGCAGGCGTAGTAAAGTCAGATCAACGACACGGTTTTACTCAACATCAAAGACAAGTCCAGTTTTGTCCCGCTCCCTCTGAGCCGGGCTCAAAACAACAGCGCTAATCCTGCCGACCGCTTGCTGTCGCTCCTGCAGAGAGGACAGAGGTCAGCTGGAGCTACGAACCCCCTTAAGCCGTTTCAAACTCGGGCAACTTTATAAACCTCAAGCGCTCTTTGATGTTCATGTTTCTGCTTGGCCTTTGGACCTGTCTTGTGTTTTAATTCAGAGAGGAAACAATGCTGCTGAATTAACATGCATTTGGATGTAAAAACTCCCTCCTCTTTATGAAATCAAAGCATTCTGAGAGGGAGATTTACTAGATGATTCATGAGTCCTAAAATAATGGTTTCCATAACAAACTTCAAAGGAAAATCTGATGAAATGTTCGCGTTAATCAGCCCTGTAAGCTTCTTAGTTGGGAGCTTTAAGGTCATGGCAGCTTCATGATGGCAGAAAAGTTTATTACCAGAGAAATAATGTTTGGCTGACTCCCTTCAGAACTGCCCTTTTCTTCACCCTATCTCTGAGAGAAACGCAATGGAAAGACGCCGGGGCAGATTTTAGAAACGACTGTTGGGCCCCTTCATGCAGTCTGAGCTGAGCTTCTTATCGTCCGTCATCAACGGCGATGAGTCTCTCCTGTGGTTCCCGCTTTAGTTTCCACAGAAGTATAACAAATTTTGCAGATTAGAAAAAATTATAAAAAGTATATTGAGATACATATATACTAGTTTTGACAATCTATTAAAATTTTTTATCAAATTAATCACTAAGCTTCATTTTGAGAGCTTGAAATGTAAAAATGCACTTTTTGAAAAAAACCTTTAAGAACATTTATTGTCTCCACCCTTTGGCAGCAGAGATAGAAAAATGTAGCTGCAAATTTCTGCTGAAAACTTGGAAATTTTCAAAGCAAAAGGATTTTCAACTTTTGAAACTCAGAACTTTCCAAGATTTTTCTAGAAATTGTTTTTAGATTAATTTAAAAAATTCAGTTTATTCCAGCACGTTTTTGACTTTCAGAGCTCAGAAATGTCCAAAGTTTTTCTTCTAAATTTCTAATAATCTCGAAATAAAAATAACTGAACTGGTTGTGTTTGAGTGGAAACGTCACAGCAGGTAATACGATTAATCTGCATTATGTAATATTAATGCTCTTCAGATTAATCACATGCATTACCATTGACATGATTACACATATTTGCATTTTTAATGCAAAAATACATGAACTGACAAAAGCTTTTTCTATCCTTTCATATGTTGGTGCTGCTGTTAACAGAGGGACTCTGGGTGGCAAACCATCAAGAAACGCAACTCAGATGAATCATAAGGTTCAAATCAGATTCCAGCCTCTGTAAACGCTTCTTACGCTGCACATTCCTATTTATCTTACACGCAAACTAGCAACAGAAAACTCTCTGACGCAAAAACATTTTTTAAAGTAATTTTTTTAATTTCAGCATCTCTCTTTAGGCCCTAACTTCAGCCCTCATCTTGCTAATGTCTGTTTGTGAAACTCTTAAGGAGTGGGTGTGTTTTCAGTTTATTTTCTGTAAATGTTTGCCTGCAGGGAAATGAGGGAAGCTGATGAGTTTCACCCTCTAATTAAACACGACTGTCTGGTCTTATTGTTGAAGCTGCGGCTTATTAAAACGAACGGCTGAGCTGAGTCAGGAAGCCAGATAAGACTTTGGGAATGAGAGCTATCTATGCTAAACTGCTCGATCTCAGCGGGATGTTTGTGAAGATTAACAGGAGATTGCTTCCATTATGGCAGATAAATAGAAACCCAGGGGGGAAAGAGTTAACCAGATGAGATCATTTTAGTCGTGTTTATGAAGAAAACTGCAGCATTAGTGCCAAGGCGACATCTTGACGTTATTGTTAGCTTTGCAAACTGACAGAAAAACTTGGATGATAATTCTCAGAGAAAACCGGCCCAGCATTAATTAAATATCAGTTTATTCTTATGAGTCAAACATCAATAACTGCAATATGTAAGAAAAATTAAAGCAGAATAGAAAACAAATTACTTGCTAAAAGAAAATACAAAAGACATAAATGTGCTTGAACACTTGTAGCAACATAAGTCCTTTAGCAGTAAGTTTAATTGATTATAGTGTTATATATGTTTTCATACAATCTCCTTGTTTGTGTTTGATGAATGCAGTCCAGATTAAAGGTGTTGTCCTAGAGACTTCATTAGATCTGGTTAAGCTATTTTTTTAAAGTAGTTCCCACCACACAGAGGGGCTTTCCCAGGAGTCTTCATTCTTGCTGCAGGGCATCTTTTATCTAAACCAGGGTCATGACCTTCAGGGAGGCTGGCTGAAATCGGCGGATCTTCTTCTTCAGAGCTCGGGAAGCTTTGATGCGGCAGGCCGCAGGCTCGGGGCGCGATGGGAGCTGTCGGAGGGGCTGCCCGGCTGCGGTGGGGCCCAGCGCCGCCTCGGCCCACACCATCCCACCCTCCGCCGCCTCATTTATCTCCACTTCCTCCTCCTCATCCAGGGACAGGCTGCTGTCGGAGTCAGAGAAGGACTGGGAGCTCTGGCTGGACTCGCTGTCTCCGAAGCGGTTGGTGGTGTTGTCGCTCATCTCTCCCTCACTGCTTTCGGCGATGGTGGAGTGGAACAACGAGGCACACTCAGCTGAGTACTCAGACTCACATCTGGGTGGGTAGAGGCTGGTCATGTTGAAGGGTGCTGGAGGATACCTGGCATTAAGACTTTGGAGGAAAGAGTTGGAGGACATGGAGAAGTGGAAAGGTTGTGATGGTCCAATCCATTGACCTGGCTTAAGACTCCGGACCATCTGCAGGCTCTCCTTTGACCTCTGGTGCTGAAGAAAGGGTGCCTGGTAAATGTCCACATCAGATTGCCATTTGGGGGTTGCCTGTCTCCTTCTTCGTTGCTCAACTGGATGCTCATACTCCATGGACTGTGGTCTACGGTTCTTGCTGAGCTTAGATGAAGCGGGGACTGGATGTGGTTTAGGGTGGCCCTTCTGGGTGATTCTGACTCCAGGACCGTAGAGACTGGACTCAGAGCTGGACCGCTGCCTGTGTTCGTGTGTTTGCCAGGCGCTGCTTTTCTCACTGACTTTCCCCTTTCCTGATCTCCTTTGCTCCCCTCTGGCTCCAAAGCCGACCTCTTTGGTTCTTTCACCGGATGAGAAGCTGTGTTGCTGTCTCAACACTCGGGGCTTGTCTGAGCTTTTTCGTTTGAGTTTCACAGCCTTGGTTTTGCGGTCCGCTTGTCTAACCTTGACCCTCTGAGAGGAGGCAGGGACAAACTTGGCATGGACAAACTCAGGAGAGCTTGCATGACCGCTCTGGACCTCAAAGCTTGGACTTGATGTTTGAGCAACAAACGGTCTTTGCCAATGACTCTTCCTCATCTCTGTCTCAAGTGACCTGCCACAGTTTTTATCAGAATGATTCCTTGGCAAACCTGGGTTTTCTGTTTTGGGTTTGTCGTTCTTCTTTAGGGTTGAGTGTGACACCTCATCAGAGCTGTACTCCTTCATGACAGCACGATAGGAATACTTGCATTGAATGTCTGGGCCTCTCAGTGACTCGTGGCTCTTCCGATCATTCAGCTGCTGGTTGGAGTGTACAGTACGATTCCTGATCGGCTCACCGTTCACTGGAAGATTTTGGTTTTTAGCTTGAGGAGGAATTAAACTGGACTCATGTGTTTGAGACACTTCAAAAGACACATTTATATTTTCAGCTGGCTTCGTCTGGTTGCTGTCTTGTATCTCCACCGTCTCTGCACTTGCATTAATTTGGCTTTTGTTCAAGGTGCGCTGGAGGAGCTTGTCAATGTAGCCCAGGGTCTTGTTTTTGTAACCCATTTGGAGAGAGTCATAGCCATTCGATGAGGCTCCTTGCCCCTCTCGGAGAACCAGTTTCCTGTCTTCACCCCCCTGGAAGAAGATTGGGCTCTGGAGAGCCACAGCATGCAGGGGACTGGGGTACGGGTAAACTTCAGTGCCACCGCAGGTCTCCAGATTACGCTGGAATTTGGGATCCACTGGGGGGATCTTCTGTTTCGGACACACTGGGAGTTTCTTTGCATCTGCAGACCTGAAGCAGCCCAATCCTTGAGCCATGATTCTTTCAAGATCTCCTGATGCAGACAAAAACAGTCATCAACTTTTGACTCCACTCATAGAAACTATGTTATTAGGCAGCAAAATATATGTTGAGCTGCTGAGCAAAAACAAGCCATTACAACAGCAGAGGCTGTCTGAAATAAAATGAAGATGTTATTACCTGTTGACACCGGTCTCGGCCGTATCTGATAATCTGTGCCTATGGCGCTCGCTCGGATTCTACTGCTGCCAAGATGGAGGCCAGTGGTCCGTGGAGGGTTGGGCTGGCCAGGGCTCTCATCAACAGAGCGGCGGTGGAAAACATCAACCTGTGGTGGGGGGCTAACGTGGCAACCGGTTGGGCTCAGGGGAATGAGGCTGGTCTGAGACGATGACAGGCACTCGCTGTAAACAGATGTGCAGGAGTTGGACCGGGAGCAAGAGCCGCCGTCGCTGAGCTCATAGAAACCTGGAGAGAGCAGGAATCGATCCAGGTCAGTTCATTTGCATACGCATGTTCGGGCTAACTGCATCAATATCACACCGTTCCTGTGGCTGAAAGACTTTTCATTGAGAAAGTGCCAGAGTCCAGTCGCAAAAGCACAAACAGTCATGTGTGGAAACTAAAGACACAACATCCATCTCTGCTACAGCTGCCTAGCAACAAGCTGCATAGTGTAAAGCAGCAGACTGCAGGCTAGCTAACCAAACTAATTAATCTGCTAATATAAACTTGTTATCCTCTCAGTGATATGCTATAAAAGCATTCAAAAAGCACTTTTACTTAATTCCAAGCCAAACTACTACCTTGGCTTTTATTCTATATTTTTCCTTAAATCTGTGCATCGAAATCAAATTAGTGCTAATAAATAGTATACATATTATATTGTTATAACTGTAATCATTCATATATTGTTCAAGCAGCAATTGGATTTTTTTTGTTGATTAAATAAAATCATGTCACACATTTCTGCTTTAAATGTAAGAAAATAAGCAAATCTTTTTAAAGCAACAAACATTATAAGAAACTGATCATAAGAGGTGCAGTAATGTTATTTAGAACATTTAGCAAACATTTAATATTTTTATTTGATTATTGCACAGAATGTTGTTTGTTCTGCTCACTGTATAAAAACAGAAGTTAGATAAGATGGTGTTAGCTGGCTAATGGGTGGGTTAGCGGCTCAGGCAGCTAGCCTGCCGTCTGCTGCTTTACAGCCGGCAGCTACCCAAGCAGTGATGTCTTAATACAATTGGTGCAAAGTACTGATACAGTTTAGTAAAGAATTTTCTCCATACAGCTGGAGAAAATTCTGGTAACACCACGAGTTTCTATTTTAAACTTATGAAAAAGTGATGACAAATCAGTTCTGAAACCGTATCCCTCACTGGGACCAGCCCGTCTGGCTGTACGTGAGACTGCCTGGTTGTCTGAAACATGAACCACACATGGCTGCCTACACACCTGAGCTGGGCCTGCTGTCACTCTCCAGCTGATCAGTGGAGGCCTTGCTCACATCCAACTTCAACTCACTGATCTGCTGGTCCAGCTGCTGCAGGTGAGTCTTCAGGCCAACATCCTGCTTCCGTAGGCGAGACTGAAAAACAATGACCAAAAACAAAATGCACCAAGCTGTCAGGTTAAAACAAGCCTCTAAAAAAGGAGTGATGCAGCAAATAGACAGCAGGACTTTTAAAAGAAAGAGTTTCAGTGTTGCAAGTTATGCAGAACAACCCCAGAAGTTCACAATATATCAAACCACAACCATCCTCACAATATCAATATGTGAGTCACAATATGGACATTATTTGTAAAGGTCTGACATTTCAGGGCCCATGCACTCAGGCCCTCCATTCCTGGTGATACAATTACTAAAAAAGGGAAGACAAGGCGAAATGAGCCTTTTCAAAATCAATTTGGCTGTTGCCGGGTAAACAATGACTGAAAATAGTTTTACTTTGATGAAAGAAGCTCTGATATCCAGGTACCACCGTGGTAACTGGGCTGAATTTAATGGCACTCTGAAGAATTTTTACAATTAATTTGAGTTATTTTTTGTTCATTTTGTACCTGATCTATATGAGCACCAAATGCAGATCAGGACTTTTCATACTAACTTGGATATTGCAATATTTCATGTGTAATTTTAGCATTTTGGTTATTATTTTCTTTCATAATATAAAAGTTAACAGCAATAGCCTGACATCCAATAATTTGGTATAATAGTCTGTTTATGGATTTAAACCAGCATTAGGTCATTTCTCTGACTTTTAAAGAATCAAACACTGAAGCAACTAAAGGAAATTAAAACAGTGTGTTTGTGGAAAATGTAATGAGTGACAATACAAACCATCCAACGTGCAAATAAGTTGTTTTTATTTTGAGTATGTTGGATTTTAAGGGAACTTCCTGGGAACTTTCTGTTAATTTTCCAACTTTAAACTCAAAATACCAACTTTTAACGACACCACCTCCTTCATCAATCAAGCAGTGCCAACTCCTGCTGTTGTAATGGGATTTCAAAATGTCAGCGCTGCTTCCAGGAAAACCTGGAACTGACTGAGGTGTTACATGTTGTGAAAAGTTGGAGGACCACTGCTCTGATGTACCGATGCGGAGAAACTAAAGCGCCTCAGCTAAAGCGCCTCAGCTGTGGCTGATGATTAACCCCAGCAAGACATGGGGGAGCCTGGAAGAAGCAGTGGTGGGTAACTCATTCCGCCCCACAGAGAAGGCCTGGCCATTGTGTAAACTACCAGCAGAGGAAAAGCTTGGGGGTTGGGATTAGGAACTGTAACTGCAGAGCTTAAAGCTCCATCTCTGGCTCACTTCCTGTAATTTACACTACTTGTTTATGTTTTTTTAATCTGCAGATTAGGTTGGATCAGTTGAATCTGCAGATGGGGGGAATTAAGTTTGCACAAATTTGAACCTTATGTTGCCTGTGCACGCCGTGCACATCCTTTGATGCATCTGCCCAGTTCTACCCTAGATGTCAAGCATAGCACATTAATCCCTGCACTTCCCCTCGATGATTTTACCAGCAGGCTGCGTGGAAAAAGCTTGTCATGGAAAACTAAACAGAGCCAGCTGTCTGCGGCGCTCAGGGGGCCTCTGAGGGATGAGACTCTCCCCTCATTCATGGCAGAAAAAAAGAAAAAATCCGTTTGTTTTTATTCCCTGGCATTTAGTGGTTAATGATTGAGGCTTGCCCTCGCGCACTGAGGGCGCGTGCACGAAGCAACAATTAAAAAGTCCTCTGGGGGCCTGCAATGAACCTTGATTTATGACATCCATCCTGCTTCCGACCCCCAGCTGAGAGCGAAACGCTTCCTGGTAATGATTGCAGGCTGAGTGCGCATGAGCATCAGCTGACAAATAAACTATCCTGGATTTTTCTCCTCGTTTTTCAGTGACCAGTAGATTATTTAGAACACAAAGCTCTTTATTTGAGTGTTTTCCGACAGAAGCTGAACTTCCTACCAGCTGTTGCTTCAGCGCGGTCAGGGTCGCCTCCAGCCGCTGCTCTTCAGCCTCCACCGGGTCAGCGCACAGCGCGCTGACCGGCTCCTCCCGGTCCAGCTGCAGGGCCCAGCTCACCATGTCTCCGTGCCGGTCCCGGAGCAGCCGCAGCTCCTGCAGCCCGGCCAGCGCAGCCTGCAGCCGCTCCCGCACCCTGCCGCGGTCCACCGTGCCCGCGGAGGAGCCCTTCCTGCACAGCATGCTCTCTCACAAAGATCCGCTCTCAGCTGGATAACCGCAGCTCTCGCCTTGCTGCAGCCGATCTCCACCAGTTTAGGTTTTGAACTACCTGTTAGAATAAAAATTGAACGCAAAGGAGAGTGTAAGCTCCTCCCACAGAGCGAAGGCTCCGCCCCCTCCTCCTCCTCCTCCTCCTTCCTGGGTTTCCAGTGAACATCTGGTCCTAATTTCACCCAGACTCATTCTGTCTCTTAGGTCCACGCTTGTTCATTTGTTTTTTTTACATAGGTGAGGTCACCTATGTAAATCAATCCGTCTAACTAGAAAATTCAGTTATCATGTTTCCCTTCATTTGTCTGCTTGTTATTTCTCTACATTTGATGAAACTCTGTGTAGATCTATAAACTGCTGAACATAAATAAGTTGAGCAATGTTTTCTCACCCTTCCCCAACCAAAACAAAACACAACAGGCTGCTTCTATCAGCAGATCAGAAGCAATCCTCTCCGCAGGAAAACAGGCTGCTTGGGTGTAATAAATAGATATAAATAATATTTCAACCTCCTCCTTTTACTTTCCTCTATGAAAAAAAATGCATATGTAATTCATAAGTAATAATGTGGAAAACGTTTCAGATGTGCGGAGGAAAGCGACGCTCCGCCGCTTTCCATACAGAAACAGATAAATGTCTCCCTCTGGTGGCCGGAAGGAAATCAACAGTTTGTTGTTTTTCAGCATCTTTTAAAAGTGCATAACCACAAAATCACAACCACAAACTTTAATGCACTTATTCCAATTTTATGCGCGTGCACAAAACAAAGTAACACATAATTGCAAAGTAAATGAGTATTTTTTGATCTGCACAAGTGAAAAGTCTGACTCTGTTGTCCATCATTCTTTGCTAAAAAGCTCAAACTCCATCAGACTTGTCAAAGATTTAGGTCTGAACTTTGACTAAGCCACTCAAAAGTCTTGATCTAAATCAGCTCATAGTACAGCAACTTAAGAATAATGGAAAGTACTGCAAAACTATACAAAGTACTTGTCTCTTAACAACTGCGTTTAATTTAAATTTTATGTTAAATAGGACAACAATCATCCTGGGAACTTCATTAAACTTTGTTAAAATAGCAGGCTTTTTAAAAATGGGATCATTGTCCTTGTCTTTCTGCTCATCGATGGACTTTAGAGATTCTTTAAACTCCTTTCTGGTCTCTAAATGGTTTTTGTATTATTTTACTGCAGCACACTTTCTTTTTAAATATTTTTTTTGTCTCTAGTGGCCTTTACTGAACAGTAGATGGACAGAAAACAGGGAGACAAACATGCAACAAACGACCGGGACTCAAACCCAGAACAACCTCATGAGGACAGCAGGCTCTGCAATGGTGCATGCACTTTAACATACTTAAATGTACCAAAAACATCTGGTGCATTTAAATTTCAGATGTTTTTGACTTACGAACCTTATCTGAAGTTTTCAAGATAAATACAATCGTCTTTATTCTATTCAGGATGCGTCCAAATGATGATATTTTGGTCAAATTTCTCTGTGCAGCAAAATGTTAAGACGTTTGCAGCCAAATAATTGCTGTGACTCACAGGTGGGTGTGTTTCATGCCTCCATCTGCTTTTATCTGCAGAGAAAGAACCAAAATACCTGGAAAGATGAACACACTCCAGGAGCAGATAAGGTGATTCAGGTATGTAAATTCAGGGATTATCTTCTTTTATGGGATTTGAGGATTACACGAAGAGCTGAATTTATCTCAGTGATGCAATGTGGGAACCAGATTCTGTGCTTCATACATGATGGGAAAAAAAACACAATCAGAGATATTAGTGAGTGACTGATTGCAATCTGCATGCCACCAAAACTTCTTGCAGGGTTGTTAATCATAAAAACAAAATAAATTCTGCTGCAGGATGCTGCGAGGATTTAGGTTTCTGTGTTGAGTTTTGTCCCTCGTTTCTCCTGATCACCTTCCTTGTGTATTTAATCCCAGCTGTTCTCCCTGTCTGTTGTCATTGTATTACCAGTGCTACCAGTATGTTTGAGTTCTTAGCCTCATTGTTCACCTGAGAATTACAGTTAATATTCAGAACATAATCATAACATCATCTATCATTTATGACAGATGTTAATGTAAAGTAATGTACAGCAAACATTTATAAAAGAATAAAAACAAGTCACATCTGTAAGAACAGATATCGAAGACACTTCTTGACTACTGACTAAAATTGCTAACTAATGATTTAAAAGTATTCATAAATGCTGGTTTTAGGGGTTTTGTTTTTACATTTCCATTGAATAATTTTATTGAAGTTTTACAGCAGAATGACAGTGAAGATACCAGCAATATATTTTTTAGATTAGTTTTTCTTTGTTTAAACATAATTTTCCACAATGATCAAAATCCCATAGAAAAATAATTTTATAGTTTTCTTACTTTAAAACCTAAATATGGTTTTTCTAAGATAATTTTTTCTACTGTGTCAAAGTTCAAGTTTAGAAAGGTCTATAAATTGTCTGTAACTCTGAGCCCAAAAAGGACTTTGTGTTGTTCGCGCTGCAGACACTAGAGGGCAGTGTCGCTCTGTTTCTGAGTCCTTAGAGATTTCTCTCCAACATTTGATAAATATGGCAAATTTGTACGGTAAATACAGGATACAAGCGACCCACTCCTTCACATTTCAAGATAACAATCTAAATCATTTGTTTGGCCATTCCTGACTGCGCCCACACTTCGCTGAGGCCTTTCATCAGGAGGCTCAGGTCATGCTTAGCACACTCTGGCATTGTGAAAGTTGCACTACTCTATACGGTGGTGCATTGTGATGCCTGGATGTCCATCTGCCCCCATCCTCTTCAAAGACCTTCCCTCAGAGTGACATCAGCTGAGGCGGCGCTCCCAAACGTGTCCTCCCGTCACAATCAAGAGTTTGCTAAAAACAATCTAAGCATCTCGGTCTGGTGCGTGGGTTTCTCTTTATGCAGCTTCTTCTTTGTGTTCTCTTTTTCCATCCACTTAAATCAGACTGTTTGTGATAACCAAACAAAAGACACGAAGGACGGGATCCGTTTCACTGCGTCCAGCGGTGGAAGGAGTGGTTGTATGATCTCAGGTACACAGAGGCAGAACAATGGTGAGATGCTGCCACAAACAGGATGCAAGGGGCGGCACGTCAGAGGGGTAAACACCGGCTGCTGCTGTCATATGTGGGATTGTGTAAGTGTCTGAGAGGAGGAGCGGGGCAGCCGACCCATTGTTAGCTCAGTGCTGATGGAAAAACACACAAAAAACTGGATTCATGTGTTGGCATTGAGAGATTCTGACTTCAAAGGCAAATCTGATATCATATAAAAATAAAACCTGCTGTTTGGCTGAAAAGAAGTCAAATTCCAGTGAAGAATGTCGCAGGTTCTGAATTATTTCAGAACTACTTTGTCTCTGTGTTTTGTGTTTTATCTGCAGCTTCTGACAGACAAAAACTGCAATCATTCAAAAAGTGGAAGTATTTGGACAATATTTTCTTTGTCCCAAATTCTTCATACCTAACTCAGAAGTGGTGCATCGACTGCTTGGGAACTCACTGCTCCTCCAGGCCTGAAAGACTGAAGCAAAGTGACATTTGTTTTCCCGCTTCTTTGGTACATTTGCAACTAAACGACTGTCAAAGCTGCATCCAAGAAACACAACCCTTTACTGCTCTTCTGACTTTGACTGATGCTTTGCTCATACATAACAGTTCCCAGGATTTTCAAGGTATGAAAAATGTGCTACGATTTGTAACAGACTTTTATCTGCTGCTGCTGCCAAACAGTTGGAGTGAAATATCCACCAGTGGGTCGTTCAATCAATCACGTTTTGTCAGTTTTAAACCCACTTGAATTCATTTTTTGATTTAGTGGTTCATAATAAATACATTAAAGTTGTTTTAATTGTTTTTTAATAGGTAGCTTCTTCCCTTATATTGTGTTTAATGTTGGCCCATCTATTCTTATGATGCTGCTAGAATCTGCATCATTGGTGGATCATATAGAAACAATGATGGAGTAAAACAAAGAGTCACAGCAGATCCAAAAGACAATTTAATGCTTTTAAAAAAATGTACAGCATTTCGATTAACATTATGATTGTACTTATCGTATATCAAATGTTTGAAATGTTAATAAGAGAACGAGGAGACAGATATGACTTCAGTTAAGTGCTTCTCCTCCAGATTGATTCACTGCGTCCTGCAGCTGTTTTTGGGGTTTATGCTGCAGCAGCAGACCCGTCATATCTCTCTCTGCCATCTTGTCCGTGGGTTTTTGAACCACCTTGTCAACTTTGCGGGGATTTTTTTTTTGCCCTGGATTCGCGCACAAGAGAGGGGCCTTTATGCTGTCTTCTCGCAAAATTATCTCCTCATCAAATTTTATTTGAGCTGAGGAAATTTTGTTTATCCAACGAGTGTGGGGAGACTCGCTCGCATGGCACACTCCAGCAAATCATAAAGACATCAGTCTGAATTAACTGATTTAGTATTGGCCTTTGCAATGAACACTGTGTGCTCCTTTCAGTCAGGTTCCAGTAGATGCTCTGTACTTGTGTGACAAGCCAGGAGAAGTATTTTTTTTCAAATTAAAGCTCTACAAAATGAGTCAAGGAACCCGCTGTACCATGCACAATCACCATGAGATGAAGTTTTTATCATCTTTATGTGTTTACACCTGCTTCACCCATCGGTTTTTACAGCCGTTTGACGTTACTCTGGGTGTGCAGGATAAATGTTTCCCTGGGTTTGGAAAAAGTAACCAGAAGCAGCCAAGAGAGGGTACTGCCACTCTGAGCAAAGATATAAATGTGTCACAGTCAGTATGGGGTAAACTTATGGGAGTCTCCAGAGCCTCGTTTCATTTCATTGGAAGTTCAGGTCCTGGCTGATCTCGCTGTTTGTGGAGCTCCAGAGAGCCATGTTTTCAGTCTGGAGAGTTGGAAATAAACCGAGTTTGAGTTTAAGACTGACCACACAATATCACAGCCTCTTATGTTTCCCCCGGCGGTTTCATCTGCACGGACGGGGCAACGCTGATGGTAGCACCTCATTCTTCCAGCCGAGAAACAGACCCAACCTTTGAAAATGAGAAGAACAGACCACAATGTTTCTTCTTCTGGTATTTTATAAAATCAAGGTTATTAAATAGCATCCTGGCAGACAGGACTGTTATTAGACATGTGAGTGATAAGTCTGGTAATAAATCGAACTCCTGGTGGGCAGCTGTGCTGATTTTGAACTTGATAACTCACCGAAACCTCACAGACAGTGGAAAGTTCACACTGGACCTCTTGCAGGTTGGATCCTCTCCAATCTTCCACCAGATGAGTCCTTGATTATCTGAAAGTGGGGCTTTTAAAACAGTGAGTAAGAACCCAGTCCTGTTTCTCTTTAGCCCACTGAAGACTCTTCTGACTGTTTCTCTGGTTAAGAAAGGACCTAAACTCAATACTTGAGTGTTTTCACACCTGATAGTTTGGTAGGCTTGGTTCAACTGGGGACCAAAATCTTTCTCACTGCACTGTGTCAAACAAGTCAAACCCTTTTTAGCAACCCGTTCCCCTCCTCGCCTGCGGTGGCGCTGCATCAAGAACCACTGAAGGAAAAGACACAAAAACCTCTAAAGAAAACACTGAGTACGATTTCCTTCTACATAAAGTGTACACAAAAACAGAGGCAACATATTTGTAGGATTTCTGTTTTATTTTTTATATTTTTGGTATTTTTTATATTTCTCCCACTAGTGCTAGGATCGAGCATTTGTTTAGATTAAATTTACCCAGAATGCTCTGCATGGCGGCGTACTTCCAGCTTCTAGAGCGGACTCTGGTCCAGCTGGCTTTCAGACCATTCAGGACTGAGGCTTGGGGGTCAAAAGAGTAAAAAAATATTTATTAAAAAAGGTACTCAAGTATAATTTAATATCTAAAAATTATACAATTAGATGGACCAGAATATAAAGTTATGTGGAAATTAAAAACCAAGATGACAATAATTAATACAAAATATTTTTTTCAATATAAAACTTATGAAACTAATAAAAACTGCAGATGTGTGTTTGTGTCTGATAAAATTACTAAAAGTAAAAAGTGCAGCACAGTAAAAATAACCTTGTAATTAAGTTTCATCCAAAAAGTTGCTCATGTGATTGTAACTGAGTAAATGTCATCAGTTACTGACCAACTCTGTTTTGGAGCAACAAACACAAATCATCGTTAATATGATATAAAAGTATTTTATCCAAATTCTATCCCATTTCAAAGGAAAAATCACCAAACATCTAAATGTCAGGAGTTTGATGATATATGAAGCTAAAAAGTACCGATATCAGCAACACAGATATTTCCTTGGTATTGGATTGACACCTGAACTTGCGTTATCGCTCACCGTTAGTGTCTGGATCAACCGGTGCAGAGAAAAGGCCTGAGAAGTCCTGCTGTGACACAATGACATCAGTTCAGGCTGGATTCTCTCTGCACTGTTTATGTACGTTTATCAAGATGGTGGCAGTGACATAAAAAAAAAGAGTTTAGCTGCAGCAACAAGGATCCTTCTCTTCGTTGGAAGAGTTTCCTTTGCTTTTTTTGGCAGGGCAAGTTTCTTCATGCACACAGGAACACCAGCAGGCAACGAACCAGAGAAGATCCAAACACCCCTCATGGCTGATCAGCATCTGACTCTGGAATCACATCTTCTTCCTGCCTAAATGGGGTTTTTCTTTGGAGTACAACAATAAACTATTTATATGAAGAACTGATGCAACTTACGCCTGTGTCAGCGCCCTGTGACCTCCCACAAGGCCTGTCACAAACATCACTGCACAACAAATTGGCCCAGAAGTCATAGTGATAAACGATAATGTTGTTGTCTCGAGATCATTTTCAAGTAATATAATGATAATTAAGTATTTTCAAAAATCAAGGAGCTTCAGATTCTAATGTACTTTTAACACTTGAACTGAAAATAATTTTAAATATCCAAAATAAAAAGGATGGTTGAAGCCAACCCACCTGACTGAAGACTTTTGTCATCCAAGTTTTGGTAGAAAGAGAAAATTGATAAATCATGCAAATGGAATTTTGCAAAGTGCAAATATCAGACAGTTTAAGAAAATGTATAAAAATGTGTTTTCAGAAGCATATAATGGATAAGACTGTTCATCAGAAGTTGAGATGGCGATGATAAGAAGCATAAATTTATATCTCCTTGAGACGCAGCATTCAGCTTCTATGCAACACTTTCTGGAACAAACATCTGGAAAGCAGCTGAGACTCTGAGTGCCTTTAAATCTAGACTGAAAACTATTTAGAGTTTATTCTGAAACATAATCAATAAAAAATTAATCAACAGTCCCATGTTTAACAACTGCAAAATGTAATGCTTCAATTGTTTTATTACTTTATTTTTCACATTTATGATGCAAAGCGCTTTGGAAACGTGCCATAAAAATAAACTTGATTGATTGATTGCTGTGTAAATATGTGTGAGCAAATATGCAGGGATGTGCATGATGTAAAAAATGTGTGAATATATGTGTCCATATGGCTACATATAATTATTCTTAAACGTCTTTTTGTTTATGCCTCCTATTTTTCCTTGGTTATGGTGTTTTATAGTTATTGTGGTTCCTTCACTTTTTATTTTCTATTGTGATAATAATGCCTGTTATAAAGCAGCAAATCCAGGTATTATTAGTATATTCATAATAAATAAAAAAATTAATTACTTTAATTTATCATATGATGAATTGATTTATTGCCTATTGTGACAGGTTTCCTCCCAGCCCCGGCCCCGGACACGGACCCGGACCCGGACCCGGACCCGGACCTGGACCCAGGACCTGGACCCGGACCCGGACCTGGACCCGGACCCGGACCCGGACACGGACCCGGACCTGGACCCGGACCCGGACCCGGACCCGGACCCAGGACCCGGACCCGGACCCGGACCCGGACCCGGACCCAGGACCTGGACCCGGACCCGGACCCGGACCCAGGACCCGGACCCGGACCCGGACCCGGACCCGGACCCAGGACCTGGACCCGGACCCGGACCCAGGACCCGGACCCAGGACCTGGACCCGGACCTGGACCCGGACCCGGACCCGGACCCAGGACCTGGACCCGGACCCGGACCCAGGACCCGGACCCAGGACCTGGACCCAGGACCTGGACCCGGACACGGACCCAGAACCCGGCCCCGGACCCGGCCAGTCCAGACAGAAGCAGGTGACCTTCAGGTGACTTTCTGCTCCAGCCGAACCAGCAGAGTGGATGCAAATGTGAGTAAATTACAGCTGACTGGCTGAAGAACCGATGCTCATCAAGGTCAATCAAGCTAATACATCACAGCATATTAATTGAGGAGATCAAATATGGACCCCCAGAATGACCCCTGAACACTTGCTTGTGAACGTCTTTGGCCCCCTGCAGTGCGTTAATCCCTCTGAAGCCCTCAATGGGAGTTCAGCCGGCCCGGTGGAGACGAGCCAGACGGTGATGGGCCTGACAGCACCAACACAGCTACCCCGCCGGCTCCGGGGTCGACGCTCAGGCGCTCTCTTGGCGCTCTTTCACACATTTCATGACCCCTCAGAAGATGAAAATCCTCTACTTGGCCCCGCGGCGGAGTTCTGCAGAAACCCAGCTCTGAAGGTGAACGCGGCGTGCCGGTCAGTGATCCGAAGGCAGCGGCTGGTGCATGTGAATCTGCTTCATTAAAGGCAGGACCACACAAGACTGTTTTGCTGTATTTCCATAAACATTTGAAATAAAAGGAAACATCAATCAAAAGTTGGAGATTAAAGTCTGATTTTACACAAACAAAGGCTCAGAGCTGCTTAACCAGAATCGTCACAGAGAAAAAAAAGGCCTTTTGTTTTTCAGACGTGGAATTAGGAGCTGACATTTGTTGGACTCGTTCAGATGGTTCACATTCCAGCAGATCGACCAACGCAAAGCAGAGGAAGGACAACTACACTAATTTATTTTACAAATAAATATGCAATTTCTTGGTGCCTTGCTCATGAGTGATCAAGACTCCGTAGGTCCGACTCTCACCTCTGAGATGTTGATCACGACTGAAAGAGCAAAATCCTGGATACCAGAGGATGAACTGAGCTGAATGTGAAGACTGGCTTCATTCAGCCTGACAGATACATGGAGCATCTCCACATACAAAACAATCAGATGATTCAATAAAGTTTATTCAAAAAACACATTTTTGAAACTGAAAAAAAAAAACAAAAAAACAAACTTGCAACTAGAAAAAGTTAAAACTTTTCAGATTCAAGTTTTTTCAGCTTCAAATTTCTGAACCATTGGAAAAGGATTAGAGCCACTGAAAAAAAATAAACGTGACAAAATCTCCTTGGGTGTGAATATTACTTCAAATCCTGTTTCTGATCCTTTTAAAGCATGAAGCTTGCAGCAATCAGAGCCTGGAAACAGTTTGTGTGGATCCGTCCCTCAGTTTTCTCCCACCTCCAGCCACGAAAACCGAAGGGATCAGAAAGATAATGTTCAGCAAATGTTTGCAAATTCTTTCCCATTACTCCTCACATATCTTCACAATGAGGGAACCAAACTGCTCCTAATAGGGATATCCTCCTTTGACCAGGACTTGACACTTTCTGAAGAGGAGGTCAAAGGTCAAGCTGTGGAGCACATGGAGCCGTTTAAGAAATGCCCAATGGTTTTATCTGCTCTCTATTCTGATGCTAAGACAGAGATGCTAAACATGTCCTTTCAGAGCTTTGTGGCCCACAGCTACAAAGCGTTTATGTAAATCCGACTCGTATCGCATTTCAGGGCTAGAAATCACTGCCTCAACCCAAATTCAGATTTGAATGTCAGCTGGATTTTGATGGAGCGGCTGATAGAGCGGACATGTTTCTGGACACTAGAGCCAGGAGCTGAAATATGAGGTTGAAAAAGGAAAATTTGGGGTGAAATAGGAAACCTCATCCCTGACATTTTTATGTGCAGAGCAAGCCGTAAGTGCAGGGAAGATGTCAGCCTCTCCTGCAGGCCAGGTCTGACGCAGGACGCAGACACTGAGCAGGTCTGTGCTGCGAGCCAACCGCAGGAACGCTGTCACACCGTCCAGCTTCATGGAAACCCCTCGATTTCCCTCCTTGATCTTTCCACACGCTAACGATAGCCACACGCTAACGATAGCCACACGCTAACGATAGCCACACGCTAACG
>VMRN01000156.1:208602-345954 GCA_010277015.1 Poeciliopsis turrubarensis | reverse complement strand
ACGAAGCGATTGAATCTCATGCAAAGTGAAGACTGAAGAGAAAAAACAGAAACTCTCAATGAAGAGCTTTGTGTTCAGCCATCAAGGCTCCATAGAGCCACAATTGTCACAACATGTCCTGCCATTCCTCCAAAAGGAAGTTTCTTCACTTGGTGACGAATCTGCTGCTGTCTGAGACTCTTGGGAAGAGTTCAGATATGTGCAGATTGATTTTATATCAAATACGTGTAAATTCAAATGAATATAAAGAGAAGAAGCACTTAAACCGACATGCTTTTAATTCTGCAATACACCATTCAGTTTGCATTAAATACTTTAAGTAATATTCTGATATATTTCAGAATGTTATCCTTCTAATTGTTCCTGTTCACTTCAGTCCCAATGCAGAACCAGAACATTTAACCCTTTTGTGAATGAATTATGCAAAATGTTATCAATTCATGAATTAATATCAAAGTCCACAATGAATGCAAAACAAAAGTATTGTCACAATGAAAACTTGTGTCTGATTTTCATGTTTTAATTAGTTTAAATTAGTATCTTTTTAATGGTGAGGCCTGCAAATATGTTGCTTTTTTTTAAGTTGAAGCCTTTATCTTCAGGTTTTTGATAAAGAAAGGAATGAAAACGTGTTTTCCTCAAACATCCTGGCTGCACCGATGCAGCTTTAACCCCTTCTGGCTGATTAACGCCTCCTGAGCAGCTGTCTGACGCTGGACGTTCACACAGCCTGACTTCTAACGGTTTCAAGCCAGTGAAGGAGAGAGCGCCACAAGAGCCTCTTTCAGGGGCATTTCAGCAGGGATTACAGCGACTCGCAGCTCACCGTGTCTGAACAATGTGACCAGAAGGCCTTCAAGAGTCGCTGCTTTGCTGAGTTGATCTAATAAATCATTAAACCGTCTTATTCAGCCTGAAAGAATGAGGGGGAAGATTAGCGCAGCCTGAGAACTGTATGCTGGGACACAGCGGAAGAAAACGCGCCTCCAGTTTGAGATAAAGTGACTTAACCAACAACACTGCAAAAACACAAAACCTTACCAAGAATCAGTGCTCTAATTTCTACTGCAAATATTTTAATACACATGAAATAAGTCGAAACTGACTTGTAAGTAACTTTTCAGCAAGAAAAAGGAGACTGTTAAAGTCAATGACTTGTTTACATTTATGGAAAAATACTAGTTTTATATGAATTGCCAGAAACTCCCAGATGTGCAGAGCGAAGAGAAAACACTTTGATCTGGATGAGATATCATTTCTAATATAAAATATAGTTTGTGACTGTGTTATGACTAAATGTGAAAAATAAAAACTAAAAAAATCAGTTCCTGCTACCAGTCTTGACCAGAATTCGCTTGGAAAATAAATTTTTTAATCTCAGTGGGATTTTTCTGGTGAAGTTACGGTTTAAAAAAATCCCTTACTAAGGCACTGGTTCACTCATAAATATTAAAAATTCATGTGACAAGTTATAATTTAGGTAAATCCACTTCTTTTTCTTGACTTAATCCAAATAAGAATGTGTCATTAGTAAGGCTGCAGGCTTTGAGAAAACGACTCTGAACTTCGGTGACGTCGTTAGTCAAAGCTTGAGGGATTAATAAAGGAATAAATTATGAGATTTGTTGAATTACTCTCCTGCTTCCTCTCAGTTGTTTGTATGTCGCTGTGAATGTGTGCAGTGAGTCAGAGTGGCAGAGTTATGGGACAGGTAGCTGCTTCCAGCCGGACTTGTTCAAAGCCGGCTCTCAGCAGTAAGACTCAGGGAAAGTACAAAGCCCTGCTGGTGGTCTGCACAGAAGTCTGCCTGATCTGCCCAAAACAGCCTGGCTACTGGTGTGGCAGCGACACACCTGCTTTGTCAACACCATCTTTCTCATTTCTGTGTCCAAGGGAAAATCCGTCCTGTAGGCCTGGATAGACTATAAATCGCCAGAGATTTCATGCTGCCTTCATGTGAGAGCACTGATTGGCTAATCTGGAAATGCTAATGAACGTTTTGATCCATATCTTTTATTCCTTTCCACATCTGGTACCTCTGGGAAAGATGTTTCAAAGGTTTAAAACTAATTTTTGTTTTTTGTTGCCGTAGTTCAGTGGACTGCAACCTTCACTAACCAAGGAGCCGATTTTCCACATCACTTTGTGGAAAATTGTGTAAACGGAAAAGTGCTTATAAAATAATGATGAGAAAAAAGTATCACTGTCGCTCATATGATGGAGAATCAGGATCATAGTGAGAAAAATTAAAGAATAAAATCATAAAATTACAGGAATAAAGTGATAATATTATGAGAATAAACTCAAAAGAAAGTCATGATAATATGAGAATAATCTACAAAAATAGTTACATTATATTGCGAATAAATTTATAGTATTATGTTAAAAAAGTCCAGAATAAAGATACTATAATTTTATTCTCATATTATTTCACCTTTATTCTTGCAGTATTATGACTTTATTCTCTTTATTATGTTCCCAAAAGGGCTGGAATTTTAAAAAGTAAAGTTTAGCGCTACAACAATAAAACATACATTTATTTCTGGTTTATTTTTTCCACGGATGCCAGTAAAAATAAACATAGTATTGTATAATCGTTTTCTGTAAAACTATTGAATTGAAGTGTTTTGCAGTAAGTAAGTTTAATTGGTTTAGATATTATGAAGGCTAATCCTGCTTTAAATGTTGTAATATTTCCTCTGACTGGACAGATCTGGGAGTTTGATCCACATTTGTTCCTATTTTTACTGCAAAAAAGAAGCAAAGAAACGTTTTGTTTTTCTCCAGGAGAAGGTGAATCTCAAAGACTGTCAGAGTTGATTAACAAAATGAATAAATTCAGATTCATAATTTCATTTCTGCATCCTGAGCTTTACTGGTGGGAAAAAAAAATAAACCAGTGCCTCCATCTCAGCTACGTTTCTTTGCTGCAGCTATTTTTTGCTCCAGAAACAAAAGTGTGTGGCATTCCTGCAGAGCATCCACCTGGATGCCAGCGTGACCCTGGTTCTTCATCTCTGACCTCTCAGAAGCTCCAGTCCCACCACCTGAGCCCCGTGTTGGACCGCCAGATGTTTGGAGAGACTACCTGCTTCTCAAACAGGGGGAGACATGACAGGGCAGGTCAGCGGAGACGGAGCAAAACAAAGAGTCACATTTCACAGACCCTCTATCAATCAAACATCTTAGAAGCACAATCACACACACACCAATCCCACCGGCTTCAAAGGAAGATTTGTGAGGGATTTTTCCTTTGCTTCTGAACAAGAGGCCGTTGTGGAGCAGCAGCAGTGCTTATTGTTCGCCGTTGCAACTTGAGATGTTACTATAACCGCTGTGCATGTACCATTATAGATCTAATCTACATGGAAACAAGGAGGAGGGAAATTAATCCTTTACTTTTGGGTTTTCTAAGGTGATAATTAACACACAAACACAGGGAGGAAGTCAGACTTTTCCAGATATGAATAAGACGGCATATTGTTGAACATATTTAAAGGCTGTGGCTTTTCTTCTGGCAACATATTGTCATAATTATATTTAAAAAAATACAGTTTCTGATTTGGGAACATTTACTAACAGCAGAATGAATCACTAATGGTTGGAGCTCTTCTGCCTCTTCTTTTTTAATTCTTTAGTTTTCACTCCAGGTTTTATTAGGATTCAGAAGTGACATCAAAGTTGGCAAAAGGCCAATTTTATGCCTGGAGAAACATTTCTGTGTTGATTTGGCTCATTATCCTGATATAAAACCCAGTAACATGATGACTCCAGGGATTTTGGCTTTATACGCTAATTTTATTACAAAAAAAAAAATTAAATAATTATTCTTCAATTTAGAAATAAATCACTCAAATTAAAGGCTGGATTTTTCCAACATTTCCTTGTGGGTTTATGCTGCAGCAATAAAATGTGTAGTCAGTTCTTTTTCAGCGTGTTGCAGACACGCTGAAAAAGCTGCTCCGCTTTGTGTTTCCCAGGTTGTTCAGGCCGCCTGCGTCTGAGCTCTGCTCTAATTTATTCAGCTCTCTTTGGTTTTCCATTTCGGAGGCTTCTGAATCTTCTTAGAAAGTGTTTGTAAGAGTTTCTAATCTCAGACTAGGTAATAGCATAAACCTCTGGATCCGAGTCGATTTCTGCGAGTTTCGACTGCTTGTAAAAGTAATTATAACCCTTCACATGATTTTAGATTCCAAAGACAAACTTCAGTCCTTTTTATTTGAAACTTTGTGTGAACAACAGAAATTAGTTCATAAATGAAAAGTGGGAAAGACATGATGTGTAACAGTGAGGTGAATATCATAATTTTTATGGATGTGCCAAAACTTTCTCCAGCTGAACAGAAACAAACAGAAGTTATTGTTTTTGGAGTCAGAACACAACTTCAGCTATTACAGGCAGAAACAATCAGAGCCACATAAAGGTAGTTACAAAGTCGGGCTTCCATCAGCTGAAGAACATTTCCAGGAGAAATGTTGCTAGAGAAATTCAGTCATGCGTTTATTTTTAGTCACATTGATTAACACAACTGTTGCAGTCAACACACCTAACAAATCAATTATGGATATTTTATATGTACTTGTGAAACTTGGCCAAACAACCTTCAACCTTCAGTATATTTATGTCTCTGTTTAAAAAAAGAAAACACTTTAACTCAATTTGTCCTGTTTTTCAGATCAGTATTGATCGAAGCCAAACCTCAGAGACTGGAAGTGAAGAAAGTGGATAAAATGTGACATGACCGTTCAGAATGCAGACACCTTGGGAAAAATCAGGAACATATTTAATTTAGTTTCACACATAGACGTAGCACAGATCAGATTTTTTTGTAGGCAAAAAGATTAGATTTGGGACTTCCATGAAAAAAGACAAATTCAGGTCACATGTGAGCAGAAAAAGTGGATCACATTGGCCTGCTGTGTGGATGTAACTTTTTGGTTTTTTTTTTTTTTTCCAGAATTACGTTCTTTAAGGGCGTTCTGACTGTCCCGGTGAATTTGTTGGGCTCAGTTGTTGTTGATGCTGTTGTCTGTGTGGACTCGGGCAGCATGAACCCCCACTCCCACAGACACCCATCCACCGCCCGCCTGGCCGTGGCCGTGCACCTGTCTGCTGCAGGCAGCTGTGGGTGGGCGGGCCTTGGCTGTCAGAGGAGCATTCCTGAGGAGAAGTCACCCTGTTAATCCCCTGGGTTTAGACCCGACAGCTTCCCCCTCCTCCCACCGACACTGCCACCCCCCATCACACAGCCAGCGCCTCTCCTGCTCAAATAAGTTAGTTATATCATGTCAAAGGGCAGGCAGTGTGAGATTAAAGGGCCGGTACCCTGCATGCTCCTTCCTCTGAATATTCAGAAATGAGAGAAAACATCAGCCTCAGATCAGCAGGGTTTGATGGGAACATTATTACTTCAATTCCTGTGAAACAATTTGCACTTCTTGTGCAAACTGTAGCTGTTAGTAGCTGTTGAGGACACAGATACAAACGCCCTGCCTGTTGTCTTGTGGGAGTTTCATTCCTCTAATTGCCCATATCACTCTGTCTGCATCCCAGTTATTTTTTTCTCTCCTCCCTCTATTAAACAAAAGTCTCTTTATCACTGCGGGAAATTCTGATGTCAGCCCAGATCCTGGACTTGGCAGCCGCCCCGTTCAGCTGGAACACATAAATGAGAAATGTTGCACATGTCACCAGTGGGTGCAGAGGACGACGCTCCCCCTTCGCTTTCCCCTTCACGCTGCAGACACTCCTATCTGAGCGCAGCGCTTTATCTCGCATGGTTTGCTGTTTTGGCAGCGATGCATCCATGTCCAGGAACGAAGCATGAGAAGAACTGAGGCTGGACAACAGCAATGGACACGCAGTCAACTGAACATTATTCACTATGTCCTGATAGCTGAACGGCCCATTTCCCGTTTTGCTGTAATGCATCATGATTTCATGTTAGGACTTTGTCATTTAGATAATTACTTCAAAAAAAATCTTCATGTGCTTAATTTCTTCAAAATCATCCTTATAGTGCCTTCCAAAGATCTTTGTAACCCTTAAACTTTCCCACATTTCGTCATGTCGCAACAACAAACTTCCTTACATTTCATTGGGTTAAACATAAAGGACCAACAGGGTGTGTCCTGTTGGATATCAAAAATATGTTGCATTAATTTCTCCTGGACTCCTAAATAAAATCCAGTTATCTTGAGAAGTCAGCGAATCAGTAAACACAATCCATCTGTGTCTATATTTTAATCTCAGTAAACCCTGTTGCACAAAAACGCTAAACATTTTTTAGATAATTAATAATATATTTTTACAAAACCTTACAAAAAAAAAAAAGTTATATTTCCATCTCTAAGTTACAGCGCCATCTGGAAGTCTTCACATTTTTTTCTTTATGTTTTCTGTGTCTGGGACTTCAGAGTTAAGCAGGTTTTCATAAAGTAAAAATTAAAAATTATGTATTTTATTTATCTGATTTAATAATCTTGAATGAAATGTTTTAACAGAAATAAAGACTTGAAAACATCAGTCAGTGTGAAATCAATTTATTCAATGTGTTTCATTTAGTGTCAAGTTAATGAAAGAAATTATATTTTTCTGATTATTTAGTTAATATGATGCAATAAAAGACAAATTAATTCATAAAATATGAATAACTTAGCAAAGTGCTGAGAGGGAACATTACATTTTACAAAGTGACACATCAAATGTCTTGATTTGCTATTGGCTAACATTTGCAAAGCAGCCAATTGATGAGGAGGAATTAATTTTCCTTGCCGCTGATTGATTGAACCCCTTCAAACACAGACCAGTAGTGGACACACTTTCCACACTTTCACTAATGTTTGTACCATAAAGTGTGCAGGAGAGTGGAGGAAAAGAAACCTGGGCTGGGATTGAATCAGCGACAAACAAAATCATCATTGTGACATCCCAACATAAATGAATGTTAAAAGGAGAATATAAAGTTCAACCTTCTTGTTTTCAACCTGCTTTAAATCAGCTGAAAATGAACAAGTTTTAGGGGAGACATAATTTATCAAAAGGCCTTTTGTACGAAGTGCACCACCTGCATTCAGTAGTTTCTCTTTCTCACTGATTCATTTTCTGAGTGCAGTGTCTGTGTTCTGCTGCGCTGCCTGGACTCCTCAGGTGTGTGTGTGTGTGTGTACGTGCGTGCGTGTGCGTGTGTGTGTGAGAGCTGAACAGAGAAGGTCCCAGGGTGCAGGCCGTCCCCGAGCTATTTACCCGCAGACCAGAGCCCCTCTGGGGCAGCGGAGGAAGCCGCTGCTGGGCCAGAGGCTATTAAAGCCCTGATGGCTTCTGACAGTAATTTCTTCATGAGTCCACAGCCCACAGCCTGC
Source organism: Poeciliopsis turrubarensis (assembly GCA_010277015.1). NCBI lineage: Eukaryota > Metazoa > Chordata > Actinopteri > Cyprinodontiformes > Poeciliidae > Poeciliopsis > Poeciliopsis turrubarensis. Next base: position 338,593 of record VMRN01000156.1, on the reverse strand, counting down.
CAGCAGGGCGATTGGGTGCCTCTTTTTGCCCATTAAAACACACAAATGTGTGCCAGAGGATCATGCTCAATGGTATCTCTGTGTTCGCAGAGTGTGTTTGTGTATATGGCAGTGAGAGGAGTGAAGAAGCAGGGTTAAGGAGAGCGAGATGAGGAGGTTCTGCCAATGGTGAGAAGGTTCTGGTGATGGTGCCAAAAAGTTTGGGGGCTTTTCTTCAGCCACTCCATCAATTCAGGCTGGAGTCCAAGCCATCGAGGGAACATGTTGGGAAAACCAGGCCCTGACATCCAGCCAAATCATAAAAAGTGTTTACACACATCGCTGCCCAGAGAGAAAAATTCCTCTTGATGAGAGTTCAGCATTGTGTTCCTGGATCTTCAGGACCCTTGAAATTGCTGCACCTGTAGCAGGTGATATGGCTGGAGAGAATTCAGTTTTCTGCCTTTTAGCCATTTATTATTTTTCAACAAGATTGTGCTTATCTAAAATATTTGAAGTAAAATGCTGCTATGGAAGTTAAAACACTTTGATTCAAGGCTGCTTGAATCAAAGTGGATCGGCTGTTTGCATTATTGGCTGGTGTTCGTGAAACAGCCAATCCAGGAGCAGATTTAATTTTTCTTGGTGCTGATTGGCTGGACCAACAGTGGGCACACTTTCACTAATCCGCTAATGTGCTAATAGTGGGGCTAATTTTTCATTTAGTGCTTTTGCTAACATTGAAAACATTTATCACACTTCGCTGTATGTTTTAGCTAAGATCAGCATTTTGAGTTCTCTGTTTACAAAATGCAATGCAAGACATTGAGAAATAATTATTAATTTTGATTCTCATTGAAAACCAAATTGGCCCATTGCTTCTGTGGGTTTTGCTGGATTCAGTTCAACAACTTCTAATGCTGTGGAAAGAGGGCGTTTAAAAAGGTCAAAGGTTATCCAGCACTAATCCACTGTCAGCAATGATCTCTCCTCGGTGTTTCCCTGGGGTATTAAACCCAGACCATTGGGCTGGATTAGATCACAGAAAGGAGACTGATGTGTTAATCATAAATTAGAGGTTAAGCCAGAGCGAGCGGGTCAGTCTGAGGTCAGCGGCTCAGCACTTCACAGAATTATAAGTGCGAAAAGCCACGGCTGATTACTGAGCAGCCTCAGCATAATCAGGCAGGAACAAAACAATGCACTGTGGTCTGAGTCAAAGCTGGTCTGGGCTGAATGTTGTTGCTCAACAGAGAATCTTTTCAAACCTCACAGAGTGACTGGGGTCATAATTATAAGCACCCAGAGGGAAGGCATTTATTAAGAAGGAAAAAAACATCATGCACCAACAAATGTTGTTATTTTACTAAATCAATATAGTAACAAATGGCTTCATTTTCTTTCCCTTCGACCATTTTTAATTTAATGACATGTCTTGCATCATTATCCTGCTAGAATTCCCCATGACTTTCAGTTTTCTGGCACGATATGTTACATTTTTCTGTAACATATCCTGCAGTTCAGAGAGTTCACGATGCCTCACTCTAAAACGTTCTCACATCTTTTCACCATCAACTTTTCCAGTATTGATGGTGAAAAACGCATTTTTTAAAACACCTTTCAAACAATTATAATTCAAACGACTTTAGTTCAGTTTTGCCAACTTTCTCTTTTTTTCACATTTGATTCTTGTGTATTGATTGATCTGTTTAGTCTTTTCATTTTAATAGTGTCAGGATTTATTTTCCAGCTTTCTGTGTTCATGTCCACAGCTGATCTGCATTCAGTATTTATTCTCACCTGTTTCCCATCTGGAGGTTTTGGTGATGATGGTTCGCAGTCGGTGAGCCCAGTGGACCAATTGGTCCCACTGCTGCCTTGCAGCAATATTTTCCAGTTTCAGATCCCAGTGGCCTTCATATCACTGAAAGCTTGAATCCAGGCTTGTTTCTCAAAACTTTCTAATGTTTAGCCAGATGGTTGGATTATTTTTCAGCCATATTTTGATTTAAGATGATCACACATCTGGCGTTTTTCAGTATTTCCTTTTTGACGAGTGGTTAATTCCATACAAAATGTTCAAATAGTCCTTAAAACTAATACATTCCCCAATAGAAATATACCAGTGAGGCTGCACATTATGTGTTTTAAGCACATGAGGAAAATGTGTAACAAGAACAGCATCACTTGTTCTTCCAATTTAAAAATACTGGCTGAAGGAAACTGGGAAACTTTTGTTAAAAAGAAAGATATACAACCTCTGCTGTGTGTGACTAATACTTGGCTCTTTGAGAAGATGTCGACAAGTTGTTTTATTAAAGGCCGTGTAAGAAAACACAAAAAAGCAAATATATTGCAAGATTTATATGACAAGATGAAGCAGGTTTCAGGAAAACAAAGCGATTGCCTGATTTTACTTCATTTATAATCAATGAGACTCAACATGTATAAAAGAGTTCTTTATTTCTAATAAAGATGAATATATGCAAAAGTATGAGACATTTTTATGATTTACTGCATGATTATTAATACATTCTTGCAAACTGCTTTACAAAACACAAAAACATATGTAACAGATAAGCAGACAAGATGATGTGGTCTAATTTATGGATGCTACAGAGCAAACTATACAAATATCTGCCTTGAAAACTAACTGGGGCAAAACGAAATCTAGCATCAAACATAAAAACCTGCTCTGCTTTTTTAAAAGTACATTTTTAGACACACAAAAGACACATACATTGTATGTGTTAAGTATTTCTTGCTTGTAAGGACATAAAACGTTAACTACACCGTTCACAGATTCAGCAGTCTGTTTAAATATCTAATTTCTACAAAGTGAATTTACATTTTCTTTTTTTTTTTTTTCTTAAAGTACAAAGTGCAAATACTATAGTTTCCACTGTTGCCGATTGGTGAGGGTAGGTTCTGGGCTGAGAGGGGAGGCGTCTGAAGTTAGCCCTGTTTCCTCACTGGGTTCTGTGGAGGGAAAATTAAAACCTGTGAAACAAACTGGTTCAGGATTTTACTGGTCAAAATATTCAGGATTCACGTCACTCCAACAGATAATGCTACGCAGTGGTGGGTTCACTCCCACTGATGAGCTAACAGCCAGGCTAGTTGTTTAACTATGTCAATAAACTGATTTCAGTAATTTAACTCATATAATTTTTCCATAAATTTTTACTTACTAGTTTACTGGAAGGCAGGTCTTCCCCTGATTTGGCACCTGTAAGACAAAAGCAGGTTTTTAACTTCAGCAACTTAAAAATGAACAATGTAGAAAAGTCCTTTGGAAAGTTCAGACCTCACTTTGCCAACCAGCAGAGCCTTTAATAAGGACGATTGCTTTAGTTGTGCTGCAGTAATAAAATGACAGATGTCGACCAACACAGATGTCCCAGTTTTTTCTTTTCTTCTCTTATCCTGTTTTTTTTTTTTTTCCACAAACGTCCCATTTTAATTAGATTTTGTTGAATTTGACACCTGGGGGAGAACATGCTGCAGTTTTTGCATATATACTTACTGATAAAAGAATAAGGTTTTATTTTTTTAAAGCAAGATTTAGGGTTATTTAGGCTGCCTCAACACTTTTCTCCAACCATTTACTGAAACACACACGCCTCAGATGTGGAGTTTTACCTACAGAATCGTTTTCATAAATGGGAAATTTAATCAAAACTTTGTTGTTAGAGTTTAAAAATAGAGAGTAAATCTAAAGAGTAAAGTCTGAATCTGATTGGTTCAAAACTCCCACCTGCTTTAACCCGGTCAATTATTTTGGTTTAAATAACATTTCTCTTCATGTTAGTAACCCAGTTCTGTTGTGATCCAAATGTATTCTTTAATAAGCAGATGAATGAGTTTTGATTTAGGTTTTCAGCAGCAGGGATCTGTAAAGTGAAGGGATTTTCCAGCCGTCGCTATGCAGCTTACCGTCTTCCTTGGTCACCCCGAGGCAGCCCATGAGCTCCTGCAGCGACAGCGCCTTGTCGTTGCTGATGTCACAGTACTCCACAAACTTCTTCACACACTTCTTCGGCTTGGACTTTTTGCGCAGGAAGCGCTTGAAAGGCTTGATCTCCTTCTTTCCGATGTCTCCGCTGCCGTTTTTGTCCAGCTGGCTGAAGTACCAGTGGACGACTCTCTCCTCCAGAGTGTGGCTGGGGTCGGGCTCGGCCATCCTGAGGGACAGCTGCATGTCAGTCAGTCTGAACATCATCGAAAAGTGGATTTATTTCAGTAATTTAACTAAAATAAAAGATCTGTGCTATTCAGATTCATTCACATTTGTCTAACTTTTATTTCAGTTAATTTTGACAATCATAAAAATCCCCCCTCCAGTTTCTAACACATTGGGATTATTATAAATTATTATAGAAAACACAGAACAAGTGGTATCCATTACTGTACATTGTATGAACTCAATAGCTGGTGTTGGTTTCTGCCTGTTAGAAGGGTAAACTGCCTTCGTGCCTCCAGGTGAAAAACTGTGGACACTGATGTGCATAAGTAATTGCAAGAGGAACGTTTTCACTTCCATACCTTCCGGCGGATGCTGGATCTGTGACAGCATGCACCATGTCTGTCGACAGCGCGTCAAGAACACTCGTCAAGAACTCTGTTTTCTTTGCCCCAGGACAGCCTGCAAAAATCCACCACAGACCAGAGTTTGTAGGAGCATGCAGGATGCAGTTCACTGGCTTTGCAAAAAATGCAGTACAGCCACTACTAGGAACCTGATAAATGTTGAGAAGAAGAGGCATTACTTGCAAATCATGTTGTCTTAATATGAAAAGCTCATAAAACCAAGAGAGGAGTAAATAAAAGACATCCTCTTACTTTCTCCAGTAAAGATTGTTCTGAGCAGCAGGAGGAAACGATTTACAGTGTCACAGACTCACTTGGTTCAAGACTAACGGCTTTCCTTCAGCAGTCAAAACAACCCCAAAGCAGGTATTTTGCGGTACAGTTAGCACTAAAAATAACTAAAATAAGCAAGATCAAGTTATGAAGTAAAATCCATGATTGCTACCTGGTAAAAACAAACATTGAAAGGTTATTACTTGGGGAAAGATGAGAAAATTCAGTGGTAGAATGACCCTAATGACAGTAATTGTCAGTCAGGCCATAAAGTTTTAAGAGCAACTTGACCAAGGATGCTCCAGAAAAGCTGAAGAGATTCTTCCTGCTTTCTCACAATCTGTGTCTGCAGAGAACAAGAAGTCCTGCGCAGGTTTCTGCTGTTTTTACGGCCCTCGCCTGCAGGGCCAGATTCTCCTGTGCAGGAGATAATGGCAGCTTTGGGCCGTCTAACAGGTGGTGACCAGCATCCCAGTGAACACCCAGCCTCCTCCAGGCTCTCGCAGGGTTAACGTTCAGCGCCGAGCCGAAGGTGCTGCAGAGGACGGACGCACGTCGAGCGTTAGCTGCTTGGCAGTAAAAGCTTTTTCTTTGGGGACTGAGAGAGACTCGCGCCAGTGTCTGTCTGGACAGTGTTTAACTGTAGGACACTAATGTGCCTGCAGTCGTTCTAAGGAAATTGAGTTTGGCTGTTTTACGTTTATTTTAGAGCTGCAGAGGCAAATGGCTCATGTCTCTTTTTATAATTAGTGTAGCTGTATTATACACAACTTTGACAGACACACCACAGAATCTTAAAGCCTTCACTGCAAAAATACAAAGTCTTACCAAGTATTTTTTGTCTATTTCTCGTGTCGATATCTTGGTACACTTCAAATAAAAGAAAATATCTGAGAAGTAATTTTTTAGCAATAAACTGGAGATTGTTTTAAGTACATTATTCCTTAATTCTGATGACAGATTATTTCACTTGTAACATGGGAAAATGCTTTCTTAGTAAAATAATCTGCCAGTGGACGTTTTTCCTTTTCATCGATAAAGAATAATTGACTTAAACAAACTCCTATTTATTGCTGAAAAGTTAGTGGTAAGTTAGTTTGATCTTATTATTAAGATATTTACACTAGAAACTAGACAACAACACTTGACAGGGTTTTTTTTACAGTATGCAGCATTAAGTTGAATTGGACTGAAATGAATTGAACAGAACTCTGTCAGATTAGATACATCTGAGGACATGAATCAGATTCTTTATATAAAACATATTCAAAACCTTGCATTATTTTCATGTCACTTCTCAATTATGTTTTACTTTGTGTTAGTTTATGACTCAGAACCCTGGTGAAATACTTTGCTTTGTGTTTATACTGGGAGGAAACGTGAAAGGCTTCAAGGGGTATGAATGGGTTTACAAGACGATGTAAATGAAAAAAAAAGCCTAATTGCTGAACCAGCCTCTACATGTCTTTCTAGCGGCTGGCCAGTGTGTGTGTGTGTGTGTGTGTGTGTGTGTGTGTGTGCGTGTGCGTGTGTGTGTGTGTGTGCTCCTGTGCATGGCTGCTAATAAGAAGCAGTGTTTTTCTGTGGAGCCACACGGAGCAGAACCCTGTCAGCACTCACAGCCACAGCTCACGACGCCTGCCCCAGCGCTGCCCAGCCATCCCGCTCCAGCGGCTTGGCTTCCCTCCCCCCCCTCCATGGCAAGGCGCTCCGTTCTCGCTTCTCGCCCCATAAACCTCTCAACACCAGCGCTTCAGCTGCAAATGGGCTGCAGCCATGTAAAGGCAACATTTATAATTATTCTGTGTTTGCTCTGTGATGACGTTTACAGTGACTGGCACAACTGCTTATGAAGAAAACAAGATGCTTTGTTTGTTTTTCACTACGTTTTGGCTTCTTTCATAATTGGAAAACTTGGTTCACATTATGCAAGTAAATTTGGCGGTTTGAGAATGAAGTCTGTGTCCATCAGTGCATAAAGTATCATTTGTTGTATCACAACAGTCAGGATGTCTCGAGCATGAGGTCTTTCCAAGAGCACAGTTTTCTATCTCCACACGCGCCACTTGAGAGTAGAGATGAGAGACGTTTGGCAGTCCAAGAAGAATTTATCTGTGAGCTAATTGTCTCTGTGCTTCTCATGAAATGTCCCTGATGCCGCCTGCGCTGAGACGCAGAGCTGGTCTGCTAAATGCAGCTCCTGAGAGCTGAGTGCGTTCCCTGCAGCGTTCCCTGGCACTGTGTCACATAAACAGTTGTGTATGAGGAGGGAACAGAGGCCGCTCTGTTCGCATGCTGCTGGATTATTAAAATGTTTACCAAACCAACAAAGAAAAATACATGAAAAACAGCTGATTTCCCGAGAAAAACTCGGATTTAACTGGGATTTGATTACATGCACAGGCTGAAAACCACAACTCTGCACCAGCTGCTATTGGTTTTAAATATAGAAACTAAAACAAAAAGCCAAATCTCTTTTCAGCCTAAAGTTTTTTATGTCACAGTTAATTAAAATAGGGCTGAAGTGAAAAAGAGACTGAATGGGGTGCTGCAGCAAGATAAGAACTGAATTATTAACATATCACATCAAAAATAAAGAGTAGGAATGCTGCTGTTAGCCAAACAGTTCAGCAAACTGCTCTGCATAAAAACATCATCATTTAATTAAAGAAGTCATGCACTTCAACAGAAATCCCACAGCCTTTAAGGGGACAAAACCAGGCCCATAGCACCACATGTCCTCCACCGTGCTTCACAGTGATCAGAAGGTGCTTCTCCAGTCATTAGCCGTTTGTTTCAGGCCAGATTCTCTTTGACTGTTTCAAAAAATAAAAATGTTAAAAATGTAGTTGAATCTGACAAATGCAGTTTCTTTTAATGTCGCTGTCCCATTTCCCAAACTCATCACTACTGCACCTATGTCATATCCTCTCATCTTTCTTGTTTTCAAGGCTAGATAAGAGTAATAGACCTCAGTGGGTCAGGATGACTTATGTTCCAGAAAAACAAGGAATCACACATTACAAATTAAGAGCTTCTTGGACCAATGAAATGTAGATGAATTAAAAGTTGGATTCTCTACACTTTTCTGCAACAAACAAAAATAACCTGAAGGCTTTTTCCATCTTTATTCAGAGTGCCTATAACTGCTTTCACTTGACAATGTGACTAAAAGGGACAAACATTCTTTCCTGATTGTGTTTTGTTTCAAAATTCTCCCAAATCCATTCGGGCACATCTGCAAACATTGCAGTCAGATGCAAGCAGTCCGATTTTATCCTGCAAAAGTTCCCCTTCAGGCAGTTTTATGTAATTAAGACAAAGATCTGAACATTAGCCCAAACCGATCTGCTTTTAATTTAGCTATCTGCATTGCTATCAGTCATAGTATCACCACCTGTCTCTGGCATCCTATTATCCATTATCTGCAGCTCACCTCCCTGCTGTTCCTCCTCACTGCTTTCATTCGCTGTCCTTCATCTCCAGTGTCAGTTGAAGATTAATCCTCCCCAATCCGTCTCTGTCTGCCTGCTTATTGACCAGTGAAGTGTGCTATCTGGTAATCCTCTGCTCTTTATCAAGCTTTTCCTTGACCATCAGTGCTAATGATGTCTACACACACTAACAGGCACAAACACACACACACATTTTTATCAAAGCATTGGAAGCGTGGAAGAAGTTTGAGGCCAAGTGGTTAAAAAATCCCCATGTGGTCTGAAGGAAGAGGAAAAATAAAGAGAAATTCCAATAACTGGAGGAATACCTTGGAGATGTCTACTTTTATAATGGTCCTTTGGTTTAGTTGGATGGGCTCTGGCATTACCGTCACACTTTGGCTGTTCGTACCTGTAAAAAAATGTGAATCAAGTCAAGGTTGCAAGGGACTTAAGGGATTGTTTACAACAGTGAAGCCCTCATCGTAAAATCAGAAGAATCCTGTGTTCCAGTGACCCCGGTCACTTAAATTTTAGCGATCCAAATGATCATTCTGTGGTGAACCAGGGGCTGTGAAACTCATCCAAAAAGAGGGGAAGAAGTTGGAAGCGGAATGAGGACAGAAAGGGGAGGGATGGTGTTAGAAAAAGAGAGGCAGCCAGGGAGCGTGGGACACAAGGATGCCTCCACAGCCTCCCTGACAGATTCTGTTGTCCCTCTAGCTGCTGTTTGATGGGGTCAGAAAACCAGCCAGTGACAAGGAGGAAAACCTCACTTCCATATGTGCCCCAAATGTGCTGGCTGGCACTCTGCCTGGAGTCCTGTTAATGTGATACCTTGCAATGTAGCTTAATAAGAATGTAGCGAGTCCTCAACCGCCAGCTTGCCTGACCTTTGACCTGCTGTTATCCAGTCCACTGAGTCCATCTCTGATATCAGCAACACAGACGTCTGTCAGCATGTCAAGGTCAGATGTGCAAGTTTAGCGGGTCGTTTCATGGAACCGTCATGGTTCTGGCCTGGTACCAAAAGGTTCCATTAAAGCTACAGGAAAGAACCTGAAGTTACATAAACCCTCCAGGGAATTTCATTGAAAGCGCTTGGAATGTTTCAGAATGAAAGTTTTATAAATATTCCAGGCAAGTTCCATGAAGGTACTTGGTAAGTCTCATAAAACGCCATAAAAACTTAAAGAAAGTAGCAGATAAGTTCCATTAAAGTACCTGCTAAATTTCACAAACATTCAGTCAAAGTTTCTATACTATTCCTAGGTTTCATAAATATTCCAGGAAGGTTTCATGAAAGTTAACGTCAGAACATTTTCAGGAAAGTTCTATAAAAGATCCTTGAAAGTAACTTAGAAAGTTCGTAAAAGATCCAGGAAAAATACTGAGTAACTTTCATAAAAGTTCCAGGAGAATTCTGGGAAAGTTTCTTGGTAAGTTTCATCAATAGTCCATAAAACTACAAGGCCAATTTAATCAAATAACATAATACATATTTTGTGAAATGACTTCCATAAAAGTTCTAGGAATGTTTCATGAAGAAATGGAGGAAAATCTTCAGTGTCCGTCCAGAAGAGTGGGAGTTAATAGTGAATGCCGGCTCTCCATTTTAACTAGCTACATATCCCCTCCAAACATGGATGAATCACATTTCTCCTTGACTTTTGGAGAACTTCAGCTGGTTTCCCACCTGGTTGAAGTTCCTGGAATTGGCCGTCCAGTATCCACAAGCACGCACCAGCAGTAGCCAGTGGAGGGGTGGCATTGGACAGGTTTATAAAAGCCTCCTTGGGCGCAGTCCGGCACAAACACGGCGTCATTGTTCCGCTGCCTCCTCTCCTCCAGGGCCGACTGTTGCTCCTGGTCACATGATGAAGCTGGACAGAGTTCAGAGTTCACACACAGATCATCCAATGCTTCCTTACAAAGCTCTGCACAAAAACATCAATTTTAACTTAGGTGGTCCAACTGGCAGGACTTTTCAGAAAACCTTCTTATGCACGCGCTGTGTAAACAAAATGATGTGTTTATATTTTATTAAGAAGATTTCCATCACATGCAATGGTTCTGATTTATTTTCATTCATTTGCTAAATAAAAGCAGCTGTCCTCTCAGCACACTTGTTGTATTTGAGATACTTGCTGAGGATGAGTCTTTGGAGACATTGTGAGTAGACTGCTATCAGCCCCTCATTGCACTGTTTATGGACATTAACAGGCTAATGACTAAGTACAGCTCCCTTTGCCCCAAGTTAAGTAAATATTTGGACACTCCTTATGCCCTTTGTAACTGCATGTGTGTGTGTGTGTGTGTGTGTGTGTGTGTGCGTGTGTGTGCGTGTGTGCGTGTGTGTGAGTGAAAGAGAGAGAGAAAGCAGAATGATCATTACCAAGAGTCTATATGTGTACTTGCTTCAAATTTGCATTAATAACACAATTTTTCATGTATTTCTTGTATTTTGTTGCAAAGCAAATGCAGTGAGCTGGAAAGGAGAGAAACCATGTTTCATAGAGAGTGCAGCTTTCCAAGCGAGATAAGAGCACTGAAGTCAGAAAAGGAAGAAGGACTTTTTAGTAGACAAGCTTTTATTGCCAAGCTCTCTCTCTCTTTGGAGCATGCCTCCAGGCTCTGAAGCCGCTGTGGGATTATGGTTATGCTTTCTCTTTGTTTATTTTCACAGGGTATCTTCAGCCACAGAAAAGAGACCAAATGAAATACCTCTGCATTTTCTAAACTAACTCTCTTCACTCTGGTGCCTCTTTATGGGCTCACTTTGTTGGGGTTGGGGTGTTTTTTTCACCCCAATACTCCAAAGAGCATATGGTAATCAAAACCACCAATGCAGCATTTCTCAGGCTTATTATTGGCTGTAAATTATGATAATGGGATTCACGCACAGCCCCACACATACACAGAAGGTTCTCATCTATGGGCCAGTCTAAAATACAGAAACCAACATATTTCTGCCATGAGCGTGGAAGGAGTATAAAGATAAACACACACGTGCGTAAAAAGAGAAGAGTTGGAGATGCTGTGTTTGTGCCATGTGGTGACAATTACAGGTTTGAAGCAATACAAGAAACCACAGTGAAACAGATCCTCAAAGCCTGATGCACTTCAACACCAAGATCTATTGGTTTCACAACCCACCATCTGTCCTTAAAAGACAGGAACAGCCTCAAACTATGATTGCTTACACACGTCAGACAAACTCAACATGGACTTTCTGCTGAGATTTGAAGACATTTCAAAGTTCAACATTTAAAAAAACTCACGTGACGCTCTGGATCTGTTCTGCCGGTTGCTGTTTAAGTGGACGGACCACAGGTCAGGGTACGGGGAAGTGACGTCTGAAAGAAATCGTCACCACAGCTTTGTTAACAAGAATCCAAAACACATGCATATTGTCTGAGAAAACCAAGCTACATGCTATGAAACGCAGAGTAAGGAATGGACAAAGTGAGCTACATGTGGCTGTTGATGAAAGAGGGAAAATGTCTTTCACTGAGGTTCTAATAATCTTTGCATAACTGAGGTGACGGATATTCTGTTGCCTGGAATAGTAAAACAGGAAACTAAAAGTTGTAACTAAAAGTTTCAAAAGCTGATGATTTCACTCTGCTGAAGTTGTGCTTTGACATGACTTTCCTCATCCAGATCATCACAAAAATTACAAAAAATACCAGATGAGAAGTGGAGTCATCATCAAGTATCTCCTTTACATGAACGGCCTCAAGATTGAAACGCCGACTCAGTAATCTACCTCACTAGAACATCAGGCCACTGGAACCTCATTCAGACGGGATAAAAGTGGCTTCATGGTGTCCAACAGACAAATGGTGATCGCAGCTGAGGCCAACTAACTTTGACAAGTTAACAGTGCGGAAATAAAAACACGGCAAGAAAAGGAAGAAGTCAGAAGTCAGTGACAAGCAGGAACGTACAAAAGTCAGACAAGGTCTGGAGGCAGAAATATGGCGTCTCCACTGGCTGAAGGAGGAGATGGTAGCTGATGATATCGACACAAGGAGCTTCTGAAAATAACTTCAGAGCCCAGAGTCTTGATCCAATCACGGATCATCTCCATAAAACCAACATTTTAGGAGAAAGACGTTTGTATTTCAGTGCTTATTTTACAAGAAAGTCTTGATTTATGGAATCAGGCCTGGATCATTTTTCATGCGACTGCATCACTGACCCGATCCAGCGCTGCTGTAACTGGTTCAGCAGCGCTGGATCAGGTGATCCTAGTATTCCTGGTCAAATTCAAAATGTTGGCTTGAATGTAAATAGTCCAAATCCAGTGTACACACAGGTCAGCAAAAAAGATTCGTCTGTTTTAAAAAAGTCTTGCTCTCTTCACAAGCAGAACCTTAATCCTCAGCTCCACGTTAAAATTTTGTAAATGGCTTCATTTGGGAGCACAATACGTGTGTGAAACATGGAAGTTGAGGTTAGATTTGATTTGTGTTTATTTTAAGATTAAACTTTGTAAAAATAAACTTTGTGAGATTCGTAGCAAGAGGCTCTGTTGCAGAGACACGTGGCAGAAGGTTGGTCCTTTCCCTCCTAGGGTTGTTCATCCTCAAGATTATCAACCATAGAGACACATATTTAGAGAAACAAAGTTATTTTACACTCCCATAAAGAAATATTATGTTTACAGACTTTAGTTAGCAGAAAACATGCTTTCTGAATGGTCTTAAAGTGCAGTCTAATCTTCGTTCTGCCGTCTTTTCTCCAGCTTGTGTTGTCATCCTGAACTCCTTCCCTCATCATCTCCACAACAACTGCAAGACTCTGTTGAAGAAGAGCAGCTTACCTTCTTCCTCTGGAGGAGATGGTGGCTCCACCGGGATAGGTTCTGCATTTAGAATGGAGAATATTTGCAAAGAGACTACAATTACAAATGTTAGCAAGGTCAGACAACACATTACTATGTGATTTTGCACGTTGCCCAGACAGGAAAGATGAAGGGGGAAAGATTGAAGAAAGGAGCAGGATGGAAACACGCTGGATGTGTGAAAGAGTTGACCTGTAAAGCTAAAAAGGGTAAAGCAGAGATCCGTTAAAGACGAGGAGAACTGGAACCAGTCATTCCTGCTTTTTTCCATCTTTTCGTGCGGATAAAAAAGCTGGAGAGAGGTGGGAAAATTTATAGGTGAAAACTGCAGCTGGCAAGTGTGAGGTGAACCAGCTACCAGAGGGAAATCTGAGTATATGTGTTTGGTTTTTGTTTGTTTGTTCTGTGGTGGGCGAGAGGCAGGGAGGGAGGCTCGGGGTGAAGACCATGACAGTCGGTGTGGTTAACCTCAGGCTGGGTCACTCTGCAACACTGAGGTGTTTCACAAACTGCTTCACTAACATGTGGCTCCACAACCAGGAGCTTAACGGGAAGAAAAACTTTCTTCAACAATTAATTTCAACTGAAAATCAAGAATTTACTTTAAAGGCAAGGTTGTTCTGCCAGCCATTCATCTTCTCATGCCTGTTCACTGTGTTGAAATCCAATCAGTCAGTGTGACTGAGTCAGACAGGCTATTATCCCACTCAATTTCAAAGGCATATTTATGAGTTGGATTTACAGTAAACCACTAATAATGGATCTTTACTTTGTGGCCTTTTACATGACTGTAACACCTCTCTTAGCATCTGCCAGGAAACCCCCATGCTATTTGTGGTCATAAGGCATTAGTTTTACTGCCGTTTGTCAGTCCTCAGCTGCATATGACTCCAGAACGTGAAAAAAGATTCAAGTTGAGCAACTAAATTGTGCTTAAAGCAAAGCACTTGGTGTTTAAAGCCTCATGTTCTGATGTAAAAACTGCTGCATTGCAGAAATATTAAAGCACCTTGAAGTTTGTCACATGAAAACCACTGACTTTCATCCATTTTATTAAAATAAATTATGCAATAAATCAACAAAAAGTGGAGGATAATTAGGCAGTAATGAGTAAAATATACCAACCTTATTCAGAATATGTAACAAATAAAACTCTGCAGTTGGATTCAGTCCCTTTGAGTAAATAGTTTGCAGAACCACCTGTCGTCAGTTACAGCTGCAAGTCTTTTGGCATGATCAGCTTAGCTAAGAAAGACTGGATCCTATGCCAGTTCTTTTCAAAACAGCTCAAGATGTGAACTAGAATTCTCAGCTGTCTCCAAGATTCCAAATCCTAAATCTGCCATTTAAATAATGGCAGATTTAGCCATTATTTAAATTATTTTTGCTCTGATCTATCGCCATGTTTACACATTTTTGTTCCTCCAATGCATGGCGTCTCTTTTTGAAAGCAGGTTTTGGAGATGAACTTTATGGAGACACTCCCTGCAGAGGTGTGAAGTATTCTGCGCTTGTCAAAGCACATATGTGCAGAACGAATGGCTGCAGGGTTTATTATACGCAGGGCTGAGCGGATTACAATCGCACTACGCTGCGCTACTTCACCTGTTCAATTTATGATGCGGAAAAGCCTGGATATGTTCTACATGAACACTTTGTCCATCAGAAGTGGAGAAGCGTTGCCATTTTCTAAAGTGGATATTGACATTATGCTAAAATCACAGCGCCATCTAGAGGCCTGGCATGACAATTACAGCAGAAACTTTTTCCCTGATTAACATCTGAAAATAACGTTTCTGGGCAGCGATCTTATGAATGTAGCCTAAACCTTTGCGTTGTAGCTCTGACTGTAAGGTTATTGTCTTATTTCAGGGTCAGCTGCCCACTGACCTGCTGCTCTATGTGGGACTCCGGCTTTCGGTGGGTTTGCAGTTTTGCCATCCTCTGTCCATGCTCAGAGCTCTGAAAAGGCTTTTTCATCAGCATCATGGCTCTGCTCGGTTCAAATCGTTTTCCCTTACAGCTGAACTCTAGTGGGCTTGGTTTTTAAAAGTCGTGTGAACCCAGAACCAAGAAGTGGTGCAACGTGATCTATACATGACAATGTCATAACAATGGAGGACATGGAAACTATGTTGGCTGAACTTTCTGTTCATTGTCCTTACAAATGTGCAGTTGGTTCACTGAAAGGGAGTCAGTGACAGACATTCATCTGTTGCAGCGTTTTCAGCCGACTCAGCACAGAACCCTGTGAAGTAGATGAAAAGGTTCTGGTTCCACGTGGCCATTAGCGCAGAGTGGAGGCTTATCAAGTGAAAAAGAGCCTGTAGACGTCGAAGGCTTGAGAAAGATGTGTGGCCTTTGAAGAAAAGCTGGATTTAAACTGAAATTAAATGACTTACAGATGGACTCTACTTACTAATTAGGTGGCTCTATTTACTTCTGAGGGGAATTTGATGTTATAGTGTTTTATTTATGGGTATCAGAGTTAATGTGGGCTGAAAATAACTGCATCCCAGATTTTAAAAATTTGTAAAAAAAATAAATAAATAAATAAATTCTTTCCACTTTAATGCACGACTTTGTGTTGGTCTCTCAACACAACAGAATATGATCTAATTGGGTGAGTTCTCAAAGCAATTGGTTACCCTACATTCAATTTTGGGTTATTAGACTAGAAGTGGGGTGAATAGAAATGGTTTCGCCTCACAATGCTTTGTGTTCATGCATCTACAGTCACATACAGTTCCAGTAAAATACTCTGGATTTTGCGGTCGCAACGTGACAGAATGTGGAAAACATCAAGGCCAATGAGTCATTTTGCAAGTCACTGGGTGTTGTGAAGCGCTTTGGGTTCTGATGGGGTTCTTTTAAATCAAAATATTGATGCAATCACAGCTATTTTCGGTGCTGGCACACCACAAACCTACAGTTTATTCTTCTTTTCACCACACTGTTTACCCAACCAGTTCAGACTGAACCACAGCCTGTCCCTGTCCCTCCCTCACCCGCCTTCCCTCGCTCCTCCTCACTTGATGTATGTGTAACGACCTGGCTAAGATGGACACTGTAACAGAAGGAGAGCACACAGTCACATTGGCATGAATAACACAAATGATTGCCCAACACGTTATCACATCAGGAATCTATCCAACCAAACCCAAATCAAGCTCTTTGTGAAAACTTCAAATCCTATCAGCTAAACAAGTTGAGCAGATTTAACAATTTCTGATGCTGAAACAAAGAAAATCATAGTGGTTGTTTATCTGGAAAAAGACAGAGGTTTAATGAGAGACAGAGTGGAATTAGGCTGGAGTTTAATCGGTGGGTGTTTCCTTGTGTCTCTTGAGGCTTCGGCTGAAAAAGAACCAAGTTGAAGAGTAAAAAATGTTAAACAAGAGGCTCATGAGGTAATGCTTGTTGATTTTATTGCCTGGTGAAGATAGCAGGTTAAGCTGCTTTTGGTCCGTTACAGTAAACCACAAATTCTCTCCTAGAAACGAATTCAAACCAAGAAAATAACAGATTTAGTACAAATCGTCTCCATGTGATTTCTGTGGGATATATCAGCGGATAAAAAAACATAAATTAGTCATGCTAAGGATTTTCAAGTACAGAATGAGAATAAATCTAGATTTTGACAAACTATACAGCTCAAAGCATAAAACCTAAAACTCTTTTAGGAATAAATCATGAAGAAATCATAAAAATACAACTCAAAACTTGTGGGTTATTTGCTTTAGCTATGAACTTTGTTATGTTTATATGGTCTTTTCTTGCGCGATGCTGAAGGAAATATTCCACTTTATCCAAATGGACAATTAAGAATGTAATTCGATCCTATCTTATAACCACATGATGATGATGATGGAGCGTCACTGCTATTGTTCTACACAGAAAATGTATTGTTTTCTGTAAAACAAAGGCTTTTGTAATGGGAATATGTATGAATGTTATAATAACCCAATCAATGTTTTAGCTTTGTTAAAAGCTAAAACATATTTTCTGTGCTGTGTTTTTATTGCACATTTCCTGACTTGGTACATGAAAATTAATTCAGGTATTAT
The DNA here is from genome assembly GCA_010277015.1 of Poeciliopsis turrubarensis. Lineage (NCBI taxonomy): Eukaryota > Metazoa > Chordata > Actinopteri > Cyprinodontiformes > Poeciliidae > Poeciliopsis > Poeciliopsis turrubarensis. The sequence goes on along the minus strand of VMRN01000156.1, from coordinate 321,401 downwards.
GAGCTACAAACCTGGATGAAATTGAATAGTAAATGTTGCAAAAATCTAATATGTATGACAATAAGAGCTGCCTGCTGTCAAATAGTCACACCAGTAGTTTATATCAGGGGAGACAGGTTAAACAGTGCTGGTTAGTTCATGTTTTTCACCTGGTTTAGGATCTGTGGAGGTCCCTCTGTCTTGTTTTGAACCTAAAAAACAATGGAGTCACAATTACAAACAATCTGAGCTGCTTTTATTTCAGTGGATTCTGAGGATTTTAAGACATATTTCCGTTTGTTAAGCTGATCCAACTGGCTGCAGGTAATCATTCAGTCCTGCTTCCTTTCTTTAGCTTCTACTGCCAAAAGTTGTTAATATAAAATCATGCTGTCACTACAACAGATGACACCAACAACGTCAGACTGAACATGCATTTCTGATGAGTCAGCGTGTTTCTGTAATCTTCTCACCTGGTCTCGGTTCTACAGGAGCCGCTCGGTCCTGTTTGGAACCTAAAAACCAACAGATGGATTTAGAACAGAGGTAGACTGTCTTGGTGCACCACTGCAACATTCCCACTGGGCCCCATCTGGGCCCTTTGGTAGCTGATGGAAACCGCTATGCTTAATGTCGATTTGGAAGTTGCTTTGCACCAACTGCTGCTGGGTTGAGACCCTCTGACTAGTGAGACACCGACAGCCTCCCAGGCGGTCACAGGGATGTGCAGACAGGACATGTGGCTTTATTTAGCGGGTTGTGTGGCAGGGACTGTCCTCCAAAAATTCTGACATTCCTTACAGTACAAACTTTGTTGCTTAACTCTGCATCATGGATTTTCTACCCGGCTTGTTTAGACCGCAGCCTGGAGAGTTGAGCAATTTTCCTGCCTGAGTTGAGCCTACAACTATGTCCTCTCTTTAGAAATTTGAAATGCAATGTTGTAATGTTAGGGATTCATATATCATCAACCCATAAAATGACAAATAGAATCATGACGACCGAGGAACATGGCCGACAGGTCAGAGAGAATCATCATCCATCATCTGAGCATGGAGAGAGGATTTACCAACCTGGCAACACACAGAGGTCCATCTCCCCACACAGGGTGCGCAATAAGAGTAATCATTACAAAAGCAGCCAAGAGGCCAAACGTAGCAGAGGAAGAAACGCAGAGATCCACAACTCAGACTGGAGAATCTGTTGCCATGACAACTATCAGTCAAACACTCTAGAAAAATGTTGAAAGAGTGCAATAAAAATGTCCCGCGGTGGAGTTTTCCACAATCCAAAAGGGGCAAGTGCATGGCGATACAGGGTGGTGGCACCATCATGCTGCGGGAATACCTTGGTTTACCAGTGACAGGGAGGCTGATCAAAATTTATAGAAAGATAGTTGGAACTAAATGGACTGAATTTAGAGTCCCTTTTCTAATCACAGTTTAGTGCCTTGCTCAAGGGCACGGCAATGTGTGACAGGAATCAAACCCGTACTGCAAGCTGGATAAGCTCTCCTCTCACTGAGCCACAGTCACGCCCAGAATAAAGAGAAATCCAGGAGAAAATCCTGTCAGAGGCTACAGCAAAACACTTCCATGTGTTAGAATGGTCCAGTCAAAGTCCAGACACTGAATCCAGTAAATATAAGGATATAAAATTTATATCCTGTGTAGTTCAGCTGGTAGAACGCCATGTGCAAAGGCTGAAGTCCTCGACACGGGCCATTTGCTACTTGTCCCTCCCTCTTCTGTCCTCCTTATTTTCTGTCCAATTACTTTTAAATAAATGACACTAGTGCTTCAAAAAACATTACATCTCACAGTTTGTTAAAAAAAAAAACACATTGAAGTTTGTGGTTGTAGCGTGAAAATGAAGAAAAGACTCAAGATGTTTAAAAACATTTTGACACGGTTTTCAATGAGCGAGTCCCGAGTCAGGCTCCTCAGTAAACGGTCCAGTTCTCTGATCACCTTGTTGTTTGATACGTATAAAAGCTGCAGGACACTGGGCCACCAGGTCCGGATTTGAGGATGATAAGATTCCTTCAAGTATTAAATTCAGAGTTTACCCACCTTGGCATCTTGGTTTTTTATTGACGACAGAAGACCCACTGATTGGTCGCCCGTTGGGGGTGACACACCAGCAGTATCCGGTGTAGCTGTGGCACTGAACCTATAAAAGCAGGCTTTCAAGTGTTACTTTCTGGCAAAGTCCAAACAACAAATGGCTTCTCTGGGTAAATGTTTTGACTTTAATTAGGAATTTAAGCTTAATTTAAATGTTGCTCATTACCTCGCTGTAAGTGCCGTCAGGGTTGCATACGGGAACAAAGGCCTGCTTCTTGGCTTGTTGCTCTGTGTACTTCTTTTCTGCAACACATCTGGATGTTTCTGAGGAGAACACAAATCACAACAGTCACTAAACATCAGAGACGGCCATAAATCAGCCCAAAGCGTAGCTATTTTATTTCTTTAAATACTCCACAACTATGAAACTAGCATACTTAAAGAGTCAGAGGGAGATGCTGAATCTTGGAGATCATGAAAGAAAAACAGAAACAACATCGGGGGAAGGAGGAGACGCAGGAGGGGGAAGTGGTTCAAGACATTTCGGAAGCTGCAGATGTTTGTGCGGCTGGGAGCCGAAGCAGGAACACGAGTCTTATTGGGAATGAGTCCGGAAAACCTGGTGGTAAAGCCATTACCAGGGGAAGCAGCTCTTTTTGATCCAGCCAAATATTCCAGTCACCCTAAAAAAAGGGCTGATGCATGAGGAAAACCGAACCCGTCCTTTAACGTCTGCACTGCTATCGCCTTACAGTTCAACCATCTGGATTGCAGGGCTTCTCTGCAGAAAATGGGGGTCGGGAACTTTTCACCTGTGCACACCTTGAGTTTTCACATGTTGCAGTGGGGCAGAGGCTCATCCTGTCATTCCTCAGGTGCCTCAGCTTACCTGGCCAGCAGCACCAGCTGTGCAAACACTCAGGAAAATGTAGAGCAGCGATGAGTTTGATGGTAACTTGTTGTGACACATCAGCAGCCTGCCAAGCAGTGCCTCTCTGGCTGACAGCTTCAAATCTCATTAAAACAATGACTCACAGTAAGTTAGAAACCATTCACCACTCGGGTCAGCAGGGTGAAAGTCGCTGGCACACGTTTGAGCGTCCACTAGACACTTGCTGGTGGTGGTGGGTCTCAGTCTGGAGGGTGGCCACATGTTTCAGGCGACACCGATGGGAGATGCAGGATGTTCTGGATGGAGGGAGCGCAGTGAGCTCAGGAGCTCTAAAGTTAGCTCCAGTGGAAAATCTAAAAAGCCGTCGTCCTCCGAGGCGAAAATGTCTGGAAAAAATGACGGGACACTAGAATCGTCTGAGCACGGTGATAGGAAACAAATGTGGTGCCACTCTCACCATCCTTGAACACAATACCATCCCTGTGTTTTCAAAGCAGACCGGCGCTCTGGTTTATTTCTGCAGCCGACCCGCTCTCCGTCGCCGGGCCTTTCAGTGCAGAGGCAGGGGGAGAGAGGAGGGAGGCAATGCTACTGATGCATGCATAACCAATTTCATGGACTCTTGTCTTTTCAGCTTCCTAGTTGGAAGCCCCTATTTTGCGTAGCGTCACTGTCCGCTACGTCCAGATGTCTGCTCAGAAAGACTGCCATGGAAACCCACCATGGGTACAAAATCGTTGAGCGGTTTTCCATCACAGGAGACTCTTTTAAAGGGTTAGGGTACGGCTTCTTCCTTCCAACGAGCCTCTGGCTTTTCATCCCTCACCACTAAATGTGTTAAATTCTCAAGGTTCTCGTATTTTTTCACGGAACAAAATGCTACCTGGTTTTAAATTGTTGTTTTACTAAAAGTCTTGTTTGCTCACATTTATACTCAGCTTTCCTGAGTCTTTGCTTTCTAGAAGCCTGTTCAGTCCTCTGGTGAAGTGATAATGGATGCCACCTCTGTGGATCAATACTAAACTTGATTCAGCAGTGAAGTGCATCATCACAAAGTAACAGCAAGACAATAACAAAAAGAAAGCACAGCTAACAGCAACGAGCGTCTGTGGAGCATTGACTGCAGCTTCAGTGGAGAAGCCTGTTTGGATGTTGGAGTGAAGAGAGGGGGGATCGTGATGTGATGCTTCACTGACTTCTTTTGTGAGTTCATAATTATAATTTTCAGCCATTTTTAACTTCCTGATTTACTGCTTCTGGCTTCTTCTGGTGCAGAATTATGACACACGTCTCACATCAGTGATCAGTGATGCAAACGTTTGATTGAATGCAACATGACCGGTAAGACAGCAGATGCTCTGAAAACAATGAGAACTGATGGAGCTAATCCGAATCAGTTCCACATATAGAAGCGGGATAGATCAAATTTTTGGGGGGTGAAATGATTGGGAGGCTTGTTCAGACGGCAGTGAAAATACATATGTGCAAAAATATCAGATTTGGGTTGCATTCGACCGGAACGTAGCCTCAGTGCTGCTTTATCCTAGTAAAGAAACTAAAGTTTGTGTTTGTCACTGAAACGCTGAACAGGTTTGAGGGGAATGATGCATCTGAAGCACAGAGCTTAACATCACTTTGATGAGACCAGTGAGTCTTGGCAGACCAATACAGCGCTGAAATCATTCAAACCAGTAAATAAGTTTCAAGTAAATCAAATCATTTTATGTTTATTGTATTAGCAAACAAAACTTCAAACCTTGGATCCATTCAGGCAGAACCCCGCCCCTCTCCCCTGTGAATGCTCCTCCATCTCAAAGCTTTAATTGTACTGAAGTGGCTTCTAATGCAAACCTTCCTGACCCCCAGATCCCCCCCCAGGCAGCGCTGAAGCGTGACTCGTGACCTGACCTTTGCACGGCCCTCGGCTGACCTCCAGCTGGGGGTCGCGGCACTTGGCTCGGAGGAACTCGCAGCGAGATGTGAAGGTCCGGCCGTCAGAGGCACACAGGGGCTTCCGAGGCGCTCCGGTGCATTCCATGTTGCACTCCTTATCCTGATCCACCCGCAGAAACTGCAACAGTAACAAAGGAGTGGAGCATTAGGGAAACGTCGGAGCGTCAGGGAAACGTCGGAGCGTCAGGGAAACGTCGGAGCGTCAGGGAAACGTCGGAGCGTCAGGGAAACGTCGGAGCGTCAGGGAAACGTCGAAGCGTCAGGGAAACGTCGGAGCGTTTCTGGGAGGCAGTAATCTCTGAGTTATTACAGTCTGCAACAAAAACTGACAATTTCATGGGATTCAGTCAGGAGATGATGTCCTGTTTAAATATGTTATTATACTTACAAATACATTTTCAGCAATAAAAAGGAAGTGCCAGTGGAATTTCTTCTTCTACTGGCAGATTATTTAGCTAAGAAGATATTTTTTCTGTCTGAAAGTGGATCTAATACTTTCTCATCAATATTAAGGACTTATTGACTTAAAACAGTCTTCTATTTCTTGTTGAAAATTTACTTGTATTAGCTTTGTCTTATTTCGAGTGTTGTAAATATTTGCACTAGAAAATAGAAAAAAAATAGTAAGATGTGTTTGTGCAGTGTACAATATATGATTTTCAGATTTTGTATTTTTTCAGTTAACTCAAGTGAGCCATTGATGATATTCTAATTTATTGTGATGGATGTGCAGCTGCTTTCAGGACAGAAGTCCTTGGAAGACGTCGTGCAAACTGTCCATCAGTCTTGAGAGAGGAAAACAAAGCAAAGCATTTGCTTCTAAAGACACAAAGAAGCAGAAACTAATCAGTGCAAAGTAAAGTCAACAAATGTGGCTGAGGTTTATTTATCTTCGTGGTCCTGCAGAAGACTTGACAGACACATCCGCTTGTCTTTGTCTGTACAAACACCTGCACAGGTATTCACCTGGCCTCACTGCTAAAGACGTCCTGCTCAGCCATGAAAAGAGAAACAAGGACAGAACGCGTCGGATCACCTGAGTCAATGCCACCATTGTGTCTGCAGCAGCAGCCTGAAACCCCCAGAGATAGTGTGCGTGTGTGTGTGTGTGTGCGTGTGTGTGTGTGTGAGTGCGTGTGTGTGCGTGGGTGTGCGTGTGTGTGTGTGTGTGTGTGTGTGCATGTGTGTGCGTGTGTGTGTGTGTGTGTGGCAACAAGCTGTGACTGCTGCAATAAATAAAAGACTGAATACATAACGCATCGCTCAGCTTTTCACCCAGTTTTTGTGCGATTCTTTTACTTTGGGAGGGATAATGAAATGGGTAAGGTGGAAAAATCCAAACTCCACGCCCGTTCCAGCGCAGGTGCAGTCACATTCAGCGATACAGACGGGAAGTTTCTGTTTCCTCCTGTTGAGACACTTCTCCTCTTTTGTACTGAGAAATGCTCAAAATCTTCCTCCGTCACTTCCCCAAACCTTTCCCTGTCTTTTCCGCCACCGATCCGAGGCGTGAACCAGACAGAAACTGGAAATCAGAATCAGAGAAGATATTGTTCCAGGAAGAGGGCGGTCGGGATCATCAGCAATAAAAAGAAAATTTGTAGTGTCTGACATTTTACAAATGAAGGGAGAGATGAGAACTGGTGGCTGCCCCCTCCGCCCCCCTCATGACGACAGGTATGGCTGCAGGGCTGCATGCACCTGGGAGAGGGCAGATAGGGGGGGTGGATTTGCCCTGGGCCTCCGTGGGGGTGGTGGGGGTCCCACAGCCCACTCTGTCAGCCCGGCTCATAAATCTTAGTGTGGAGAGATCAGAGTGGAAAGACCCGTTCAGACACATCGAAGGAGAAGCCACGAGGGATTTGTGCTGAGACACATAAAAAAGTCACATTTTATGAGGCGATGCATATCAGCTTTAAATATGTTTTACAAAGACAAAGCATCACAGAGCGCGCTGATATCACAGGTGTGCACTGATGTCTCTTTTAGATCCTGAACCTAAAGGAAGGTTGTTTCTGGCTTGTAGAATCGATGATGAATGATGAGAGTTAAACTATGAAGCTAACGGCTTCCCACAAAGAAATCTAACAATCAGATCAGAGCGACTGAAAAACTCAGCCGCTGATTCTGGTGCGGGATTTTGGATGATCCGTCTCCCAGCATCCAAACACGTCTCATCATTTGAAGAACTCCTGCAGTGCTATTTAAATATGAATATAAAATACTGAACTGTTGTGCTCTTTCAAAGGCCACATAAAGATGAGAAGAAATATGTTGTTTCTTTTGGTAACGTGGAAAAAATCATACACCTTTTATGCATTAAAATAATCTTAAATATTCAAATGTAGAAAAATCCAGCCTTTAAATTGAGTAAATTTATTCAAAGACAAAAAATAAATAAAACAATATGATGGTGAGACATAAATCTCCAGAAATGCAATTTTCTTCTAAATAAATTTATAATATAAAAATGTTATTCATTTGCTTTTCCAGCAATAATTATTGGGTATTTTCCTGTTCATAAATATGATTTTTTGCCTCCATTGCTCTGAGCCACTGATCAAAAAGGAAAAGTTCAGAAACTGAGTGAAACAAACCAAACCGTTCGATCAACCTGTTCCTCCTCTCGCCTCTGGGGGCGCTGCACCAAAATCCACTGAAGGAAACAATACAAAAACCTCAGAAGAAGACATTGAGAGCAACTTACTTCCTCACAGTGCAATATATTATATTGCATTATGTTTTAGAGGTGGCAGGATTTCTCTCTAGTCTTTGGTAAAAGACTAGAGAGTCTTTTACCAAAGACTGCTAGTCTGCTAGTCTAGACTAGCGTTAGACTGCTAGTCTAACGCTAGTCTGCGTTAGACAGACTAGCACATATTTTCGGTTGCATTTACCCAGAACCCCCTGCACTTTAGGCCGCTTCCTGCTTTTGGAGTGTCCACAGTCACATCTGCATTTAAAGTGCACCAGAGTTCACTTCAGCAGGACCCAAACAGAACCCAGAGGTTTTCAGGCAGAGCAGAGTTTGATGTTTGTAGAATGTAGTTCTGTCATTCACACCTCAGCAAACAAACCAGAATTTCTCTGTAAACAGACTGGAGTCAGATTAAGGCGACTAAACGAGGATAATGTGAACCCACCCTAGATGTGATTTGATCTGTAGTCTCATTTTCTGTCCCGATGTTTCTCTGTTTCCTGTTCTCATGACTTATCACACTACTCCTCTCATCCTCCAGTCTCTTCATCTCTCTCAGTTCCCCTTCATTCTATGATGTCTTTTGCAAAGGCTCTAGGAGCCATCCTGTGTGTGTGTTTGACCAAAATGCTTGTGTTGGCCCCCCAGCTCTCAGTGCAGCAGCAACAGGCCCCCCAGCAGCCAGCAGACTGACAACCCTAACTGAGTCTTTCAGCAGCTCAGCATCCTGCTAAATGGTCACTATGCAGCGCACAGCGGAGCGCAAAATGCCTGCAGGTCTACCATAAAGCTTTGAGATCACAGCCTGGGAAAACACAGCAAGCCGTGAAATCAGCCAACCACAAAATCCGCCACCCAGATTTACCATCAGATTTCCTGCAACAGCCGCCATGATGGAGTGGGACAACGCGAAGGACATGAGAACAAGAAGCTTTAGAGGGAAACAGAGCTGAGAAGCTCCTCCTGCTGTACTGAGGTTTCTGACCAACATGTTTCCTTCCAGCCAGTTCATCCCATTGCTGTGCGCTGCAGCTTGATGATGAATGGCTTCTGTTTATGCACACTGCACAAGCTTCCACCCTGATTCATCAGAAAACCGTTCCATACAAGACAGGACACATATTGAGACTCAAATCTGCCCAAATCCTTTTCTTGTCTACTTCCAGACAGCTGCTTCTCATATTCTGTTTTTTTGCTCTTTCTTTTCAGGTTTTCTTTCTTTGTGTGATCTCACTTGGAAGATGCTGTTTGCATCTGCTCAAAGAACAGAAGAGGCTGGCCAGGGAACAACAGACGGCTGAAAGACGGCGAGACGTGCAAAGTGCGAGAGAATTTTTTTTCCTCCCAAATCAGCCAGCATACAAATCAAATCCTATTACCTCCCCCCGGCTCTGCAGTATTGTGGGGCTGAATGGCGTACAGCAGAGGCAAGCCTCCAGCGGAGAGCCCTTTGTGAGCCGATGAGGGCCCCGTGGGCTGGGAGGCCCCCCACTTCCAGCCCCTGAAGAAGCCCCTCACACTCCGGCCCTGCAGGGCCAGCGGGAGCCCTGGCCCAGAGCTGCAGCTAATATGCTAAATGGCCTTAGCAGGGGTTTCCCACATTGATGCAAGGAAGGGGAATCATTAGTTTCCAGCGCGGTGGAAAGGGAAGAAAGTGTCAGCCTCTAAGCAGCCTTTTATACCAACCAGAAAAAGATGTTTGAAGAAAGAAGACTTATTGTGAGCAGACGTTGATGGAGGAACGAAGACAAAGAGAACGTCTCTTTGCACAGGTGGGAGGCGTTCTGGAGGCACAATGGCCACTGAACCCATACGGAGCTTTGAAACAGACGTTCTCCATGTGCTACACCATTTGTAAAGTTGGTAGAAAAACAACAGATAGTTTAGGTTTTTTTTCAAGTTTTAAAGCGTTTCTGTTCTTATGCTGTGAGAGATTTAAATGGCTATTGACTGGGGTTTTAAACTAGGTTGATTAAATGCGTATAAGTTAGAATTTGTTTCACTTTTATCTTCTTTTTATTCTTATTTAAAAAGTGTCCATTGAGAAGCATTTTGAATCTCGTGCTGTCGGCTGAATGACAGTAAAAGTTTTGTGACTTTGAAAAAGTATACAATTTTAGTCTTCTACAAAATAAATTAAATAAATCAAGTGTGGATTCAGAACCTGTCATCTGACGCTCCTAAATAAAACTTTGATTTCAACCAACTGTTTTTAAAAGACGTTTTCCTCCTGAAATGACAGAGGCCCGTAGCAGCTTTGGAGGAACTGCAGAGATTCACATGTTTGTGTTAAGAGCAACTATTAGGAGGAAACTCCACCAATCTGACATTCATGGAAAAGTGGCAAAAGGAAAGTCATTTTTAAAGAGCATTTGAAGTGTGGTAGAAAACTAATACTGCACATCAGTGTGAACGTTGCATCGGGCTGCAAGGGACCAGCTGTTGTTATTTATTTTTTTTATTTATCTGTAGAAAACTTGTTATAGGCAGAAGAAGGAAGTCCAACACTAAACATACAGCGGAATAATTTAGATAAAAGCATATTCCTCTGTTAAAATGACCTAGTCAAAGTCCAGACCAACATCCAGTTGAGAATATCTGGCAATGAGGCTTGACAACATATATTCTATGTAAGGGTGAGTTATATTGTGAGGATAAAGTAGCAAAAGTGTCTCTGGATAAACTTCAAAATTTTTAGCTTTAAGTGCTAAGAAATGTGGCTTTGCTAAGTACTGAATCATTGAGGTTGAAAAGGAAAATTAGTTGGTAAAACCTGAGAACCATGTATCATCTTGATGCAGTTTGTCACATAAATCCCCCAAAGTACACCACGACAAAATGTGGAAAAGTTTCTGAGGTATGAATAATTTTCCAAGTCACAACATATCACACTGAAATTTTCTTTTCTTTTCTTTTTCTTCTTTTCTGTGTGCATCCTTCTTTTCACACATCCTTGAAAACTCCCGTTTCCCCCTGGAAAAAAAAATCTGTCACACAAATAATCCTGGAAAATATCCCACAAAATTAGGAGATTGCTCAGCTGTTAACATGAAACCAGAACTGAAACAATGAGTCAGAAGTCGATCTGCTGCTGCACATAGATATGAGTCCAACATGCAAATCAACAGGGATGCTTCTCATTCTTGCAGTTCTCCCATCAAACTGTTGGATGTGATGTGATGTGAAAACACACCACAAACACATCTGTTCCTGGGCAACCGCTTTATGACCTGAAAATCCTCTGATTCCATATTTGAAGCCGGAATCACGACACCCACTCACTGAGCAGATTTAGTGTGAGTGGATGTGTAAATTTTGGAGGAACGTTGGCTTGGTGAAACAATTCCTCCCACATTCCACCGCTTCAGCGCGCTGCCGCAGAGAGAGGATTTCAACCTTTTCACTCACAGGTTAATAACTCTTGGACATCTTAACGCAAACCGTAAATAATGTTCCTGGGGAGGCGGCTGCCACATCAGCCGGCCGGCGGTGAGGGGGGATGACCGAGCACATTCCTCTCCCTGCTAATCCTTCTTTGGCACTGTACCTGAACCTGATCAGGCCAATGAAATCCCACCTCCCCTCAAAATGCAGTTTTTTTTTTAGCAGTTGATGGAAAAACTGAACTGTGTCCTGTGGCTGTAAACAATGCCATGTGCACCGGCAGCTCAGGCCTGTCGATCCGTGTTTCTGCTGCACATTTGCACATCAGAAGCATCAAACCATCCTGAGTGTGAAAGTTTTTCTTTTGTCAATGTTTAAGGCAAGTGTTGCCCAATTTATTTTGATCAAGTTGTTCTATTGAACAAGATTGTAACCCGTGAACTCTGTTAGTTTGACTAACAGGAACGCTGCCCCGGGCAAGCCCGTCTTTATGCCCCCCGCTAAAATGCATGCAATTATCAGTACTAATAAATCCAGCAGAGTTATTAGTCCAGGTAACCTGCTCTCCCAGTATATAGCAACACGCAGGCGAAACTTACTCCATCAGATATGCATTATAGCAAACTTGTCCTGGGCCCTGCTGACAAATATGTTATTTTCTAGTTCTTGTGGGGTGAAGCGATCCGGACTAAATGTGTTCATCTCTTGTTCAAAATCTGAAATAACTGTACTAGTCAAATCTAATGAGGAATAATCTTAACTGAGCAGAGATGATTTAAAACAACATTTGAGAAAAATCAAGCTAAAATTTGCTTGGGATCCTTATTTTCCTCCATAGGATCAGCGATTTGCAGCGTTTTGCAGCGTTTTGTGATGGAGTGTGTTTGGTATTGCAGAGGGAAGACGTCCAGAAGCAGGTGCTCATCCGATTCATAATCTGCCACTGCTGATTGCTATGCAAGATGAAAGACTTCCATTGTTTGGTTTTAAACATGCACCAAGCATCAAATTATGGTGCATTTCTGAACAACTATTATGTCTTACAGTTATTTGGAACATAATTCAACATTGCAGCATGTTGAGAATATCAAGAGGAAACCAGAACAACCATTTACTAAAGATAGGTTATTGTTTATTTTGGGTGTGTTTGCTGAAGAAGGCAATCTGAGACACTTTTATTAATTTGGTAATTAATCCGTTTTGTTTTTCAAACACACTGTTATTCTTTAACTGAATTTTCACTGACCAACGAGAAAACATGTGCCATGTTTTTGCAAAAATGTTTTAATGGTTAGAGTTTGATCTTCTGAACATCATGTGAACTATGACATGCAGGCGGATTTAAATAAATTAGAAAATAGTTGAAAGTTGATTTATTTCAGTGTTTCAGTTGAAACAGTGTCATTTATATATTGCACAGATTCATTATTAAGTTTTACTATGAAAACCTCATAATTCCGTCCATCAGAAAATGTGATTACATAAGACTAATAAAGGGAGGATTTATGTAAAAGTATTAAATTATCTCCATGCTTTCATATTTATGTGGAGGACTGCAGTCTACCTCTCTGTGTAAACCACAAAAGGTCAACGCTTTGGTTTAGTGGAGGGAAAACATGGTGGGAAAAGATGCAAAAGCAACACCAATTACTGCAGCCTTGCTGAAACTGTGAATTAAAAAGATCCAGTTTTTACTTCTCAATTAAAAGGGGCGTTGACTGCAGATGGAGAAGAAGCTTCCACACACTAAACAAGACTTCCGTGATGGTTAGAGTGTTATGTCATCTGCTGGGTTTTATGGAGTCCAGAGTCAGAGCAGTCTTCTCTCCGGACATTTTAGAGCTCTACATGCGAACAGTTACTGACAAGCTTTATAGAGAGGTTGAACCTGGTGCACCAAAACCTGATTTAATGACACAGCTAACTCTAAATACCTGCCACCGCACAGAGGCAGTAATCCGTGCAGAATGCTGAGTGTTCAAGGACAGACTTTTCATAAGCTGACATTTCTGCGTGTCAGCTTTATTGGTCTTACGTAATCATTTTTGTGATAAACCAGATTTTAATAACTGTAAATCAAACCCATCAAAATTTAAATCCAAACCATTGTTATTGTTGGTCATAAATGAAATAAAGTGACTCATTCTGTGCCCGTTGCGGGTTCATACCGTGAGAGCGGAGAACTTCTGAGCGCGTCCTGCGCACATCAGGCAGAGGAGAGCCAGCAGCGGCCAGACGCGCATCCTGACGCAGCGCAACAAGAAAAACTCTCCGCAATTACGCACGGTACAAAATTCCCTGCGCTCCACTGCGCGAACTTCACTTCAGCACCAGAGAAATGAACGTGGAGAAAAGCGACAGAAAAAAGGCAAAAAGAGAAAAATCCACTCTGCCTCTTGCGGAAAGTACCTGCGGTGAACAGGCTGGTTGGTTTCGCTCCGTTTCCTTGTTTTCGTCTGCCAAAGCGTCTCTGTAGAAACTCTCCTTATTTCTGGCAGAGTAATACCCCCCGTCACCTCCCCGCAGCCCTGACCTTTCCCCCTCCCTCAGTCTCTCTCCTTCTCTCTACCTCTCTCCCTCTTTCTCTCCTCTTTCAGATCCAGCCTCCACACCCCTTTCCCTCCTGATTCCTTATCGGGATGCAGGCAGCTGTGCAGCCGGTGGGCAGAAAGCAGGCAGGTCGGAGGTAGGTGTAGGTTAGTGACTCCGTCTGCTGCTGGCAGGGCAGCCAAACACGTCAGGTATTCTTGTCTTTCGTCCAACTCACTCAAAACCGCATTTTTCCTCTATTATGATGATTTTCACTCAATAGATAAAAAAGAGGAGACGTCAGAGAGGAAAAACTGAGAGTTTGGGACACACTCTGTCTGGATTGGATTGTTTATGGACGATTTCTGAGTTTGAATGAATATCCTCAAGGGAAATCTGGACACAGTTAGAAAAAATTTCCAAAATATCCAACAATCTTCCATTCAGAGCCTAAAGACAAACCAAAGAAAATCTGAATCTGACCGCCAACCCCAAACTAACTCCAGATCTGAACTACCATCATGTGGAAGTTCAGGAATTTCACTTCAAGTTGAAGTTACGATGAACTGAATGTTAATCTGAGCTACTGAACGATCCTCCACCATCCGAGCATCCAATTAGGACACCTACCTGCTGCTGTGACGCCACCTAACGGTATTTTGGAGTAACAGCTGCTGGAAGATCGTGATCAGTTTAGCCTTCAGTATCTTATACTATGTATTATTTTAAAGACATAATTTGTCAACTTATTCAATTAATTTTGAGTGTTAATAAAACAGATGCACACTTTTGCTGTTACTTCTCAAGCTTTTCTACATTCTGTGACAGAAAACTTTTTGGACTTTATGTGATGAAGCAAAGTAGAACAAAATTGTGAAGTGGAAGGAAAATGATACGTGTTTTATTTTTTTTCTCACATAAAAATCCAAAAATGTACATCAACCCCCATTTTCCCTCTGGGAATAATCTGTGAATAATCCTCCAACATGTAACATGAAAAAAATTATGATGATACATTTTTATATGCAATAATTTATGTATTTAATGATCTATTAAAATAACCAAGTAATTATATGTGTATTTATTAACTAGATAACTCAGTCTTTACCGGGTTAACTCTCCTCCCCTAATTGTTTTTAAATGAAAAACTAAATTAATTCGATTAAAATCGTGTTTCAAACATCCTTTATCCCACAGCTGCCTGAAAATAAGCTTAAGATCAGCTGTAAAGGAACTTCCAGATATCAAAACGTTCAACTTGGCATTCATCTGCCCAGAGACTCAAGTTCCCACAATGCTCCACAGCCGTGTTTCTGGCTTACGTCACACCACGTGCTTTCCGCTTCCTCCCGTCTCTCCAGCGCTAGCTGCGTGGTTTAGCGGCGTTAGCTTGTTGGGTTCCGCTGCTGGCCGGTTATTCTATTAATCTGCGGATTTGGATCGATTCCCACCAGAATGTCGTACCACGAAGAGGAGGAAGTAAGTATTTATGATTGGCTCGACATTCTCTAAGTCTGATTTTGAAATATTTGTGACACACGGGCTAGCCGCTTAGCACCTAGCAGCTACTGTTACACCAGCCGGTGTAACTGTAGCTAACTAGCTAGCATGAGAGGCAATACTGCTGATTCTAATGGAGTAAGCCTCATCTATGAGCTGTAACTAATTTTAAGAAGGTTGAGATAGATGTGGAGTACAGTAAACCGACGCTGCCGTTTGCTGTACCTATGCTGCTGCTTGACAAATATTCCAGCATCAGCTAAATACTCAATAACGTCTCTTTCTTCACAGTACGATCCTTATGCCTACTCAAATGACTACGATCTGCACACAGGTAAATATACGAGTAAATGTTTGAACTGTTTGTTTTTTAATCAGAATAAATTGATATAAATCAAAAATACATCAATGTGTTTTGGAAATTGTGAAATTATTTTAATCAATGAATTCAAAAGGGAAGGTCTATTGTTGCTTAAAATTCATCTTCAATTTTTACTTTTTATGTTAAATTACTGATAAAATAATTCAGTAAAAAATAATGTTTCTATCTAATTGAATTGGATTTACCTGCAGTTGAACACCTGAAGCCTCTAAACGAAGTTCTTCTATGTGCAGGTGATCCTAAAGCAGATCTGGCGTATGAGCGGCAGTACGAGCAGCAGACCTACCACGTCATTCCAGAGGTCATCAAGAACTTCCTGCAGTATTTCCACAAAACCATCTCTGACCTGATTGACCAGAAGGTTTACGAGCTGCAGTCCAACCGCGTGTCCAGCGAGAGCATTGAGCAGAAGATCTACGAGATTCAGGACGTCTACGAGAACAGGTGAGCCTAAGGTTCATAGAGACAGCCGAGGCGTGTGTGCGTGCGTGCATGCGTGTATGTGTGTTGGCAAGAAGCATGTTTAATCTTGATGTGCTTTGCTTCTAATCAGCTGGAACAAGTTGACTGATCGTTTCTTCAAGACTTCCCCCTGGCCTGAAGCTGAAGGCATCGCTTCGCTTGTTGGCAATGGTGAGAGCATCATCCAATCAGATTACAGTTCAAACCAGAAGTTGACTTTACTCCCTGAAGTTTAATCAGACCAAACTTCATTTGTTTTGGCTCAGTCAGAATTACCAAAATTATTTCTATTTACTCAAATAATAAGGTATTTTATTATAATGAGATTTATTAATCTTTTGAAAATCAGAAGTTTATATTGTGAGTGATTTCTTTCTTGTTGTGACTTGATGGGGAAGTAAAAAGAAATCAGCCAAGGTCTCAGGACGGTCTCTTCTCATACTGTGTATGTAAATATCTGGTTTAACTGCATAATTGTTGTGTTTTATTAATGAAATACATCAAAATTAGTTTTTCTTGGAGTTCTTCAGTGTGAAAAAATGTTTTAGTGGATAGTACAGTTTGAAATACTTGTGGTAAACTAAACTGTAGACTTCTCCTCTAAAGGTGTTACTTCCTGCTCCTGTAAAGCTGATTTTGGTGTTTGTCATTTGCACAGATGCTGTGTTCCTCATCCTCTATAAGGAGCTTTATTACAGACACAT
Organism: Poeciliopsis turrubarensis; assembly: GCA_010277015.1. NCBI lineage: Eukaryota > Metazoa > Chordata > Actinopteri > Cyprinodontiformes > Poeciliidae > Poeciliopsis > Poeciliopsis turrubarensis. The sequence goes on along the minus strand of VMRN01000156.1, from coordinate 304,852 downwards.
CTACGCTAAAGTCAGCGTGAGTAACGGCTTGACTTTAACGTCTGGTCGGGTTCTGGAGCTGCAAACATTCTGTCAGAACCGTCGTCTCTCTGTGTGTGATTAGGGTGGACCCACTTTGGAGCAGAGGTTCGAGTCGTACTACAACTACTGTAACCTCTTCAACTACATCCTCAGTGAGTGCAGCCGTCCTGCTGCTGTAGCTTGACCTGTAGATGCATCAGTTATATAACAACATGTGGCTGTGAACAGATGCAGATGGCCCCGCCCCTCTGGAGCTGCCGAACCAGTGGCTGTGGGATATCATTGATGAGTTCATCTACCAGGTCTGCATCATGTTACAAACTTTAATCATGTTTGATGCCTAATGATGCGGAATAAAATGATAAAATGTTATAGTTTGTGTTTTATTTAGGGATGCACCCATCCACTTTTTTCTCTTCCAGTCTGAGGTTTATTTTCGCCCAGTACCGATCCAATCAGAAAAAAAACAACTGAATTGACTTCAAATGTTTTTTTTAACACAAACGTAAATGTACTGAATTATGCATTTATTTGACAACTCTGAACCAGTAAAGTACATTTAAATACACCAACAACTATACTGCCCAGTATTCACGGTATGCTGTGAATATACCGTTCACAATAATTATTCCAGTAATTATTGCAATAAACATTTATTGTTTTGAGAGCATTTTAAGCTAATTTAGTGTGATTGGCATAATAATGCAAGAATACATTCTCAGAGGTCAATAAAATTTTAATGAACATTTAACACTGGAACTGGAAGACATTTTAAATATCTAAAATAAATAAATAAAAAACACAAAATTAATTAGAAAGGCATCAGACTGAAGACTTGTCATTCAGTTTTTGGTAGAACAGAAGAAAAATGATAAATAATGCAAAATGAAATTGAGTTCATTTTAATTTATCATACAATTGATTTATTACTTTCTGTGAAAGGCTTACAACAAACCTTTCAATTCCTAATTACACTTTCCTAATTCAGAAAGTCTAATTAGTAATTCTAAATATAATGTAAGGTAAATAATAAAGCGTGATGTGCTCTGTCTATAAAGCACAGAACTAGACAGAATAGATGTGCCCTTATGGATCGGGTCTCATCCAGATAACATCTGATCAGTTTTATGGAAACAGGAACTAAAATGCCGAACCTGCTCCGTTTCCTCCGCAGTTCCAGTCCTTCAGTCAGTACCGCTGCAAAACAGCCAAGAAATCTGAGGAGGAAATCGAGTTTCTGAGGAACAACCCAAAGATCTGGAACGTCCACAGCGTCCTAAACGTCCTCCACTCCCTGGTGGACAAGAGCAACATCAACCGGCAGCTGGAGGTTTACACCAGCGGAGGTTAGCTCACGTTCTGGTGTTAGATCTAGCCGCAACGTTTCAAGCAAAGGTAACATCGATGACTGAAGGCTGTCACCCATTGGTCGGCTGCAGGAGATCCAGAGAGTGTTGCTGGGGAATATGGCCGCCACTCCCTGTACAAGATGCTGGGCTACTTCAGCCTGGTGGGTCTGCTGCGGCTGCACTCCCTGCTGGGCGATTACTACCAGGCCATCAAAGTCCTGGAGAACATCGAGCTCAACAAGAAGGTGAGAGACAGACTTCCTGATGGAGAGATTTGTTGGTGTTCAGCAGCTTGATCGCACTTCCTGTCCGGCAGAGCATGTACTCCCGCGTGCCGGAGTGCCAGATCACCACCTACTACTACGTAGGATTTGCCTACCTAATGATGCGGCGCTACCAGGACGCCATCCGAGTGTTTGCCAACATCCTGCTCTACATCCAGAGGACGAGGAACATGTTCCAGAGGTCAACCTACAAATACGAGATGGTCAGTACAGCCGTGATGGTTTCATTTTAGTCATGTAAAGTGATAGGATTGAAACTTTTCATCGTCTGGGATGTTTTTAGATCAATAAGCAGAACGAGCAGATGCACGGCCTCCTCGCTATCGCCCTCACCATGTACCCCATGCGCATCGACGAGAGCATCCACACCCAGCTGAGGGAGAAGTACGGAGACAAGATGCTGCGCATGCAGAAAGGGTGAGAGACGATGTGGGCTAAAAACATTTTTACCCTGGGAGACGAAAATGACAAATTCATACCACTGGAAAAATACAAATTTGCAGTTTTGCAAATTTAGGAAAAATCAATGAGTTATAATAAAAGTTATGATCATAATTATTGCAGATTTTCCTCAAAAATCTTCAAAAACTTTGGGTTTAAGTGACTCACTTCCACCTGTAGGTGGCAGTATTTCTGACTTCTTTTACTGCTATTTTCACACAAACGTGGCTTAGTCTCCACTCCTTCTGATTATTATTATTAACCAGTACTGCAGTACTTCCTGTCAGTTCTTCATGGACGTTGTTCTGTTCTCATTTCAGAGACCTGCAGGTGTTTGAGGAGCTGTTCAGCTTTGCCTGTCCGAAGTTCCTGTCGCCTGTGGTGCCAAACTACGACAACGTTCACCCCAACTACCACAAGGAGCCCTTCCAGCAGCAGCTCAAGGTGTTCGCTGAGGAGGTGCAGCAGCAGGCTCAGCTCTCCACCATTCGGAGGTGATGGATGTTTAGCATCTCGTCTCCAGTTTACACAGCAGCTGTTTAACCCTCCTGTCACCATGCCGACAGCTTCCTGAAGCTGTACACCACCATGCCAGTGGCCAAGCTGGCGGGCTTCCTGGACATGTCGGAGCAGGAGTTCCGGATCCAGCTGCTCGTCTTCAAACACAAGATGAAGAACCTGGTGTGGACCAGCGGCATCTCGGCGCTGGACGGAGAGTTCCAGTCTGCATCCGAGGTCGACTTTTACATCGACAAGGTAAAAGTTCTACTTCCTGTTTCTGCTTACAGAGCCGAGAAAAAGTTTTCACATCCTGACAGTCTTCTTCTGTTTGCTCAAGATTTTTAACTCATTAAGCAGTAAGGTGAATATGCAATTTATACATAATGAAATAAAACAACTCAGATTTTAGTTTAAGACGAATGTAAAAAAATATTGATATTTACTGTAAAGCTAAAAGCATATCTGGCCCCCAGGGTGCGCTGCCGAACCCCCTGTACTTGAATTGAATTAAATTGGATCGAGTTTGGCTCTGCAACTCCACAACATTTGCTTTTCTACTGTTTTAAAATATTTCTTTTTGAGCTCTTTCAGCCATTGCAGGTTTTATTCATATGTTTATGGTTTTGTGATGATCAGTTCAACTGGAGAATTTAAACTCAACTTCCTAAAAAAGTGTTTTCTTTATTTAAAAAGTACATTTTCACTTAAGTACGTAGTTGCCTTTTACCTGATGACCAGATTAGTTTGAAGTTTTTTTCTTTTAATAATTGAAATCCTCAATTGAAGACGGCTTTTTTCTAATTACGCAGGTTGACTTTATTGGTGTGAAACATTAAGTTGGACAAAGAAAAGCAGAAATGACAGCAGAGATGTGTTGGAGGAAAAAATCTGTAATTGAAAGATGTTGAAAACCCCCCACACTTTAAATTAATTTAAACACAAACATGTCTTTTTTTATATATGTTTATGCATAAAGTTTAATTGTAGATGAAAAACGGTTTTATGTTCAACAGGACATGATCCACATTGCCGACACAAAAGTTGCTCGTCGGTACGGAGACTTTTTCATCAGACAGATCCACAAGTTTGAGGAAGTAAGTAGATTCACAAAAACGGCTGCAGAACTTTAATCTATAAAACTGGACCAGGAACGTTTTCCAAGAGAAACACATTCCCTGTTGCATTTATTTCTCCTTTTGTTCCCTGCAGTTGAACAGGACGTTGAAGAAAATGGCCATCACTGGCACCACCACGGCGACAGGAACCGCCACCAGCCGATGAGACCGAGCAGCAGAGAAACAAATCCTCTTGGTTTCCTCATGAAAAACTTTTCTATGTTACCTGGAAACAATAAAATTATTGAGTTGTCTGAAACAATCCAACTTTTTATGTCTCTGGTGCTCATTTATAATTTTGGACCACTGGGTGGCAGTATTTCCAAACGGTTGTACCTACTTGTTTTTATTAAAAAAGGTATTTTACATAATTTTACAAGTATTTTCCTCTGAACAAACTCTGTTTCAGAGGATTCTATCAGAAGGTCCAGCTCAAATTATTTAAGTTTAATGTTTTATACAAATCTTTAAAAAAATTAACTAGCTAAAACTTATCCAAATGAACAAAAAGGCAGATATAATACTGTGTGTATCAAATGTTGCTTCATCAACCATTATGACTGCGGGTATTAAGTGCTTTGCTCAGGTTTTGTCCTGGTGGTGCATCAGGCATCATATTATTGCAGACACTTGAATCAAGAGACCATTTGCATATTTTAATTAGCACAGATCATCCCACAACATTTCCCAACACAGATCTCATGGCTGGTGACAACAATAATAAAAAAGGGAAACAAACAGGAATATAAAAAGTTTTTTTCCCCATTACACACCACTCAACAGAAACATCTGTTATACAAGGGAAACAAATGGACATGTCACCATAGCACTATATACTCATACGCCAAACATCCAACATGACTTCCTTAACGGTTTTGGTAAGACAACATTTTTCTTCAAAAATATCTTTTGATTCAATGTTTTTTTGTTTTTTTTTAATAGAAAAATAAAAATAAAGCGAAATTTCTCACTTTGAGCTTGACATTGAGTACCCCACCTCACCCCACGTGGCAGTGTAAAATCACTGGGCACATTGCCATCTTAACGTCTATAAAAAATGTTATTTGCTTTTATAAATATTTAGTTTTTGATAAAACCTTGTTGTTGTCTTCTGTCCACCATGTATTTGGAAAGTCTTTTGTTTCTGTGCAGATCAATAATAACTTCCCAAGAGTGTTTTTCAAGTGTTTTGCTTCCATCAGGAGCTTCTTCACCCTCATTCTTCTGTGATTTGTGTAAAATCACTGAGAAGACAATGAAAAATTTCTCTATTTCCAAACTATTGAAACTTCTATTGCTGTTCCCGTCCACACTACCACTGACTGTAATCATGTTGCCAAAGCAATTCTGTAAAAATCTGCCTGATTATTTAATGTTCTCAGTTTTCCTTCAGAGGCCATCTGCTGGTCTGAGTGTGTGTAGACTGATGTGTGTGTGTGTTTTTGTGTGAGTGTCTGCAGTCCAGGCATAAGTTTCAATAGGATTTGTGAGAATGAGGCACCTTTTAGATGAGTTTAAGGTCATGGTTGGAGCAAATGTTCTCCTCTCCATCTTGTTCACTCAGCATTTTAATGACTGCAAGGGAAACCTGTTGTCTTGCTGAAGACGGGGGTCCAGCAGGTGGATTGAAACTCTACAAACTGGTGCTGTGACCATTTTCATCAATGAAAGAGCCAGTCAAACCAGCTCAGTGTGAGTGTCCTCTTGCAGGATGTTTCACTGAAGCACTGGCTGAAGAGTTTCCCTAGACTACAAACACTTCCCCTCCAGTCCTTTTCAGGATGTTGGAGGCACAAGGACACACACAAGTTGCCCTCAGACCAGCGAGGCCTCGGCTAGTCATAACTCTGTGATCTCCAGGGGACTCTCTGACAGGGTGTCCCCGTCCTTGTGGCGGTGCATCGGGGTGGATTTAGCCGACTCTGTGCGAGCGTTTCTCTCCGAGTATAAGCCGCCATCTGCGTTCAGCGCCTCTAGAGAACGTGCCAGAGCCCGCTGGTCGTCCTCTGGCAGGCTGTTGAGATCTGAGGTCAGGAGGGTGCCTGTGCTGCCATGGACCACATGAACGCCTTCAGGCCCCTTTAGCTCCACGGGAAGCTTGTGCTTGAACCGCAGGGTGCCGCGTCCGCCACCCAAGTCCAAATTCTCGTCCTCGTCGTCGTCCAGATCACTCTGGATTAGCTTTTAGAGACAGATAGAGAATGAGAGTCAGAAAAACAGTTTGTGGTTAAGTACAGAAGGTTGTCAAGAATACATATGTAAGAAAAAGAAAGTACTCTCATTGCCCTTTTCCACTAGTGCCAGCTCAGCACAACTCGACGCTACAAGGGGTTTCCACTAATAACAGCTGTGTGGTTCAGGCTGTTTTTAGTTCCTATTTCTCTGGAGTTGCAAGTGTCCAGAGTCGGGATGATGTCATTGGTCTGTCTGGTTGTGTCACAAAAGCGCCTCCCTTGTTAAAATTTGATCTACCATTTATAAAAACTTCTGGGCTTGTACTACTTTTTGGACTCTTGGACCAACTATCTATATGGCAACCCCACCAACTAGAATTGTTAATCAATTGTGATGGAAAACCCGCCAACTGCATGGCCTAATAGAGCTGGTGCAGTTTGCTCTGTGTAACCTGTTCCAGCTCTCACCTGTGGGTGAAGAAAACACTGCACAACTTTCTTCTTCACAAGATGAAGCATCAGAGTTTAGCATTTGTAAGATTTCTTTTTTGGTATTGTAAAAAATCTTGAGTTATTTCTCCTGTTAGCACAGGACTTGCATGTTTGTTTCGGCCGTATTTACCCAGAATGCCCTGCACTGTAGTCCACTTCCTGGTTTTTGAACAATCTCCAGACTGCTTAGTGTCACATATGCATTCAAAGCGCCCCAGAGTTCACTTCAACCAAACCTAGAGCTGTGCATGTAGGCAAACCAGGGTTTAGTTATGCATTCACAGCTTCGCAACTGGTCCAGACTTCCCAGGCAAACCAACTGGAGTTGGATGAAAACGGACTGAACGGGCTGGTCTGAATGCGCCACAAATGTACAGACCACACAACACATTCCACACTTTATTTGACAAAGATGAAGCCAAGAACATAAATCCTCAGATAATCAGTTTCAGCAACAATATCTCAACAATCTCACTTTTTCCTTCCTCATGTTGTTAGAAATGAATTTTAAAATAATTAAACCGGTTGCTTCTGTTCAGAGGTTTGCAGACATTTCCGTCTGGCGGTTGTTGACCCAGTTTGTGTCTGGCTTGAACCTGAGAAAATAAGACGGCTTCATCTGCTACACAGTAAAATACAAATGTAATCGTCTCAATGGCAACTTGCTCTGGGTGTAAAGCAAGCCCAAATCACCACTCCTCTACCACCGTGTCTGATAGTTGGTATGAGTCTTTTGTGCTGATGTGGTCTGTGTGGGTTTGTCCAAAAATGGTGCTGAAGATTGAAGCATGAAATATGTGCAGTTCTTTGTTCTTGTCTTCTTAAAGAACACAGTTACACAAGGCTTGTGGTTCAACTTTGCAAACCTAAATCATGCTGCAAGAGAGGACAGGGTTTTTCCCGACAGCCCTCTCAAAGAAATCATACCCGTTGACTCTTTCTAACTGTGCTAGATCACTCAGTTGGTGTTTTGCATTTTCTTTGTCTGCTGAGTCATCAACTCCTGGTAAAATCATCAGCTGTCCTAAATGTTCTCCACATTAGATTGTTTGTTGATGCCTTTCCATCTTGGGGTTGTGTTCATTATGTTTTAAAGAAGCAAACTGCCAAAACCAAATCTTTTTGAGGTGTTCAGACTTGCTGATGAGGAATTCTTATATCCTACAGAAAAAGCAAAGGTGTACTTTCCATTTTGGCTTCATCTCTGTATAATTTATCATGACATTGAAGAATCAGCTTCTTTCTGTACTCTCATTTATAACCAGATAAAGAGTATGTACTTTCTTTTCTTCATACGTGTATACATAGATATGTTTGAAAATGCAAAAGAAGGAATAATTTCATCTGAAGAAATGTGAAAAGTAAAAATAGACAAGTGTGGAAGATAGATTAAGAGATGGATCAGAGGATAAGCAGAGTTCTGGTGCACATCGAAGAGGGTAAATGCACCATCTATTGAGTAGAAGACGGCTGAAATGACAGTATTTTTAGAAGTCTTGTGTTAAAGGTCTTGCAAAAAGAGCCGATTCCAGACATGAAGCAGAAGTAGTAAAAATTTGCACCGTCAGAACAAGAGAGGGAGTCAAAAGAACAGCGAGATCACTCTGAGTGAAGAAGACCAGCAGCAGATGCAGAGAGCTCAGCGGTTTTTCTTCCAGGCCCACCTCAGTAACTGATGACTTATCTCCTTCTCCTTGGCCGGTGGAAACGGTGACGAGTCGTGCTGCAAAGAGCTTTTTCAACCTCAGATAGTCATCCAGAACCACCTTCAGTAGAGAACCCTGACAGGACGGCAGTTAGGATCAGACAAACTGACACAATCCGCCCCATAAGCCCGAACTTCAACCCCTGAACCAACAGCCTGCAGTCAGGACTGACTGACTTCGACTCCATCGCTCAGTGCTTGTTGATTGGAGTTAGGATGAGTAGATACATCAATGTTTCTGCATGTTTGCTTCTCTTGATGCGTCCTACCTTGATGGGCCCTTCCCGCATAATCTGACCCAGTTTAGCGATGTTGTCGTACTCCTGAATGGCGGCTCTCAGGTAGCGATCGTCCTCTGGTCTCGCTTGAGGCTCGCGACCAAAGGTGCCCTAAAAGAAAAACCACACAGTCATCATAGTAATCAATTTTGGATTACCAACTGTTATTGTACCAATTATTGTTCTAGGAAACACTGAAGTTATATGTTTGGAGAATTAGTCCATCCTGGAAAAGAAGAATTCAAAGTAACCCGTAAATCCCAGACTGTAGGGATAAGCAGGGCAGTGAAGCCAGATGAATGTTAGTACTGACGTGTGTGCGCGCCGGGCTGTTCCACAGGTCAGTGATCTCACTCAGGTTCTCCGGCAGGTCGTCTTCATGATCAGCCTGAGCAGCAAGCTCCAAGTTACGACAGAATGGGTCCATCCACACGGGATTCGCTCTGCAGGAAGAAACGTGTAACTAACTCCTAAATCAACTCTTTTAATAAAGAAAGTTCGCCACTCAGGACACAGCGCTCACCCCTCAAATGAGTACTTGTTAGTGTTTGGCATATCCAGAATATCCATTAGACCTTGGTTTCCTGCATAGATAAACGAAATAATTGTAAAAGCTGTTATGCATTAGTCCCAAAGTAACGTTTTCCAACAGCTAATAAGGCTGTGTGTAAAGCGACCCACTCACCTGTTGATCCTGCAACAATAGCTTTAAGCTTCCTCTGGTGTCTGCAGGAGAAGCATCAGGAGAAGATAAAGACATTAGTTTGCAGCTCAGTCTGACGGATTAAAACATTTGCGCCTTGGCTGCTTTTAAATCACTCCGCAATCCGCATTGAAAAGAGATCTACAGTGGAAATATCTGCAGGATTCTTACACTCTGCGATAATGCCAGTTCATTGTTACAAACAAAATCCCCGCCAAGCACAGCAGCACGGCCAGGATAATGATCACCAGCTGTGAACGTGAAAGAAAACAGAAAACCAGCAGTGAAAATCTTCCACAGTGCATGAGCTCATGAACGGCGGCTGTCTGCAGACCTGCAGGGTGGAGATGTCGTCAGGCAGTTTGTCACCGACGGCAGGCTGAACGTCCACCACGTTGTACGTCCGGAACAAACTCCTCAGCTGCTCCTTGTTCTCATCGATCATCTGGATGACTCTAGGAACACACAGCACAGTTCATAGTCGTTACGATCAGAACCTGAATGATCAGAACCTGAATGATCACAGGACTTAAAGGTGAACAAAAACCTTTCCACGTCCAGGATGGTGTTGGTCTGATTGTTGACGACGTGGATCAGCATGTCGGTCTGAGAGTAGCTCACTCTGCCCTTCTTGTCCACATGGAACTGCAGATTATGACATATTAAAGTATCATACACAGTGGCCATTTTTCCCACAATTTGCTTTATAATAAAAACTTCTGTGTATTTTTATTGGAACTTTTTCTGCCGAGTCCCATCTTACCAGCTACTTTTACTTTAGAAAGAGGCAGAATCAGTTCAATTGCCAGTAAACTTTTATAAATGCATTTTTGACCAACAGTCAAATGTATTTTGAACAATAAAATACATCAGAATCTGGCAGCTGTGTTGTGTGTGCTGCCAGAGTATTCATCTCGCTAATTGCTAAAGTGAGTGTTCGTCCTGGAAGCCATTTTGCTTGATGAAAGACTGAAGCCATTTTGTTCAAAAGGAAATGGAAGAAGATGTTATTGGGGCAGTTTGTCACCTTGAGATGATAAACACGCATACAGGCCTTTCACAGTAATCAATAAATCAATTAATCACATGATACACTTTGAAAAAGTAACTTGATTACTTCATGAAAAATTCATCCATCAGCTAGAGAATGTGCATCTTTCTTTTCCCTCCATCGTTTACGTTTGTGTCAAGGAAAAAGAAGAAAGCAACAATTCATGTTTACAAAAAAATTACAAATATAGTAACACACAGTAACTCGGATGCATAACTTTAATCTGATTGTTGGATTGTAGGTAGTTAGATTACTACTTACCTTGTAGTCTCATCTGACTACAAGGGGTCAGATGAGAGTAATGTGTTGTTGACACCATCGTTTGACATTTCAGCTCAAGCTATTTACGGATCTGTCTGAAAAACTTGTTCCTCTTTTTCAGCTTTGCTTTTATTACATTTTATTTGACCCTTTTGCTTTATAAAGGTTGAGACTATTTAAGAACATAAATTATCTCAAATGTTCCAACATCATGTAAAATAAATGGAAGTACATGCCAGAATTTTATTTCATAAGCATTTCTTCTGTAGCAGATAAGCAGAGATTTGCTGCTTTCTTTTGGTCCGACACAAAAAATCCCAACAAAATACAGATCAATACTTTTTAAGACTGTTTGTTAAAAACAGAGAAGATGAGGAAGTCTTGCCTGAATGTCATCCAGGTTGACGATCGCTCCGGTGATGTTGGACAGCAGGCTGATGAAATTGTCCTGGTTCTCGCGGACCCAGTCTGGTATCTCGTTAAAGACGATCTTGACCCGCTGGTCGTCTCGGAGGATATAGATGTTCACGTTGGTGGTGGCACTGTGGCCAGCGAAGTCACAAGCTAAGATCTCAAGCTGGAAGTAGCCTGGATCGTAAGCTGTGAAGAGGTCGTAGGTTCGGATCATTCCGTCCGTCAAACCTGCGGCGACATGGAAAAGGAAGCGAGTGGGAGCCAAAATCACACACGAAGGTCCAATTATTCTCATTATGAGTTCCAAGGCGTGAGGAATCACAGGCACATGCTGGAGGAGCTGAACAGATCCACAAACAAAAACATCCTGAAATGTTGCTTGTTTTTGAAACATTTTTCTATTCTACACACACAATTGCCAGAAATATGTGTTTTTGACAAGCAATCACAGTAAGAGGTTTTACTTCTGTCTGAAATCAGTCAGACCCAAACCAGTTAATCTTTCCCTAGAGCAATGAATTAAAGTGGGAGCAGGAACAGCAGGACCGTCACTGACCCTTCAGTGTCTGGAGAACACCAGGACTAGATTTTAACGTTCACTCCAAACAACCCCATCCTTTCAAAGAATCTGTCAGAAACTAGATCTGATGTCGACTGACTAAACTGTGATTTCTCACCAATGGTGAAGATGTTGCCCACATCCTCGCTACCGTTGCTCTGGGTCTGGAAGTAGCGGATCGTAACGATGTGGTACTGGACCACGCTGTTGTTCCCGATGTCGTTATCTGTAGCCACCAACCTGATGAGATCTGAGCCAACTTTAGCATTTGCTGCTACGCCTGAAACAAAAACACAAACCAAGGGTTAGTCTGGTTTTGTACCAGACGATGATTCAGCAGCAGCATCTGTTACCTGCTGTGTATTCTGTCTTAGCAAACCGTGGCGTCTGGTCATTTATGTCCTCGAGTTCGATCCGGATGTCCAGAAGGCTCGGGTCTAGAGCAGGGTTCAGCGCTTTGGCCCGTAGTGACCTCTGACCTTTGGGAGGGGTCCAGCTCCTGTTGCTGGAAGCCTTGATGACGATGGAGTAGGCCGGGATCTCCTCCCGGTCCAGATCCTTCAGAACCTTCAGCTCTCCATCAAGACTCAGGCCAAAGTTTGCATCATTGTTTCCTCCTTCAGCAGGACATGAAACAGATTTCTGTGAAGATGGATCTTTGTAAATGTCTGCGTTATTATTTTGCTTTTGAAGTGCGAATGCTTTCATGTGCTCAGACAATACGTTCAGGAAAACCTCTTGAAACCAGGATGAAATCACCATAGATAAATTCATATTTTCATCATGAAACACAAAACATTCACCTTCAGTGGTGGGATGTATTTCTTGTACTTAAACATATTTTCTATGTATCTGTACTTTACTTAACTAGATTTAATGGAGGATATTTTGGACCTTTACTCCTCTGTATTTCTGTAATGCTGAATTACAAGTTGCATTCATATCACTAGTCACATTGTGTTTTTCTTTTGTTTACTTGAACATGTTTACTGCAGTTAAAATAACATTGTTTTTTTGCTTCGTTTTTAATGAAAACTTTAAAATGTATAATCATTCGTCTTTCTTATTAGACTTAACGACATTTAAGTCTGCAGGTCTTCTCTGAATTTCTGATGCACAGAATCATAAATCAAAGTGTGAACAAATCATAAACCCAATAAAAACATGCATTCATGCCTTATCTGCAGCATTATTCTATAAAATGGCACAATATTGATATATTAAAAAAAATATACACACAGTTAATGATATCATTGGATTAGATAATAAATTCAAGAAGCACTTCTATTTTCAATGCTTACTGAATATTTTTTAAAAGCAAATACTTTTACTAGAATACAGTTTTGTTTGTTTATTTGTACTTTATTTCAGGGCAGAGTTTGAATGTTTCCTCCATCACTGGAGGAAACATTGAATATTTCATACCTGCAATGAAATAGTAGACGATGGCGTTGGAGCCCTCATCGGCGTCCACAGCTCTGGTTACGTTTCCCACCACCGTACCAGAGGGAGAGTGTTCTGGTACTGTCAGCTTCTGGTAGGGTAAGCTGCCACGCTGCGGAGAAAACGAACCATTACAGCCTGCAAACATCCATAAACTGCACACATAAATTACAGCTCAACATTACCGGTGGCTTGAGGAAGACAGGCTCGTTATCGTCAATATCTAACAGCGCCACCTGCAGAGGCTGGGTGGTCTCATAAGGCACTGGCTGGCCCATGTCCCGGGCCACGATGATAAGCTGAGGAGTGATTTGCACACAGTTACTGAAGGCGGCAGAACGGCCCCGGATGAGGAGCTGCAGGAGAAGCGGACTCACGCTGAGCAGGGCTTGTTTCTCCCGGTCCAGTTTCACCGTAGTGGTGATGACCCCAGATATGGCGTCAATGTGGAAGTTTTCCCAGTCTCTGTTCCCAGCGCCAGTCTGCAGGAAGGCGTAGCGGACCTCTCCGTTCACGCCCTCGTCTGAGTCGGTGGCATGGACCTCATAGACAGGCAGGCCTGGAGGCTGCTCCTGCAAAAAAGGGATCAAAACTCAGATTGAATACAGTTTGAGATAGTTTTGCAAACCTATTCTTTACCCCAGGACTTGCAAATTTTAGCCTTGATGTTTAATTTTATTACCATTGTTTTGCAAAAAGAAGAAAGAAAATAATAAAAAACTGCTACAGCATCTTTTGCTAAGAGGAGTAGATCTTCACCGTTTAAAAAATTACATCACCTGCTATACGCAAGTATTGCATTACATAAAAGCCTCCAGGCTTGATTTTACCACTATTCGCTGGAGGTTCATCAAACAAGACAAAAATCTGCTAAAGTTCTGTTGGTTTGAGGATTTTTATTTTTTGTATATCAAGTTGTGTTTTCTGCTGTTTCCTGAGATTCCTCATATATTGATCCAATCTGATCCAAAATAACGTCACATTGCATTTTAAATCATCTGTGTCATTCACTGCCTTATTCCTGATCCTGTTTGAGTCGGGGAGAGTGGAGCAGAGAGCAGCTGAAACTCTGATGAATAAGTTTTAGAACAAACTGCATCAAATGGGAAAACAACTTCTTCACACAATTCACCTCAAAACCGAAAATAAAAAACTTTCCCACCTGAATGATCAATGAGTCCTATGAAAACAGAGAAAACATGCTAACCTTAGCTTAGCATTAGCTTAGCATTAGTGGAGCCAATACCTCAGAGATATGAATGATGGTTCCATTAGCTGGCCTGACAAACACAGGTCTGTTGTCGTTGACGTCTATGACTGTGATGATCAGGTCTGCGGTGCCCCACAGGGGAGGACGCCCCTGGTCCGTCGCCACAACCGTGAAGTTGAAACGCTCAGAAGACTGGAGCAGGCGGCGTGAACGCACCAGTCCGGTGATTGGATCCAGGGAGAACGCATCTAAAACCCCAAAAAGACACCATGATGATGAACAGCCTGCACCAAAAACGATTCCACAAAAACACTCAATAAAAGCTACGCGGACATTTGTAGTTCTAATTTGGCAAAATGTGAAGTGGCATAAATATTTTGGCACAGCACTCCAGAAAATGTTGTTTTGGTCAATTCTTACCTAAATGCAGCCCAAGTATGCTGTAGAATAAGGCAGCATTCTCTCCTTCGTCCAGGTCAATGGCGGAGACGGTTATCACTGACGTACCGCTGGGCTCGTTCTCAAACACGCTGGTGTTATACACTCGCTTTGTGAAGCGCGGTCGGTAGTCGTTTACATCCAGAACCGTCACCAGAACCTGATGATTCACAGATAAAGATGATTTAGTCCGTTGTCATGCAATCATGGTAAACATTTGCCAACATATAGTTGTGATGAGCTCAGCAGAAGCCAAGTTTCCACCTAGAGTTTGCTAATTGCTGTTGGCTAGTCTGAAGGACCTGAGTTGAACTGTTCTGTGATGTGAAAGCTCCAAGAAGGAGCTGCGTCTAATAGGTGGTGTTAGGTTCATCCAACTGTTTAGCACAGCTGAATGGTGGAGAGTCAAAGAATCGTCAAACATGCATGAAAGAATAAAAGTAACACTTCAGGTATGATTTGGATGAAGGAATAAGATTATAACATGATGTGAAGCTCAAAATGTCGGTTTTACGTAATACTGCCCCTTTAAAGTAAACAAAATCTTCAAAATATTCTCATTATTCCGACATTCAGAATATAAAAATATAAAAATACGAATATTGAAATACTAATACCAGGAAAGTTTGGTCTAACTGAACATCTGAAAATAATGAAGCATGTTTTATAGATAAATTGCAGTTTTGAAAAACTCCAACAATATTTCAGTTGGTTTGATGTGACAGTTGTTTGGACCTGAACAGCGTTCTCTCTTCGGTTGTTAGGGCTCCCTCCTGGGTTGTCTCGTGCAACAGCAGTCAGAGTGTAGTGGTCCTTGGTCTCCCTGTCCAGAGGGGACAGAATGTAGATTTCTCCCTTACAAAGAGAGAGGAAAAGGAATGATTAGGAAGGCAGTACTTTGTGGGAGCGGTGGCATTATCAGAGCGTAGAGCTGAAAATGTAGACTGTGCATTGAGCAGTGTGAAGAGCAAACACAGCAGGCCGCCGCTTAACCGTCAATGCATGCTTATCTTTTGTGTAAGGTCGCTAAAGAGGAACTGTCTGGCTTTTCTGTATGCAGTCAAAAGGTTATTTAAATAACATCTCTTGCAACACAAAGTATACATAACCAAAACCAACAAAAGTAAATAACAGGATTCCAACTGGAAAAAGTTGCTCTGTAATTTACTGAACAGTTAGGAAAAGGCTGAATTGCAGCTTGTGAATGACCTTACAGTGGAAGGCTTGATGCCAAACTTGCCCTCTCCGTCCACAAGGCTGTACTCGATGACAGCGAAAAGTCCAGAATCAGCATCTGTGGCTCTGACACGAACTACGGTTGTTCCCAAGTCCACGTTCTCAAAGACAGGTTCCTTAAAACACGACAAACATTGTGTGAGAATCAGCTGCATGTCAGCTAATCAGAACAACAAACACTTCCTTTATTCAGTTCAGCTCTAAATGTGAACCTCATTCTGTACAGATTCATTACAAAGTGTTATACCAAGCATGTCTCGCTTCATCTTAAACCAATGAAAACCAAGCATTCAGTTAGATTAGAATGTTACAATATAATATCAGACAACTAAAAAAGCATTTTTATACAGAAATGTAGGCTTGATGAAAAGTATGAGCATGTATATGAACTCATGTCGTAGTCTAACCTCATTTATCAGCAATTCCCTTTTTCTACTCTTCTTTTCTTGCCACCAAACTTCCCTTTATTATGCTCCCATATTAAGACTATTTGGTTTTACAGTATTCCACCGCTCATTCTTTGATCACCATGATGGATCGTGAGGTTCTTCTCTTGTGCAGGTCAACCTGCAGATTTCTGGGTATGTGATTCCACAGTGGTCTCTCTTCTTCCTGTTGACAGAGGTTTGTCCTGCTTCCTTCTGCAGGAAGCGTAATGAAGATGCTGTCGTTCTCTAACTCTGAGCTTGGACTTGATTTGGGTTGAAAGTGACCTGCTGGTTCTGGTCCACCAGGTTTTATCACCAGTCACTTGTGAACCTCAAACTGGACGTCTTGGATTTTGTGTAAGTCTGCAGTTATCCTGTTATTAATAAACCTTTTTAAGCTGCACTTTTTCCTTCCACTTAACTTTCAATTAGAATGCTTGGACACAACACTTGTTTTTCTGAGCAGAGACTTGGATTGATGAAGTAAACAAACTTTTTCATGGCATTCCAAGTCACTGAACTGAACTTGTTCATTATTAACAGTAGTAATAATTAGTCATGTCTCTGTAAAGGGACAGTATTAGTACTGGTGTTTTCCAGGCACATGGTGCCATTTTATATTAGTAAATACAACCTTCAGTTGTCATAAAAATCGTATATATGTCAAATATTAAATTTGACTTTAATATTTAATGCTTTAAATTTGACTTTAATTTTTAATGCCTTGAAATAGGGTCTCTGTCTCTTTAAAAACTGCTGCTCTTTCTGAAACTTCGCCCTAAGGAAGTTATCATAACATCACTTCTCCATTAACCTTTTTAGCAACGTTTTTGCCACTGTTTCACTGACAAATGTACAGTTCCACCAGGTGTTTGCTAATTGCTCCTGGCTAGTCTGAAGGAGCTGAGGAATAACATTATAACATGATATAAAGCTATAAAATTTGATTTTACGTTTTTGTGTTCACTAACTTTCTCCAGTTTATGGGAACCATTTTAAAACCAGCAGCACCTACAAATCTAACCAGTCCTGTACCTGATAGGACGGCTGCTGAAACACTGGGTTGTTGTCGTTGACGTCAACTATCCGTAAATAAACCGGAAGCTCGGCGCTCCTCGGAGGCGTCCCGTGATCCTGAGCCCGAATGGTGAAATTCAGCCACTGCACTTGCTCAAAATCCACCGTCTGATTGGCCACAATCTTCCCTAAAAAAGCAGCAGCAGTTCTACAGTAAATATCTACGCTGCATTTGTTCTGCAAAGCTTCTGGGTGATCTTACCCGTGGAAGAGTCCTCCAGTCTGACGTAGCCTCCTCTTGGCAGGTGCAGCAGCTGATAAATGACCTGACCGTTTGGACCTTTATCCGGGTCTACAGCAGACACCGACAGCAGCGTTGTGCCCGGCTGGGCTCCTTCTAAAATCTGCTCTGTGAAGTTGGTGACTCCAAAGGGCCGGAAGCGAGGGGCGTTGTCGTTGACATCCAGTATGTTGATCGTTAGTTTTGCTGAAAGGAAAAGAAATAAACAGTGAAAATATTATATGAATGCAATGTCGTTCATTGTAAAGATGAGTAAAAAAAAATAAATTTAGCTTTTACTGTAAGAGAAACTCTGACAAAACTTTAAATTAATTAAAAAAAAAAACATTTTAATGTTGATCAAAGTCTTTGCAAACTTTGAATTTGTAATCTATGATTTAATTTCACCACAACTTGAATATGACATGACTCAGAGACCCGTATGTTTTACCAGTCTCTATTTCAAATGGGAAAGACAAGGCAAACAGAGCAAAAACGGACATTAATAATTTGACATTTTGTCTTTTAATTTTACGGTGATCAAATAAGACCAATAGCAGGGCAGTATTGGGAAGTGAAGGTCATGGAAAGGTGGCATGAAGAAGCAACTAGAACTGTCACCAACAGCTTGGAGATGAATTCCCAGTTTCAGCTGGACACCATCAAATCTCTGAAGCTCAAGTGAAGCAAAGTGTCGTTTCACCAAATCTCCATGACTTGGTGACTATCTGGACGGCAACTGGTTGTGTGAGGCACAGCAGGCAAAAGGCGTTCTGTCCTCCCATCACAAATGGACAAAATTTGGAAATTTCAAAAATCTTTGTGGACTTTAACTTGAATCACAATAAGATTGAGTTTTTTCCTCTTCATGACACATCTTTTGACCGGTGTGACTTAAATACAGTAAGTATGGGGGATGAATCAGAATCAGAAGGTAAGCACAACCTGAACTTACCGTTAGGAACACTGCCGGACTTGTCAATAACCTCACTGGCGTTGTCATGGACAGACACAATTATCTCAAACGTAGCTACCAGCTCTCTGTTCAGCGGGTTATGAACAAATACTGCACCTAGAAATTCCCAAAAACATGTCAGCAGTTTTGAATTTAACCCACCATATCAGCGTTCTCACATTGACCCTTTCCCACTATGTCACCTAATCATGATGAGGCACCTTGACAGGTGTTTGAAGTAATGGGGGAACTGAATGGAGTGAGTGCAATATATTGCTCAAGTTGGTTTTGCCAAACTTGTTGTGCTACTTGTTCTAGTCAAGTTAACTTGTCTGTGGACATCGTACACCTGCTGGGCTCTGAGGCAGCGAAATGTACAGAGGCTGGGGATAGCTGACCTTTGCATGAATTCATGCCACATGGTTTATATCACTATGTCATAAACATAATTTCTCCTTACACTGCAGAAGACTTAAAAGTAGGCAAAACTCTAGATGCTGAGTATTTTTTAGGCTACATGATGGTGTGGCATTTTCTCCATGGTTAACGGGTAATGATCAGACACAGACCTTCACCACAATGCAATGACCATTTTTACAGTGAAGTCAACTAAATGAAAGTGACATTTGGCTTCAAATTGTCTTTTTGTGACTATTTTCACAGGATTTAACAGATGCATAGGTTGTTTTGATGTCCAACGTAGTAGAATGGCTCACTTTCTGAAAAGCATGATATGACATGCAAAAAGGCCAATAAAAAATAATTTAAATCAATGTTTCAGAAAACCAAACCAACCTGTGTGTAAATCAATGCCGAAGGAGTTCTGTAAGCCAACCACTGGATTGTTCCCATCATCCTTTGCCTCCACTGAGATGATGTAGTACTCTAGCCTTGGATTGAGATCTGGGTCTTCAGCGGTGAGGGTAGCTACTACCACACCTGGTGGGGTCGACTCGTTGACATTTATAATGGTTATAGGTTCTATAAAACGTGGTCTGGAGTCGTTAACGTCATCCAGAATAACCGTCAGCGTGGCTGTACCGGACAAAGGGGGCGTGCCGCGATCAGTTGCCATCACAACGAGGCGGTACGACCCACGCTCCTCTCTGTCAAGTGTGGTGTTACCCACCAGGACGGCACCAGAGATCGGGTCAACCACAAAGCGGTCCTGAGCACCGCTCTCTAAACGGTACATCAGCCAACCGTTGGCGCCAGAGTCCGCATCGGTGGCGGAGAGCTGAGTCACCACAACGCCTGGAGGTGACAAAGACAGGAAAGAAAGTGGGAAGACATCTACAGTTCCATCAATAAACCTTAACAACAACCAGTGAGGTGGTGATGTTTTCAGACATGAGTTAAACATCTCATGTGAGACCAGGTCCATGACATCAGATGTGTCACACACATCAACCAAACGCACCAGTGGGGCTGTTCTCAGGCAGTCGGACGCTGAAGCTCGACGGGCTGAAGACAGGAGGATTGTCGTTCTGGTCCAGGATTGTGATGGTGAGAGGGACGCTGTTGTTTAACCCTCCTACGTCTTCCCCAACCATAATCAGCTCTACTCGAGGGTCCTGGAAGGCTTCACGATCCAACTTTGCTCCCTGACGCACCATTAGGACCCCTGAGGAGAAATCCAGACACATTAGCTTTCCTGTTTCAGCATGGCTTCATGTTAACTGTCTCCAGAGAAATGAGGTTACCAGTGTTAGAGTCAACAATGAAGAGGTCGACCCTTGGCCCCAGTAGTCGGTATTTCACCACGGCATTTGGCCCGATGTCTTTGTCTTCAGCCAGAACCGGCCCATTTAAAACAGTCACTGTGCTGCCTGAAGAACATGTGAAAAAAGACAGATTTCATCAACAGTCAGATGTTGACGCTACGTATTAATAAACAGGAAGAAGAGGTTGAAAACTGGCATGAATCACACATTTCAGAAAAATGGAAAGAGTCGTCACCGGTTGAAGGTTTGGACTGTTCTGTGTTTTGTGCCTCTGGTAAGGCACAGACCCACCAGTGGATGGGAGCTTTCACTACATTAGGACAATTTGGCAAATGTGTCTCTATCTCCCTATCGCGCATTCACTATTTTTCAGAAAAGTCAAAAACAAGCAGAAAAAATGTTGGCAAAATTGAAAGTTATTTTGAATTTTGCCATTTCCATCAAAGTTTTTTCTATTGCAATACTTCAAAATGTGCATCATTGTTGCCTGACGTTCAAAATGGTGTTTTAATTATTCATTCATTGGATCTGAATTTAAACGCAAGCCAACTGTCAGAATTTATATTTAAGTTATAATTTTCCTTTACCTTTACAATTATACCGGAGGTAAAGGAAAACAAAATAAAAATGGTTGTTTACATTTTTCTTGGTCTGTGATATGAAATTCAAATAAAGTAAATTGTGATCCCTGGTTGTGTGATAAAATGTGAGTAGCTCTCAGGAAACTTCTTATATTTTCAAATTTGCCTATTCGTAGCCAGCTGCTCTGCTAGGATCCTGATTACTGATTGGTTCATGTGTTAAACAACATGAACTAATGGCCTTTAAAGGCACAGAGAAAATTACAGCTGTGAGTTAATCTGTCTAAACCGCAAAGTGGAAAAAAGCAAGCATGAGCTATGCATAAACAAAGTCAGGAAGTGGTGGAGACAGCGCTGCCAAGTTTCAATACTGCATATGTGGATCGTCCTAGTCAAATCAAAAGAAGAAGGTAGATACCTGCTGGTGAGTTCTCAGTGATTTCAGCTCTGTAGCTGGTTCTCGTGAACACGGGCCTGTTGTCATTCTCATCCAGAATGGTGATAACCAAAAAGTCAGAGTCCTGGTTTTATTGAAACAAAAGAAGAAAGAGTGAAGAGAACATGAAAAGTCTGCCTGAGCTGAGCTGTTATTTCTGCATTTCCCTCATCTAACTCCCCCCACAGCCCAACCAGTTCCATGCAAGTTGGTTTCTGGCTGTATGATCACATATGTCCCTGATGAGGCAGTTACAACAGATCAGCTGCGACCCAGCTAGGTGCTGCAGAGAAAATGAAGTAAACATAATTTAAGCCTTGCAGAACCGCGCTGCAGACTTGGTGGTTAACTTCATGCATACCTTTGCAAGTTCAATTTCTCACCTTTCTCTACACGGCCTTTTCTTAGTGTACCTGCATGTTGGCTTCCGTTTAGAAAACACACCACAAAGGCACCCCTTTGTGTAGAATGAAGAGTGAGAGAACACTCTTCTTAACTGCTTGTTAACTGTTAAGACAGTTTAATTCTATTTGAATGTGTTTATTTTAACGTAAAGAGTTTCTGGTAAGAGAATCCATCGCTAAGTCTTATTATTGCAGATGTTTTTGAATTATCTTTGTAAAGCAGAAAACATGGAAAAGTTCTGGTTATTTACAGGTAAAGGACAAAAAAAGACCTTTTGAAAATGACACATTTTCATTCAACCTGTAGATTAAAATGTATTAAACTGCTTAGCAGGCTTTAAAGATTGAAAATTGCTGAGGCATTATGACTGTGGAAAGGGGGATTACCCTGCGAGCGATGCGGGGGTTCTCTGGATTGTCCTTCACAGTGATGGTTAGCGTGTACTCCGCCACCAACTCTCTATCCAGCGGTCTGTTCACCTGCACAACACCTGACTATGTGGGACAGAGATGAGTCAGAGCTGCAGGCATGAAGGACATATCATTACATAAGTCAGGATGTAAGAAAACCACAGAGCAGACAATTCAGGGTGCAAGTTGAAGTTTTGAAGAGGGACATGTTTAATGGGTTTAAATGTGGTAGAGCGTAACTGTGATGTGGAAGGAAAAGGAGACATGGTTTCAAAACTAATGACACGAATAAAAATCTGAGAAGTGTGGCCTGTGTTTGTCTTCAGCTCTCTGATTTAAAACGTTGTAAAGTTGCTTTTAGATGCAATTACAGTTGCAAATCTTTAAGGGTGTGTTCGTTCAAGAGGCTTAAAGTTCAGACCTAAATCTAATTCACAATCTGTGGCAAGATTTGAAAATGTTCCCTGATGACTGAGCAGTCCAAAGAAGATGGACAGGAAACACTACAAGCTGTATTCGTAGAGAAAGGTGGTTCTTCGACTGGAGGGAGCTGGATGCACACCACACCTTTCAGATTTTTACTTATGAAAATGAAAACCTATGCTGTTTGTCCTTCCACTTCAAAATGATATTAATTTGTGTTGGTCCATCACTTTAATCTGTATAAAATATTTCAGTGTCTGTGCTTGTAATGTGACAAAACATGAAAAAGCTCCAGATGTATGAACATCACTGCGAGACGCTGGAAATGTTTAGATTCATTTCTGCAAACAGCTGGGAGGCCATGTTGATCTGACTGACTCTAGAGGTCTAACTATGTCTATGGACTATTACGGGAATTTTTTGGGCGGTTCTGTAACAAACTTGCAGTCAGTGATATGTGGAAGTTTCCATGTTTACGTAAGAATAGTTGAAATAGTTACAGCTGGAACTTTCTGTTCTCTTTAGCTGATTACAGAAGGACAGAGAGAATTAGGAAACATCTGTGCACATCTTTCTAATCCGAGCCGCTCTCACCAACACGCTGCACGTTTTTCAGACTAACGTGAAGGGGTGGCCCTCCGGAATCAGAGGAAAAGAACGGACGAATGAGTTTTTGTTACCGTGTCGTTGATGTAGAAGGCTCCGCCCGGGTTTCCAGCGGTGATGTTGTAAGTTAGAAGAGCATTGCGTCCGCTATCTGCATCCCGAGCTTGAACTCTGGCCACGGAGGTGTGTATCGCCGCACCTTCGCTCACACTGGTGTTGTAGGGCAAATTAAGGATGACGGGGTCGTTATCGTTGATGTCCAGGACGAAGACGCCCACCACCACCTGAGGACCAGAAGCAGCAAAGTTCAGGGAATCTCCAGTGTTCATAGAAAATATTGTTTCACAAAGCTTATTAAGTAATACTCAGTAATAAATTCAGTTCTCCTCTCCAGTCATGTTTTGACATGACTATTTGTTCACTCTGCCTTGCAATCGTTCTCTGAATCTCTCTGATTATGAGAACATCTTTAGTCCACATCCTCTGATGGCTCCATAGATTTTCTGTCACTCTTCTCTGCTGAAGTCATTCAATCTTTTCATCATTTTGGATGCATGATTGAAAAATAAAATCTTCCCTTCTGTCACCTGAGGGTTACTGATGTTGTATTTGGTAGTTATAGGTCAGAGGTCATAGCTGTTCATAATCATAGGTTATGATTGTAAAGAGTTGATTGTTGAAGAGGTTGTTGATTGTAAAGAGTAAACAATGTTTAAAATGTTAAATCTAACATTTTAAATGTTGAATTTAAAATCCAACATTTTAAACACAAAGAACAGTATCTTCAGATAATGATGCAGCCACCACCGTGTTTCACTGCCTGTACTTTATTCTTTTAGTTTCACCATAATTCAACTTTCTAGCCTCTTGCAAAACTTAATTGCTCCGTTCAAAATAAAAAGAATACCGGAGACAGTCATCCCACACAGAACAGAACCACTTGTTGCAAATTTCTAAAGCTCATTCTGTGTCATTTTTGTCATCTCCTTAAGCTGACTCCAGCTTAAGGAGAGATCTTTCTGATTCTCTGAAACTCCTCCACTAACCACAGCGTTAGCTAAAAGATGAAGTGAGGAGAAGTCGAGAAAAGCTGAATCTTCCTGCATCAGATTCACTATAGCTGATGACAGGGTGACCTCACACAGACCGAATGCTGTAACTGAGTCATCAAAGTTTTAATTTCGTAGTGTGTGCACTCCTGCAAGGCTCATTTTATATTTCCCTCTACTGTATCTATTGTTTTTCAGTTGATTTTGAAAAAGTGTGTGTATTATTGAACACAAAAACTGCTTTGAAATTGTCTATAGTTGTTTTACCTCTACCTTTCATCCACTATGTGCAATGTTTGATATTCATGTTTTGTCTCCTGCTTTTCTAGCCTAGAAACAGTAAAAGCACAGAGGAATGTATTTCTACTGCAGTTTTGTGAAAATAAAGGATATAGAAAGTATTTTGTGGGCAAAGTCTATGTAAAGATATATTATAATACAGAAGTAATGCTTGTAAGTTCCCATTTATGGAAGAGGATATGATGACAAAGTTGCGTCTGTTCTTGTCGACGGTTGCTGACGTAAAGCGGCTCACCGAACTGTTGCGTGACGGCGTTCCCAGGTCCCGCGCCGTGACGGTGATGTTGTAGAAAGCTGTTGTCTCTCTGTCCAGCTCCACGTCCCTCCTCACCCGAAGCTCACCCTCCACAGGAGAGATCATGAACTCATCTGATAACGAGGCAGAGAAAACCTCAGAAATGGCTATAGATGCTCAGAGAAAACAAACAGAGGGACACTGACTCTGGTTATCTCCACCGGTGATGCTGTACTCCACTTTGCCGTTGAGACCAGAGTCTTCATCGCTTGCTCTGAGGGTCCACACCCGCGGGCCCGGCTGGCCCTCCGTTACCTCAAAGGGGCCCTCGTACTGCCTGGGGAAGGTTGGCGTCACGTCGTTCACGTCCAGGACGTTTACAGATACCTGGAAGCAGGAAGGACACAGATTTTTATTCAAACCCCCACAAAGCAAGAGCTGGTGATGGGAATCTGGATTATCTGCTATGGACGATAAAAAATTATCTTACTGTTGTGCTAGATGTCAGGCGAAGGGCAGGTTTTGGACACTGGTCAGTAGCCGTGACAACCAATGCATAATGCCCGTTGCTGATCTCGTAGTCCAGCTCCTTCACAGCAGTTATTCTCCCCTGAACACACAAACACACAGTTATTGGTTTGTTTTCTTGTCGTTAGCCCTTCTATGACGGTGTAGACGCCTCACCGTGATGCTGTTGATGTTGAACGTCTGGATCAGGTTGCCCCGGGCGATTGCATACCGCAAGGTCCCATTCAGACCTTCATCTGGGTCAATGGCTGTTACCGTGGCAATGGTGGCCCCCACTGTGTCGGGTCCCTCGCTCAGCACCGTGACATACTCCTCCTCTGGAAACTCTGGGGCGTTGTCGTTCTCGTCCACGATTCGAATGTAGACGGTGGTAGAGGTCTGGAACGAAGACGTCACATCAAGGTACAAACACAAATATCAATTAGTAGATCAAAATAGTTCTGGGTCAGAAGATCTTTCTACAGCGTAAATGACAACAAACTCACAATTAAAGCTCTGTTATAATACCATAATAATAATTTTATGACGTCATTTTCATATAATTTTCAGTAACTGCTTGTCTTAAAATAAATAAGGACATAAGAGTATGGATCAATTTCTAAATGAAGGCCTACAGTAAGAACTGAAAGCTTAATTGAGAAAATAAACTTCAAAATGTTTTGGAGAAAAAATAATTTTGAATTTGTTGAGTAGAGAAAAAACATTTTAATTTAGTGAAGGATTTTAAAGGAAGAAAATGTAAATTCATGTGAAAGTGAAAGAAAAGTCTTAGTAACTTTCTGTTCAACCAGTTTGACGGGTTTATCTCCTCCATCAAGGTGGGAACAAGGACGTTTGTCTTTGCATTTAACTGAAAACAAAACACAGATGATGTAATTCACAATTTTCATACAAATTCTTATGGAAATCAGTTCAGAGAGAATAAGTAGAAGATATTATTGAGGTGTAAAGCAAGAAACGAAGGTTGAAATATGGCTATTGTCCCACTTCTGAAAGGGAGACTATAATTTGCCATTTTTCCACCATGTCAGCGAGGGGACAACATTTTGGAGGAGACGGTTCTGTTGGCGGAACAAAAACGCAGATAGTTTTAAGAACAGGCTTTGAAACTGAATTTTATGATATTTAATTTACAGTACATCAAAGCACAGTTCAGAAAAATCACAGTATGTGAAAACCACAAAACATGTGCTTTGAGTAAATGGTATAAGGAAAACCAACAGACACGGGCCAATAAGCCACCTCTGCTTCTTTATGAGTTTGTTCCTCAGTCTTAAAAAACGTTGTACTTTGAATCTTTGATGAAACTTAGACACTTCAGCTTCTAGGTGGTGACTGAAAGGGACATTCCTTTGTTGTTTATATGACAAAAAAAAACATATAAATTATTATTTTTAAGGATATCAAAGTAAAGGGGACTGAATAGTTGGATATAATTAATTTACCAACATACATTGAATCTTGAGGTTAATGTGCTAAGGTTGAATAAGGCATGAATAGAATCATCTTTAATAATTTTAGATAATTTTAAAGTATATTTAGCATATATAGATGTTTTATCCTTATTTTTTCTCGATGCTGGCCTGAACTTCCGGGATCGGAGCCACTAAGGGGCGTGGCTTAACCACTCTTGGTCTCCCACTAGAGACCGCCCCCTTTCTGCCCGACTCTTCATTTTACTACGAGTGAAACGAGACCAGACGGAGAGACTGAAGAGGTCCAACAGCTGAGCACATTCCGCACTTCTGCTTCGTTTGGTTTAGTTTTTAAAGTCCTGGCGGCCATGGAGAGGCGACGGACGTCCGTTTGGAGGAGAAAGCTCCTGTTCGGGCTCGTCTGGTTGCTGTTTGCTGCTGCTGGAGGTAAAGCGCGTGAATCCCGCTGACATCTGACACTTTTAATACTTTCTACACCCCGCGGTGTGAGGACTTGTTGTCACATTTAAGCTGAGGATTTATGACTTTTGTCATTATTTGGTTGTAGAAACTTAGCAGAAGTTTGAACGTGTTTAGTGGTAACTCTGCCCAGATGGTGTTATAACGCTGACAGCTCCAGCCTGGTGTAATTTAACCACCTCCTCTCCTCTGAAGCTTTTTTTCTTAAACAGCTGCGCAGCATCACAGTTTATGCTGGAGAGCTTCTGTAAAAAAAACTGAGGTGAAAACATTTTGAGACGGAACATCTGGCGTGGAGCGGCTTTAAACGCCCCTCCCTGTGGGGAACCAACAGAAACGCATGCAGCACTTTGGGGCGACCTTTGTTTCTTTTCTTTTCTTGTTGCCAGATCTACATGTCTAGAAATAAAGGAGAGAGGCATTGCGGCTTGCTGGCCTAATGAGCAGCGGGTTTCTGCATATTTGGCCTTTGCTGGAGGAGAGCTGAGCAGCTGGTGCCTCAGCAGGCGCTGTTATCACTCCCAGGCTGCAGGATAAGTCTATTTAGATATGCAAACTCAGAGGAGATGATTCCTTAAAACACCTTAAATAAAATGATCTAAGAGTACCAGAGAGTTGATGAACTCACACACTGGGACACATTTAGGGTTGATGTTGACTGCCTCATCATTAACAATAATTTCATCCCTTTAAATGTCATTTCATTCCTGTAAACAAACAATTTCCCTCTGCCAGTGTGGGCTGGGTTATTTTTTAATAGAAATAATAATTAAAGTGCTTAAAATGTAGTTGTTTTTTTAAAATGTATTACCTTTTTTAAAACCATGTTTCCATTTATCATGAGCCAATATTTCCCTGTTTGGGTTAAATGATGGGCTCCGTTGTGTGCAGGCTGCAGAATGGTTTGCTGTTAATGTTTAAAAGTAGAATTCACATAAATCCTAGACTTGCTGCTCAATTACAATTTATTTTCTTACTACCAGTTTATGACCCAAATAAGAGCTGAACAGAATTGCAAACTGCTAAAACTGATTGTATTTAGCATCTGTTTGGACCAGTTGACATGTGCTGATGTTGAACCTTTGTCATCGACCATGAGGGAATCCGTCCCCACCAGTCGTTCCGATCTGTTTCTTTTTCCTGCTTATTTGTCTTAGAATAAAGGATAAAATGTAGACATTGTGCTAATGAATTGTGTCAATATTAATTAATATGCAGTGTCCTAATCAAATCAATGAATAAAAAATAGATGGCACTGTGTCACTATGGATCTTGGTAGTTGCTGAATCTACGCCTGAAGCTCCAGAAACTTGTCCATCTGGGTAGGAGTGTTGTTCAGAAATTGGAAGTGGGCATGTGAGACTCGTGTGACTGTTGGAGTAGGCGGGCCTGGTTCAGTTTTCCCACGAATTTTGTCCTAGATAATTTTTTTTTTTTTGCGAAAAATAAAAATCTCCTGACCTTGTGGAAACCAACAGTTTCTCATAAAAGCATTTATTTTGACATAAGAAAGGAAGTAGTTTCTGACTCACCCAGTTGTGCTGACAAATTGGCTAATAGATTTCTCAATAGGTTGGCAAACCTCTAAAAAACTTTCGATACTTCTGAATCTTAGCAGCGTTAAAACTGAGGATTTGTGACTATCTAATGATTGGTGCTCAAAACAGGAAAGGTGGAATTTCATTCAAACCTTAACTGGAAAATCCTCCAGATATTGTTTAAAAACTGTTTGAGTCACGAAACGGTACATTTCTGGAAAAAGTAACTCAGTGTTCTTTTTTTGGCATTAGCAGTTTAGATCTGATTATTTGTGTCAAACAAAGTTTCTCTGCTTGTGAAAAGTATAAATTGGAATTCTTAGTTTGTCAGGAAATAAAATCTAAAATCTCATTTTGGTTAAATTTTGCACATCATCCCATCTAGTGAGTTGCAGCTTCCACCCCTGGTACTATAATATGAGTAACTTTCAATGTGCCTCTTTAAAAGTCATTTGTATTGTAAGGACTCCAGAACATTATCCCAGGATAATGCACGGGGACATCCTGGGATTCAGTCTCCCAGTCCAGTTTTAAAACTGAAAAATGCCTTTGCAGTTTTTTCTCTTTTTCTAAAAAGCAACTGAGAGGCTCCATTAAGACATAACAAGACCGATTCCAAATGCCCTCACCCCGTTTCTGTGATCTCCTCTTTGTTGGGGAGTTTCCTTCATTTTAGGGCAATGATGAAAACAGTCGTTGTGCCTCTGCCAGTAATGGATTTCCACTTTGCAAGACCTGAGAGAAAGCCAGCCACAATCAGAGGCTCTTTTCCTCCCAGATAAGCGTTTAGCTTCTTGTTGCGGACAATGGCTGAGAAAAAAAGGAGTCGATGAAGAACATACAATATATGGAGGTCCAAAAAGGCCACAATGTGAGAAGTAAATAGAGTAAATCATTACATGGTAACTGAAGTGTGTAAATGAGTAATGTCAATAGTCTATTAATTGTAATAGTACTTTATAAGATTTTATTAATAAAAAGCACTAAAATATAAATATTTTAATCCTTTGGATCACTAATGTTCTGGTTAAGATAATTGGTCTGAAGGAGACTTAACCAATCAGAAGGCTCCATTTAAAGTGGCTGTTTGAAATAATTCACACAACAAAATAATTTCAGTTTATTTATTTAAATTGGTTCATTTCCATTTAATTGAAAAATGAGTAATATTAGTGATTATTTTTGATAATTTTTACATTTTGGTCCTTTAAAAATGACCAAGCCACTCTTTGTCAC
Source organism: Poeciliopsis turrubarensis (assembly GCA_010277015.1). Classification (NCBI taxonomy): domain Eukaryota; kingdom Metazoa; phylum Chordata; class Actinopteri; order Cyprinodontiformes; family Poeciliidae; genus Poeciliopsis; species Poeciliopsis turrubarensis. Next base: position 275,131 of record VMRN01000156.1, on the reverse strand, counting down.
AGGTTGTCTAAAATAATTGACTACATTCTGAAAAATGCTAAATAGTAAGAGGTAAAAGTTTAACCAAATAAGATTTAGTTATTTGCAACTAAATTTTAACTATGACAAAAATATTGAGGAAAGGATTTTGTAAATTGTGGCCTGTTTGGCACTCCAAATGAATGAGACCAATTTTTCCCCTTATTTTGTAAGTAATTAGTTGTAAATGTTAAATTATTAAGACATGGATGCTTTCATAAATTATTCATAACATCTATTTATTTTAATCCAAAAATATTCATTAAATAGTGACACTTTCAGCACTCCATATATTATGAAATCACTCTAAGGTTCTTTACGGCTTTGCTTTCCTGTCCTGCTGTGGTTCGTGTTGTGCACACATCGATTCTGAGCTAAATGAGTGCATCTTAATTAGGAAGCAGGTTTCCATAATCAATCTCATTGACGACAACCTGCCTGCAGAGGGAGGGAGGAAGCTGGTGAATGATTGTGCAACAGTTGTGTGGGCATATCCTGCATGTGCTGCATTAGTAATAACAGGAGAGTGGAGGCGGGGGCACTTCTATTGTTTTGGGAGTTTTTTGCCTGCGATCATCTTTAAAGGTCTGCATATTTGTCACGTTTAGCATGCAGCGATTTATGTCTTGACGTTGCCACCAGTGACCTCCACGCTGCTGGGAACACTTTGTCCCCCATGTGGGTGATTTTTCTCAGCAGCCCAGGGTCACATCATTAACCACAACGTTAGAGCCTTGACTGTTCAAGAACAACATGAAAAAAAATATCTTTGGTGATTTTATAGTGATAACCAGAGATGCACAAAAACAGTACCTAATTTCTTTTGTTTAAAAAACTCAACTGTTATGATATTCTATTAATAAATATTATTATTATTATTTAATTAATCTATATAAATTACAATTAGGGTGTAGTTGTTCTATATTACACTTAAGTTAAATTCATAATCCACCTGATAAAAGCTATGCATTAAGAGTCACTGGCTTTCTGGCAGTCTCAGTAGAGCGCAACACTTTCTTAGCAAGTAGAAAACCACAGATTCATATCTTTGTTGTTTTGACACAAAATAATCAAACAACAAAAAACATCTCTAGTAATGTTAGTGTGGATTTCATTTTGCATTTTAGATTGGCTGCTTTGCAGACGCCAGCCAACTGTGTCAAGTAGATTAATGCCAAGGTATTTCAGCTTCCTTTTTAATATTTTAGACAAAATCTGCAAATGCGTACATTTCCCAAAAACAATTTGGAGCTATAGTGAAAAGAAAAATCTAAATAAACAGGTGAATCTGGAAATACTGAACCACAAATAGACACAAGTCTAATGTATGATTTAAGGGAAAGCACCCAAAAATCACCTATTCACTGATGAAAAGATGTTCTGGTTTTCAGATTGCTTTACTGAAGATGGAAAATCAATAACGTTAGGCAGATGTCGAGCTTTTCTGAACACGATGACCTGCTGACAGTTAACCACCTCCTACTGTGATTAAGATTCAAACATGTCTTGTTGCTGATCCCCTTTTTACTGTCATACCAGAAGCTTCTACCAGAACTCCTTCTGCTCTTTGTTCACGCAGCGGACACTCCTTCTGGTTTTTCCGTCATCCTATGACGGGAAAGATCTGGGAATTAGTGCAATATGGTTGCGTTGGAGTAATTTGGAACATTTTGGAGAGACGAATATCCTTAGATTAGTCAGATATCAAATGCTTCAACTTTGAGAGTGAGAAAGCTGTGAGTGGCAATAGGTGTCAACCAAACAAAGAGGGCCTGTTCCTGGGACCCCCAGGGGATCACAGGAGCAGAAATGTAGATATGAGAGAGCCAACAACAGATCTGTCAGAAACATTCTCCCTGCAGATATCAATTAGCTTGCTGTGTGTTTGTACGTTCTGGCAGGTCAGAGCAGTTCTGAGGTTGATACAGGTAAACTAAACTCACTTGGCATCTTCACAGCCTCCCTCCAAACACCTCCCCACAAAAGCCCCATCTTGTTGGAGTGATATCTCTGAAACACAATCTGTGTGAACCGGTGACCCTCTAATCTGAACCCATTTCAACCAGAAACTCAAGCCTTATGTAAATCAGGCGAGAAAAGGCAGCCGGGTTTGTGAGGAAGGCGTGGTGGGTGTGAAACAGAAGAGACGCCCCATTGTCCCGCAGAGCAGACAGGAACAGCCAGAGGATACCAGTTTCACCTTAATCACCCTCCACGCTCTTCCTATTGCTTCTCTTTGCACACAATAGCGATTGTAGCATTCAGCTGCCTGACAGGAAAATACTGCATGGCACACACAGGATGCACACTTGGCGTGTATACACACATTCACGGATAATCAAAGAGCAAAGGTTGCAGCTTATCAAGCTACTGTACTTCCTTTCCAGCTGATTGTTAACGAAACATTTTAAACTGCGTTTGACATTTTATCAAAAACAAGCTGCAGTGCTTCCTGATTTAGGCCCAAACCCCAGAATGCTTTCCGTGCTTGGAGCATGTCTGCATTCTCTGACACTTAAACGCACCATGTTCATGACCAAAGTCTAGTTAAATCCCAGGAAGTTGCTGAAACAGCTGTCTTGCTGAGCAAACTTTCAGACATGTTGCAATACGTCCCACATATGCAGATTTTGAAAACACTTTAAATAAACAGTAAAAAAAGCATAATTCTAACCAACAAGTACATTTTTTTCCTTTTACTTTTAATCAGTAAATACAAAAAATCCATATAACAAAGGACATTTGGCAAGTGAAAGCACTGCAAGGACTCCAAGGAACCAGCAGGGCCAGTCTGGGCCCACATGTGTTTGAGCAACTTGTGTAAATGAAAGAAAAATATATATAGCGCAATGAAAAGCTTCATTCTGGTCATTGAATGCATCACTGCATCTAAACAGCCAAGCAAAATCAACAAAGTTCATCTGATTCAATGTGCACCTCTACCTGTTGACTTTGTTGCTAATTAGCTTTTATCTACAAATATACGAGGAAGTTTCAGGCATCCAACCCTTCAAACAACAAGGAAATGTTAGCAGAATTGTAAACTCGAATCTGCTGTTCCTTCCAGCAACAGGTTCCTCTCTGTGGACGATCTATTTCTTTCTGAACTGACTCTTGCTGTTTTGTTCGCTGCATTTTTGGAGACCTTTTCTCTCTGAGAGTCCTGCTAACGGACACAGCCCAGACCTCTGGGACGGGAAGCCTCATCTGTACTTTCAGCAATAGATGATAAGTCTAGATCTAAATCCAAATGAAAATCTGTTTCAAGACTTGAAACTGTATGCTCTTCATCCAATCTCACTCAGCAAAAATGTGGAAGAGTGCATATGCATGCCACACTTTGATTTTTATGTGAGAAAGTTTTGAAAAGTCTTAGATGGAGTGAGCCAATTCTTAATGGATGGTGCTGGTAAAACTGCAGTAACTGTAAAACATTCAGATTTTATCTGTAAGGAGAGAAGACAGACGGACGTTTTCAGGAGTCGAGGAAGGAAGCCCACCCCTCGAACGCAACACTGGCTGCATCTACATATTCAGACACTTACTGTAACTTGTAACTGAAACTGTTACTATTCCTCATACTTCTCCCTCACTTTTTAGTAGATGGCTCGTACACACTTCCACACACTCTTCCTGTCCTCTTGCAGCACATAGCAATTTTGACTACTGCACCGACTCTGGTCTGCTGCAGACCTGCTGCAGACACAGGCAGGTTGCTCTGTTGGTTCTTTCCATTGGCTGTGCTGGAGTCATTTATTTCAGATATTCGAGAAGTTCTAGAGTGGTTATGTGTCTGGGCAGGTATCGGACTGCAGCTTCGGTCAGACATTTAAAGTCATGTTCATGAAAAACACACAACCTCTAATGCATTTTACTGCAAGAATAAAGAAGTTTAAACAGGATGTGGTTAAAAACAGAACTCATGAGTGAGACAGGTACAATATGTAAGAGAGCTCACAGCTGTCATGCACTTCCGGATGTTTGAAAATACAAAAATGTGCAGATAAACTGCTGTTGCATCACAAGACCACAGCTACCCAACTTGTTTATTAGCGCTACATGGTAACATCATTTGACTGTACTATTTTCATTGGTATCACATGCTAAATGAGAAACTTGGGCTCCAGAGTTTTTGCAACTTGCTAAGATTACTAGTTGCTACAGAGGTTTGTTTGTGGTGTTGTTATGTCTGTGACATGTTGTGGTATCAGGCATGAAATCTCATCTACTAAATAAAGTAAAATCTAAATAAATAGATTTTTACAGTTGAGACAAGAAGAGTAAACATTTGAATGTTTAGTCCTGTTTCAAAACAAACCAGGATATTTAGCAGTATCTATATTACAAACTATGAAGAGATGAATAATTTATTAACTTGTCCAATTATTTCATATTCCAACAGTTTTCAGTATGGGTCCAAAATCAAGTGATGGTTTAGTAACTCTAGTTTTTAAAACCTGCAAACCCAGAAATGGATTCTTGTTTTTTGCTACCACTGCTGTTTGGATTGCTGAAAGCATCAGTGAATGTTGTTTATGTTACAAAATATGAAACTCTTGTGTTTTGTCTTTAACTTTCAATCAGTTTCCTACTGAGAACCAAAATGCTGCAGCACATTAAATGTGGGGGAAGCTTCTTCAAAGCTAGACGATGTTTTGTTAGCTAAGAGGATTATTCAGAAACTACTTCCTTTCTTATTTCAAATGAAGATTTTTATGCTTCCATGATGTGAAAAGGCTTTTTTCTCCTCACGTATTTCATGCTTTTGGTTTTGGTCCTACTTACTTATTTCAGATCAACAAATTTTGTCACAAGACAAAGATAATCTAAAAGCTAATTTAGGCTGTAAATGATCATTTAACTTAAAATGGAGCATTTAGTTTGGAATTATTAAATCATGAACGAATTGTGAAGCGATTATACCAGCAACACGCAAGCCTGGTGTTGAAACTGCAGTCAAGAAAGTGGAATCTATCCAACAACACAAATTAGGAATGTTTCTCCGAAAAGAAAATCAAGAACTGATGGGAGGATCCAGCTATTAGTCAGTCTGGCCCAGTTCACATTTGCCAAAATAACTTTGAATCATAACGGAGACTTTTGGAAAAACATGTAGATGGTGTCTGAAGTTCACAGACTCTTTTGGGTTCATGGGTCATTTAGTTTCTTACATGCAGCCAATATGGTTTTAATTCCTTTTTCTCAACATTTTGAAACTGCTTTCACATTTTGTTGGTGTTTAAATTCATTACGGTATAAGATCTTGTTACAATCGTACCTGTTTTGGTTGTTCTTTCTGGCTCTTTCAGTTTTGTTATCTAATGTTTCTCAGACTCCTGATGGTTATCTGAAACCCTTTTTTCACGGAAAGATTTTATCCTGTTCAAACGGCAAAAAACCAGCAAAAACATCCCATCAGTAACAGCAGAAGTGTGGAGGTAATGTAGTAAAATGCTCCCAGGATGGAAACCCTGATCTTTGCCTTTCAGAATTACTTTAGAAGTTTTAATTCTGAAGATTTTTATTTGGTTCTGTGCAACTTCCTAATGTAAATTCCCTAAATATTTATTCTGACAACTCTAGTTCTTCCAGGCCTAAAATACCCTCAACAAAATGTGACTTTTTGTTTTTTCCTGCAGGGTTATTCTTTGTCATCTTTAATCTATTAATACTGGGGAGTTTTTTTCCCCATTCCTCTCAGGTTTCTTTTGTTTTCCACTGCACACAAACACCTTCTTTCTGTCACAATCATTAGTCTTCAGCCCAAAAACATGGAGTGCCTTGAAAAAGTAATGATAACGCCTCAACTCTTTCACATTTGTTCATGCTAAAAATGCAACAATCGATGAATTCCATTAGGATTTTTGGTTACAGACCAAAAAGTACTTCATAGTTGCTTGTAGTTTGCAACAAGTCGTAGAAACATATGGAAATACTTTGGTCAGATGAGATTACATGCAAAGTCAGCACAAACTGAACTCATTACGTTGGTGAAACATGAATGTTTTCCAGCATCGACAGGGAAGCTGGTTTGTATGGAGCTCTGCATCCAAACCGACTGAGCTTTACATGTTTTGCAAATAAAACTCTCACAGTGTTTAAAGCTGCATAGAGGAACAAACAAAGAAACTTCAAGCTGTAAAAAAAATGCTTTAGTTTTCTTAGAAATTACAACTATCCCCTACGTTGAGCATTTCTGGTATGCAAAATTTTAATAAAATACATTAATAGAATGTAAAAGAACAACCGTATAAAGTCAATTTATCCTTCCTTTTCTGTTCTGTGTCTCAGTTTTCACCTGCACAGAGACACAGAACACACAGCTGTGCTGCAAACGTTCATATCTGAAGTTAGGATGGTCAGTTAATTAAGACATTGTTCGGATGTTGGAGAACCAGAACAGCCAGAATTACACAAAACACAAAAACACACAGACACAAAACATGCAGAGTCCATTCTGCTCATATTGGATCAAAGCAACAGTGACAACACTCCCATGTCCAGCTTTGAAATCCATCTTTATGTTATTATGTTCAATTTAACCTTTATGTTACCAGGAAGTATAATGAGACTCGTGTGTTTCTGTCTTCTCTCTCCAGCGAAAGTGACACCAACCCACTCCAGCTCCTCACTGACCGTGTCCCCAGTCCACCGGTACTACATCTGTCCAGAGGGGGCGACTGCCAAGCTGGAGTGCAACCAGAAAATTGCCAACTCGCATTCCCATCAGGAATTAAAGGACCGCTGGCTCTTCACGCCCCACTCCGAACAGCACTGTAAAAACGGGGAGACCCCACGCAATGTCGGCCACAAAGGCCACGACCAGAACCTAGGAGTGGAGATGAGCCATACGAATGAAAAGATGTGGGTGACTCTCAAGAATGTGACCCTGAAAGACCAGGGCCGCTACTGCTGCCTAGCCCTGGACGTGAAGGTGGATCACAACCATCCGACTGTCCAGCAGAGCGCCCACAGCCACATTATTCTTCAAGTCACACCAAGTAAGCAGAGCAATCAGGCTGGACATACAATTTAAAATTACTGAGGGTCTTACAAGTTCTATCTCATCCCAGCTCCAGACTTTTTAACTGCTTATAGTCAAATGAGCTGTTAGATGTATAGTAAAGAAAAGTGGCCCAAGCACTCATTCCTGTGAATGTTTTATTCTTTTAGAGAGAGATAAGCCAGCCAACTGCACATTCATGGATTTCACACCTCCGCCCGGTATGAAACTAACTCAGGCCTTTTAATATGACTGCAAAGTTATTCTATTTTAAAATGCTTTCTTTTTCTTCAGCAGCCTCGGTGCCTGTGGCTTTAGCCTTAGCTGCTTGCATTCTGGCTCTGCTGTCGCTGCCTCTCATTCTGGTCCTGGTCTACAAACAGCGAGAGAATTCACGCTCCAACAGACGTAAGTACTGCACTGCAATGCACTGCTGTGAAAAATGATTTGCCTTCTTACAGAACTCTTGTCTTTGCTTTCTGGCCCCCTTGTCTCAGGGACATATTATATATTATTAAGGGAAAACATTTCCAAACCTGCCTGCACCAATGTGAAAAAGTGGGTTTTACTCCTGGAGGGAACAAATACCATGAATGTCTGCTACATCCCTGAGGAGGAAAAGTTTTAATTCAGACACATTGGAAGGTTTATGTTCATAAACAGATTTTTTTTAGGGTTATGCCAGAGTTATTTTAAATCTTTAAGCCTACTTCATGTTAGACAGATTCTATTCATGTGATTTCATAATTCCCCTGTCTGGGAGTGATATGGCCTGTGATTGGTGGAGCTAATCATCATTAGAAAAAGTGGGGAGTTGTACTTTCACATTGGGTTGGGTTGGTTTGGATTACTTCTCTTTCACCTAATAAATAAAAAAAATCTGATTTTTAACATTTAACTGTGCCAAAAACTTCAAAGCATAAGACTTCTGTAAGTTGGTCAACAAATATTCACAGCAGAACACAAACTCAGAGCACGTCTATATGTTTCAATGTCCAAACGCTCAGTCTGACACGTTTCCTGTGGTGGATTAACTCCAGTTCACACAGTAGGAAGCACATTCACTCTGCTGTGCTGCAGCTCAGTCACAAAGGCTCATTTCCTGTTTCCTCTCTCCCAGGTGGACAGGAGCTGGTGCGGATGGACAGGTACGTTTTCCCACCGCCAGTTGATCTCAGAGCATCGAAACAGACGCGCGCCGTTTCATTCTGTTGGGGTTTTTGTGGCCGATCTGTTGGGGTTTCGTACAGTGTGTTCATTTTTGTTCTTTAACAACCGATGAAGTATTTTTCTTTGATTAATCATTGTTCACCACAAGGAAATATGGCTACGTGACTCCAGTAAATATCACGCAGCAGTGGGAGCTCGCTTAAGGGTTGTTTTGGTTCGGTATCTAAGAGAATCAGAACAACAATCAAAGGAAATGGGAGGTTAATATAAATTCTTCATAAAGGAATGTATGACTAAATTAAAGCTCAAGTTATATTTTAGAAGTTGTAAAGTAACGTATCTGCTTCGTTGATAAAAATCCATTGGAAGAAAATCTGAAATGTTTGGGTCCATGGAGGAGCAAAATGGATAAAAGGGAGGAACTAACCGGTGAAGAGATGGAATAATTTGGACTCTTGCATAACAGCGGTAGAATTATAAAAGCACGTACATGAAAACACCACAATGTTGTCATGACAACACGTATTGCAGAACTGGTCATTGTAAGCGAGGGATCCTGTTTGACCAGAATGATGACGTTCTATTAGGATTATTTTACAGAAATTACATGTATGGAGTGTATGTGGATTGTTTGGGTTATGGTTTCATCATTTACTATTCAGTTATTTATTTACTACAGAAGTGACAAACATTAGGCCTCTGTCGTGAGGAACAGATGAGTTTTGAAATAGAGCTGTGAGTCACACTGTGGTTTCTTACAAACTTCTCCTTCTTGTTTGTTGTGTGTAGTGAAGCTCAGGGCCACGAGAATCCAGTGTTTCTGGGCGGATCCCCGCAGGCAAAGACCCGGACTGTTTCCCAGATCCTGACCCGTCAGCCCTCTGAGACCAGTCGCCACTTACTGTCGGACCCGGGAACGCCCCTCTCTCCTCCCGCACATGGCGACGTTTTCTTCCCATCCGAAGGTAGGAACAGAAGGAATCAGTGCCTTCATATTGTGACTGCAGTTGAAAGGGAAAACCTGTCTATTTGGAGGTAAAAGAAAATGTAACAGCTGAAGTTTTCCAAATCCACTAGATTTTGAGGAAATGTGTGGCCCAACAGTCCATCTTTGGTTAATCCAACCACAAAACAAGATTTTTAGAGATTTCAGACCCTCCTCCTTCGTCCGACATATGGGAGTGTTGCAGGTTCTCAGCATGTTGGCATCTTCCTCGACCCTGACTCATGTAACACAAACCTTTAGTTCTATGATGCAGAAGATATCTTGTGCCCTTCTCCTGACTGATACATTTGGAAAGTAAATTCTTTGGAAACTGAATGAAAAACAAGCTTTTAAATCCCTAAAAGGAGTAAATGTGAGGAAATAATTTATTCAGCAGGAATAACCAATAATTTATTTTAAAATTATTGGTGTTCTTATTGTAAGTATTATAATTGAAATCACATATTTCGCTTCCTCCACATGTATTTTGTCAATTTTTTCTCATCAACCCTTAATTAATATTGTAAAAGGGTTTCAACAGGAGAAACATCGAGCAGCGCTCTCTGAAAGTCTTTAAGTTCCTTGCAGAAAAGTTTAATCTTGCAACGTAAAGCGTTGATCCGGTTTCGGGTTGACTTAAACTCTGGGTTTTCTGGGTCAAGAGGTCTGGCTGAGTCATAAGTGACTCTCAGAGTTAACCAGCAGACTGCCCTGGAGGATTTAATCTCATCTTTCAGATCATCTGCCAGACCTGACACAGTTTACATTCAGCTCTAACTCAACGTTTGAGTCAGTCTGTGACTGAATCCTCTCTGCCATGCTGGGTTTTATTGAGAAAAAAGAAAAACTTTCATAATTACTTTTTCATTTAGGCTAAATTCTCTTTTGAAAAGTTGGACAAACTTAACAACGGTGCTTGGAGCATCGTGTAAAGGTATTGCACAAGGTAATGAGTCAGAAAGTTTAAATTTCAAAATCTAGAGTCTGATGCAATCCAGTATGACTACGACTCCATCCATATCAGCTGAAATATCCTGTCTTGCAAAAAATGCATGTTCAGACTTTAAACATCGTGGCAGAAGCTGATAAAGCCGACAGGTTTAACTCGTCTGTTAACCTCTAGGAAAGCTTCTTCCCATCAGATGTAATTTTCTGTTTACTCAGTTTTCAGCCCAGCATCCTTTTCTGTTGCTTTTCCCTGACTGAACATAAAACATCAAACCTTCGGTACGCAAAAGAGTTTCCATTCCAGCTGTGTTTTTTAAATCTACGGGCACCTGGGCAGACATTCCTGGCATTCCCAGGTGGATTACTGAACTTCCTTGAAGACATATCTCAGCAGATGAAAAATTTGCTCTAAAGCCGTTCCACAGCAATTCAAAAAGAACGCCGATCAGTTTAGAGGTCTGTGACCCACTGTTGCTCTGATTGGAGATGAGCCAGTTTACCAAACAACTGCCAAAACAAGCAGGCTCTACACTAACTGATTTGTAACTCCTGATTTAATATCAATGTTCCTTTTTGAAATGACAAATAACTGCAGACTACAAAACGCCTCTGAAGTTGTTCTGTGGATTCTGCTACAGAGATGTTAGCAGCAGCTCATCAAAGTCATAGAAAGTTGGGATCCATTATGGATTAGACTTGACTGATCAGCACATCCCATAGATTCTGATTTGGATATTGTAATGAGTGAGCGGTGTGAGGTAAAACTGAGTGAATTCAGTTGCTTATGCAGATCCTGAAGTTTTGGCCTGAGCTAAAATTTCTCTAAAATTTCTCTCACGTAGCAGAACTACATGAAAGCTTGCAGGTTATTTTGTGTTTTGCTGCAACAGAAAAGGTTCACATATTTTTAATATCTTGAACAATGAAGTATTCTGATTCATGGAGGATTTCCGCTGGCATATCTCTTCCACACTGAGGTTTGGTGCTGTGAAGAAACTTCAGCTTTCGTCTTCATCATTTTGGTCCTTCTGACGTTTAACACGAACTTCCCTGTTATCTGAATGTTGCAACTCTGGTTTCGGCTCTTGGTTCTGCTTTTTCCTACTTTTTTACAGTTTCCAGCAAATCACCCGTCATTCTGTGAGTTTTATCAGTCTGTGTCTGCCCACGTTTGAATCGATGTGGTGAAAAAAAAATGTGAAAAACACAAATGTTGTCATTCGCTTTTTGGAGAGTTCTGACATATTTAGCAGGAAGTGCAGTGCTGAATCTGAATACGCTTTCATATGTCATTTCACATCTGTCAGCAGAAAGTCTCAAAGTAATTGTTTTTTTTTTGCGGACGCCACTGATTTCTATGTCCTCGCTGATTTTCACTTGTTTTTCTTTTCAGACATCATCCCTGAGGATCCAGACCTGGTGCAGATTTAAAGCCCATTCCTGCCGCTCTTCTGTTCTTCCCTTCATTTTAATACCAATACTCTCCTCATGAGCTCTCACAGTAACTGCATAAACACTTATTGTTCCTGTCTGGATTTGTCATCTGTTCATTGTCTGGACTGCAGGAGGGAGGAGCGCTGCGTTTCTGACCCACATACCATTTCCACCTGCAACAACATCTGCAGGCCAACGGGTTGCATCTGATCTTCAGGCCAAACTCTGACAACAGCTCACAGGCCTGGCTCTGCTGGTGTCTTTCATTAACCCTGTGAGACGTGTTGAAAGTTAGAGTCTCGCTATAAGCAGGTGGAGAGTGATCTACTCAGCTTAGAGAAAATCATTTCAGCAGCAAGTTCTTCTGAGCTCAAATCTCCACAGAGTTCAAATGCATCGCCTGAACTCTGTTCTCTGTCATGTGAACTTTCTACATGGTCAAATTTATACTGTCAATCCTCCTGTTGTGAATGCATCGGTTTTCTTTTGCTGGTCATTAGAGAGCTGTCTGATAAACAGTTTCATAAAATAACGTGTCATTATAGAGTTCATGTTCGTGTTGTGTACAGGAATCAAACCAACACACTCTGAAGCCCCTTTCAAAACTCTTAAAGCAGGACTTTTGGCCATCTATCTGTTTTCTGAAAGGACCAAAGCAGCGAGTAGGGTTAATGTCAACCCACCACTGTTGTACTTCTCAGCTTCCAAACAAGGAATCAACAGGACTTATGTAAGGATTCGCTGGCATCGATGGCCTCTTTTACAAAATACTGCAAGCAAAGCCTGCCACATCTTCTGGCTGGGTTTTTCTGTAAGGAGAGGAGCGGTAAGAGGGGTTTGATGCTAATCAAACTATGCCTCTGAGTCGCCAAGCAAGGTAACAATGGCACTGAAAAGTTAACAAGATTAACTGGATGTAGCCATCGACTTTCCTCTAACAGTTCAAATCCAGGACTTGTGGCTCCAAGTTGGTAACGGCGGCAGAAGTTATTCTGACGTTTTGTGCCTCCGAGGCGCCAAGCACAGCAGAAATACTCGACGTACCAAAGAGTTAGGGCTTTATGGCTCAACAGCTTTATGTAGCAATAGTCTTATTTTACAAACAGACAGACTCAGATGATCATTTGATCATTGGTGTTTGCGCCACCAATCAATGCAGCGACGATACCTCAACAGTCGACTTGTGTGAGGTTTATTGGCCTTGTGGCTTGAGGGTATGACGTTAAGCTTTTAAACATCAGTCTGTGCCACCAGATGAACACAAGATTTAACATAAAACCAGACCAAGCACTTAATTCAGACTGGGAGAGGCACCCAGTGGGGGCGTAATGGAGCCACTGGTGGGCAGATGGGTCTGGTGCAGGTTGTTCAGGGCACGCCCCAGTATCCATTCCCTTGATGGCAGGTTACATGAGATACTTGTTGCTTTACGATAGAACTGTTTTGTGAAAGAGGTTTTGGGTGTGATGGGACCAAATATTCTCCAAATCGTGGCATTACATTTCTTTTTGTATGATTTCTTCTCTGCATTTCTTTCTTCCTTTGTGCTACCTCAGACTCCGCTTCTGTTCCTCTGGATACTTTCCTTCCGTCCTCTACTTTCACAACTGCATCATGGCCTTAAACATACTTGTATTATTGAAAATAGATTTAATTTTTGGGGGAAGATTTAATTGTTGTCTCTGTGTATAATTATGGAGAAAAAAAACATTTGTTTTTCTTGAATGTAGCCTCACAGATACTCCCAAAACAAACGAACAAAATCTTCCAGGAGTTGAACTTGCTGCCGTTCAGACACTTCCTCTGGATTTCACTGTGTTTATGTCCATCAGGGTAAAGGTTCAATCCTACTTTTGTGCAATGAGGTCTGATAAGCCAAAACTGTTAAATACTTTGAGCAAAAGGTTTAAAATGTCAGTCGTAGCAACGCTGAGATGTAACTGCACCACTTTGCCCACGTGTGACTATTTTAACTCACTGGTAGTGCTATTTTTAATCTGGGGTGAAATGCATACAGCTTGTGCCAAGCGGAAATCATCTGAAGAAGAAAATGTTTAAGAAGTTTATAGGACGGAGTAACATCTTGTTTTGTTTAGATGAGAGCCTGCTTACGAGTTTATGGTTGTATATTTGTGTATAAGGAATATATAAGGAAGGGATTAAAGTTTTAAGAATTGATTTCTGGTTTCCCTGAAAAATAATTTTTGTACGCTTGATGACTTTTATATTGTACCTGTGTGTTTTATACTGTAAAAAGCTTGCATGAGGGATGTTTCTTGCTTTTAAACAGCCCTCGTGGTATTCTGTACAATAAAAATGAAACTCTCTAAGCATTCTGTATCGTCTGTGAAACCCATGTTCCTCTCAAATGACAGATTTACAAAACCATTTCTCTACAAGGACATGCTGTTGTCCAGGGAGTCGTAGCAGATAAAACAAGGCTGTTCCACTTGTGTGCCTCTGAGATGCTGTTCACCAGAGAGGGGCTGGCACTAAACACAGAAACCAATGAAAACAATGTTTTTGTAAGAGGAGCCAGAGCTAGAAGGTCTTCTCTGCACAATGCATTAACAGGAACCTTATTTATCTCAGGACTTGTGCCACCCAGTCCTGAAAGGTATAGCAGCAACGTCTCTTATCTCAACAGACATGTCAAAAAAGCTTTTTAAAGAGAAAAAGCAATGTTCTCCGTTGTCTTTTAGGAAATATGTCTTGTGGTTTTCCTGTTGACAAAACATCGTGCTTCCTGAGTCTGCGCTGCTCGCTTGAACTGCCTTTACCTTTCTGGGGTATCTATGCTTCATGTGTGCTATTTGCTTTACCATAGAGTGTAATGAATATCTAGTCTTCCATTGAGTAAACGTAGAAATGCAGGTTGAAGTAAAGAAATATTGGCAGGAAAATAAAAGATTAAAAATGATAACTAATCATTGATTTGGAGGAAGAGGAAGTTCTGAACCGTTTTGGATGGAGCTTATCTGAACGATTGCAGGTCAAAGCTTCAGCTCTTTATCAGGAGTCCAAAGAGTAAAATTAAAAATAATGCGATGTGTAAACAACAACTATGAAATATTAACATACACTAGTTTGGCAAAATGTCATTCTGCTGATCAAAAGGAGGCAACATTTTAAAACTGCATCAACTGAAAAAATGAAATACGATGTAATTACAGATGAAACACTTTAGATATTAAGTATGGCTCAACACTTTCTCAGATTATGGTTTCAGTTTCGTTAAATCATTTTGCATCATTTTAAGCCAACCTAAGCCGAGTTCAGCTTCATGGAACGCTGTGCATCAGCAGCAGCTGCTGCTTCTCCACACAATGTCAGTTTTTCCACAATAATCAAAGTTTTTCTTGACTTCCATTAAAAACATAAAATTTGCTGTTTCAAAAAATGACTTTATACTTCATTGGTTGTTGCTTCATCAGTCAAAGGTATCAGGAGTATAAAGAAGACAATCCTACTGTATATAAGATGCAAATAAGGAGAAAATAGGAATAACAAACTTGTTGCTTACAAGTCATTTCAACTTCAAAGAAACTTCAAAACTCAAACCTGTAAATGTTTAAAGTAAGAAACGTTTAGGTTCAGCGTTCCAGAATCTTACCGACAGCGGCGGCATGCCATCGTCCTCCACAGTGACGTTGAGGCGATACTCCTGCTGTCGCTCTCGGTCCGGAGGGGCCGGCCGGGTCACCATCTCCCCGGTCATGCGGTCCATGCGGAAGGTCAGGTCCTGGTTTCCAGCAGTGATGTAGTAAAACAGCATGGCATTCGGTCCAATGTCCCTGTCTGTAGCAATCACTCGCAGGACTGAGGTGCCTCCTCCCACGTTCTGCAAAACACAAAATGACCAAACTTCACAGCAAACCTGGGCCTGAATCTCTAAACCTCAAGCAATGGTTGAAAAGTGAACTTAATCTGGCTTCCAGGGATGAACCTGGTCCTCACCTCGCTCACGCTGACGTTGTATCCCCGCTGGCTTTCAATGACAGGAGCGTTGTCATTGACGTCCAGGATGTTGACGGTCAGTGAGTGGTCTGTGTGTCTGGTCGGTGAACCATTATCAGTGGCACGGACCTGCAAAACAGTGAATATTAAAAATGTAGATCAAGAAAGGCTGAAAGGTGTCATAACGACATAGCGCGGCTCCCTGACCTTCAGCAGGTAGCGATCTACGGACTCCCGGTCCAGAGCAGCGTTGACGTAAACCTCTCCATAGCTGTTATTCACCGTCTTGATCTTGAACACATCCTCCATGTTTCCAGCCACCAGAGTGAAATTCACCTGAGAGAAGATCATTCAATAAAAAATAATCAGAGTTTATTCTAAAACTCTAATCATAAAGTTGCTCCAAACATACAAAGATACTGCAGTTTGATTAATTCTTCTTCCAGACTCTTATCCCTTGATTTCCAAATGAAATCCAATGACCTTTAACCTCCATGTGGTGCCATCTTGTCTATGATTGCAAAAGTGATCTTTGGTCTACTTAAGATGTTTTTAAGGTTAGGAAAAAAATAGATGTCTTTGCTTTGCTTCTTTGCATATTTAATTTATTCATAGTGCATCAGAAATGTCTGGCAGTTTCAAATTCAGAATCTCTGGTGTGACAGTAGAAGTGTTAAAGTAAAGCCTCACCAGTCCATTTAAGCCAGCATCACTGTCCTTTGCCAGCACCACTGCCACTTTTTTCCCCATTGCCGTGTTTTCTGGGATGCTCACAGACGTATCAGACGTTATGTCAAACACAGGACTGTTGTCATTTTCATCCAGAATGGTGATGGAAACCTGGGAAGCAACAAAATGATCTGTAGCTTCCATCACACGCTGAAGGTCGTTCGTACCTTTAAAATGAAAGGAACAAAAACAAACAGACAGTTTTCCATTCTGCTTTTTGCTCTAACAGAACCTTACCTTCTACAGATCCAAAGAGGGATGCATTTGATAAAAGAAGAATGCCATTATTCTACAACAGATCAGACACAATACATTTAAAATAACAATGAAGCTGAATGTTAGGATGAAAGCTGCAAAACTCTTCAGTGACGTACCACAGTGGAGTCCTTCTTCGGTCCTCCGTTGTCAGCCACCACAGTCAGAGTGTACAAATCTCCCTTTTCTCTGTCCAGCAGGCCAGTTACCGTGATGCGGCCCTGGAACGCCACAAACAAAAGGCCAAGAGTCACAAAACACAGAAAAACGACGAGCTATCAGGAAAATCCAGACAAAAGGAATGGAAGAACTTCAAAGCATTGAGCTGTTTGATCAGATTTCATTCATGCAGAAACAAGACTGCAGAAAATGAGGAGCCGTCTATTCACACTGCTTAAGGTTCTACAGGTTTTGTTATTTCACAACCAAAGATGATGTATTTCACTGGAGTTTGTCCCAGAAAAACACACAGTAAAGCACAACTGTGAAGTGAAAGAAAAAATAAAGTTTGTGGAGATTTTTCCAAATGTGGATTTCTTCATTATTCAGCCACCGGAGACTCATAGTTTCTCAAACCCCCTTTTGATGAAGTTAGAGTCACAAATTTCCACCAGATTTACATCTAGAGGCACTAGTGAACTTTCAAAATAAAATCCAAACATAATCTCATCAGATATTGATGTTATCTATGGCTTAATAAACAAGATGTAGAGGTTGTAAAGCAGAATGAGCAACACGTCTGAGAGAAATGGAGAGTCGTCTCATCTGAGCTGGAGGTCATTGAAGTATCAGTTTCACGCCTCTGGTACGGCACAGACTCACCAGTGGATGGCAGCGTTCGTTACATCAGAACCAATTCAGAAAATGCGTTTCCATTTCACCTTTATTGCATTAAACCCCTTCAGAATACAATTTTGTGGCCGTAGTGTGAAAAATGTTGATATATTTATAATTAAGTGTGTAATAAGAATATGATGTGAGACTTTTCTCACCGTGACACTGTCTATCTTGAAGAGGGCCAAGGCTGCCGGCGACGTGTCAGGGTCAAAGCGATAAGTCAGCTGGTTCAGGTTGTCGGCAGACTGGGCCTGGACCTGAACCACCTCCGTTCCCGTGGCGATGTTCTCCCGGAGGGAAGCCTCGTAGCCTGCGGAGAAGAAGGCCACGGCCTCGTCCAGCTCGTTCAGTAAGGTGACGTAGACGGTGCAGAAAACCCGGTGAAACGGCGGCGCCTGGTCGGTGGCCGACACGTTCATGAGGTAGGATGTCTTGGTCTCGTAGTCCAGGTAGTCCACAGTGGTGACCAGACCGGTGCTGACGTCCACTTCAAACTTACGGTCTGAACCGGACACTATGGAGTAGGCAACAGCGCCGCCGTCACCTGCACAGCAGGACAGAAACACAGACATTCAGAATCCAGAATCACATTATTACAAATATATTTTTAACTGAGATTTTTGTTTTAAAGTGTTGACTTTGAAATATTGTTTAGTTTATAAATTATTGAACGATTTTGCAAAAGAATCCTTTAAAGATCTGCTGTTGTTGGATCAACCCTGCTGACCTCTCAGCAGCATGCAGCTTCTATGCAACACAAATCTGGAACAAACATCTAGAAAACTGCAAAACTGCTGTAACACTGACTTCCTTTAAATCGAGGCTAACACCCTCCTGGTTAGAGCTGCAATGATTCATAATAACTGAACATTAGTCAATATTTGATACTTGCATGATCATTTTGATGGGATTTAACAAAATGTAATGTTTATATTTTGTTTTTTAATCGGTTTTTGTTTTATGTTTTTTTTTGGTGCCTTGCTGCTGAAATTAGCAACGCAAATAAACTCGACTTGATTTCAAAGTTCTTGTAACAAAGTTATTTTTGAAATTTCCTCTGACCTGATTTTACATTTATATAAAGAAAACCCTTATTAGGAAGTGTTTATTTCAGTTTCATGGCCACTCTGATGCTTTGGAAAATGTTTGTCAGAATCACCAGATGAGCCACTGAGACAGTTTAACACCAAGGGAAGTGAAGAGAGGAAGTACAAACTGTGGAAGTAGTAAGACTTTAAATGCCAGTTGCAGACAAAGTTTCTCCACACACCAGAGATAAACAAGGTAAAAAAAAAAAAAAAAAGAAAGAAGAATTTCTGATGGAACAGCACCAACTAGTGGCGGGGTTGATATTCTACAAGCCGTCAGCGCGTGCAGCTCTGGCCGGGTGCGGTCAGACTCACCGGTATCGGGGTCGGTGGCGCGGACTACGATCACAGAGGTTCCGATTCCGGCGGTTTCTCTCAGGCCCAGTCGGTTGTACTGCTGCTGGGTGAATACTGGCACCTCATCATTGGCGTCTTCAACATATATGATCACCTGCAGGAGAATTAGGATTAGTGCTGAATTTAACTTCAACCTTTAAATCAGAACGTGGAAATTGAACTAGATTAACGGCGAGAACACTGAAACAGCATTTGTTCAAATTTCTGATAATGTTTGTGACGCTTTAAGCCTAAACCAGTGGTCTGCTGGGTGCAGTTCACACACGTTTTGCAGGCTGAGCGTCTCACCCTGACAGAGCTCCGCATGCTGCCTTCATCGCTGTTGAAGCCCTCCACCTCCAACACGTGGGAGCTGCTGGTCTCCCGGTCCAGCGCCCGGACGCCTCTGGTCACCTGGCCGCTCTGCCTGTTTATGCTGAACAGGTTGTTGTTGTTCCCTGCAGCCACAGGCACAAACAGAAAGATGTCATGAAGAGAGACAACAGATCATCTTTAAAACACTCCAGGTTTGAGTCAAATCTCAGTTTCATTTAGTTTATTGTCATAGCTCCATTTCATCTTGAATATGAAACTGAATTTGGAGACATTTACTCGATTGAAACAAAAGGAGAGTCGGTGCTGATGTACAGAAATGAACTGAATTGAATTGCAATAACATAATCTCATTATTCGACCTTCACTTCAGAACATATTCAGTAAAAAAAAAAAGAAAATAAAAGACAAAGAAATGTTATAACAAAACTATTATTAGTACATCTGTACTACCCATGATTCCCTGCTGCAGACTCTGTTTTCCATTCGGAGCTCTTAGTGTTGTGCTGTAACAATTCATAAGGTTGAAACAAACACAGGATCAAACAAGGCAAACACTAAAAATCCTGTTTGAAATCATGCTGTGGGAACTCTGGGTTCACCGACTGGCCTTCTGTTTTCAAGAAACCCACTTCCTCAAACAAGGAAGTGATCCTGCACAAAAACATTCTAGAGAACAGCCACCAAGTCAGAATTAAGTTTGAATTTTGTTCTTCGTTGGAAATCATTTTGCAAAACTACTAAACAAAACCAGACTTTTCAAGTTCTGGCAGTGAGACATTTATAATGTGGTTTTCGGCATATTTAGCCGGAACTCAGCATAGAGACTCACCAGAGATGATCCTATACAGAACTCTGCCATTTTCTCCCTGATCTGCATCTGTGGCTTGAACCTGTGCAGTGAAACAGAAACAGCAGAAATAGTCACTTAAAATCACACGATGCTTTATATTAGCCACTAATATAAAGCAACAGAACAAAATGAAGATCTAATGCAGAGACTTCTTTACACGTTAGCAGCTGTTCTGTTCGTCAAGCAGACCCAAACTTCAGATAAAAAAATGAAATAACATGTTGAAAAACATGAGCAGTAGATGTAAACTTCTAACTAGCAGAGATATCAATATTAAATATCTGGATTTCTCACAGTCTGAATGTTCACTACAGAAGATAAAACTCAGAGTCCTGAACGGTTTGGAGTCTTTACAGTCCAAATTGTCATTCAGTCCACATCCCCTGGTACCCAGCCTCATGTTGCCACAACAACCACCGTAGCCTGGCAATGATGCCCTCCTTGTCCTCCAGTTGGTGGCAGGCAGCCAGGCTGGCCTCTGCACACACAGCCCATCTCTGCAGCACACACAGATAAATACTGCAGCATGCTGCGCTGCTGCTGAATGGGCCGTGTCAGAAGATTGGCTTCTGAGTCTTCAGAGGTCCACGGCTGCTGGCGCCGAGTGAGACGGACCTGATGGCAATTCAGTATCCTCCGGGTGTCACGACTCTCTGGATGAGGCTTCAAGTTTAGCAGAATTTAGCAGAAACCTGAATCTAAATTTACAGAGGCCTTCACAAAACCATTCAGCCCAACAATACAAGACTTTATAGAACGAGTTCCCACAGCGTGTTCTGGCTGGGGAACCCTCTGAAGAACCACAAATAACGCTGCTAAATATGTACAGTAACATCAACTTTTAGGATGTTTTTCTAACTTTTAGTCACCATTCAATCGTTGCTACATTGGTTTAGCATAAATGCTGCGTCAAACCTTCTGATTTTATTTGGAAACCAGTTCTTAAGGGTTTTTACAGCAGTGTCCTCCATATCTCTATTATCAAACATCTCAGTGACAAAGCGGCTGGTTCATGGCAAATAACATCTCAATTAATTATTTTAACTAATATTTCACAATGACAACTGAAATCAGTTTAGACTAAAAATTGTAATTAAAAAGCATATTAGATTCAGATTGTTGATTTTCCTCCAGCTGTCTGAGACCGCTGCAGCACTTCCTGGTGGACCGCCAACAGGCCAGCGGCCCCCACTTTGAGAAACACGGCTTTATATAACCATTTTTATAATCTACAGTTAAAGACTTGCCATGGGAAGGTTTTAATCTTTTTGTGCCATGCTAGATTTTTGCTGTTTCCCGATTGTGGGAATTTTTATTTTGGGCAATCAGAGTAAAGGGGATTAAATACCAACAATTTTTTGTTGGTAAAATAATAATAAATAACATTTATGATGTTTGTGGTTATAACCTCCCAAAAGTAGGAGCAGTTGATGGAATCTGGGTCTTTTCTCGGGTTACTGTTTGAACGTATGGAGGTTTGAGCAGAAACAGGCGCTGTGAGACATCTGCCTCCGCCTGTGTGTCCTCCTTTGCTCCCTCACTCTGCCTGTATGTAGAGGGGCCCAACTTCAGTCTCATTAGCTTTATAAAGAGAAGTGGAGAGGAGAAAGAGGAGTACAGGGAGGAAGAGGAGGAGGAGGACGACACTGGGGGGTCAGACTGCTGAGTGATGAATAGAGTGTTACACGGCGGAGTGAACCACTCTGGCCCTACAACAGGGGCCACAGAGAGCAAGAACATGTTGCACATGTTGTTTTAAATGTGATCTTGTGAAGCATGAAAAGAGAAATTATCCACAAAACCTTTGTCTTAAATACATTGCTTTGCCTTTAGCTCCTTTCCACTGCAACAGCAGGAAAATGGACATTTTATTTTGCTGCACAGGTTTTGCCCCCTTTTCTTTGCTGTTCCCTGTTTTCCTCCCCATCGCTTCCCCACTCCATTTCTGGGAAAGCAGCACTTTAAGGCAGAAAAACAAGTACTATGTGGATTCACAAAGAACAGGTTCTACCACAGTTACTGGAACCCAGAAAGGTGCTGCGCTAAAGAGATTCAGACGGAGTGAGTATGTTTTCTACCAGGCATTCATTTTATATTAATGACACTTCTTCCTAAAAGAAAGTTTTTTATTATTGAACGTAACAGAAGTGAACGTGGAAAGTTGAAACCAGTAAAAAGTTTGTTCCAGCATCCTGCAGCCTGGACTCAGTGTGAACAGACTGAAACTGGAATGAGGCTCAGAGCTGCTGCAGTTTCCTGACATGTGGCTGAGAATGTGGACAGAGCAGGCAGAGATTTGGCTTTACATGAAAAACAATTAGAAATATTAGAATCCACAAAGTCACAATCATTCACCGACTCATTAACACATCCACTTATTGGTTCAAGATAAAAAAATACAAATAAATAGAATACAAAAGAGTAAAATTAAGCCAAAAGGAAAATACTGTAAAATAAGAAAAGCTTAAGTTATTTTTATCTTTAAAGATTAAATACAGAGGTTTTTTTTAACTTTATGACAAAAAAATTTATACAGAGGAGAGGATTTATTAAACCTGCAAAAAGGACAAAGTGTGTATAAGGACGGACGGACCAGATTGATGGATGGAACAGCAATAATTGATAGGAAATTTTCCCCAAACATAAATATTTTCCATCTTCTTAGTTTTTTTTGCTTTGCTTATCCAGACCTGGGAATTCAATTAAATGCAATTCCAGTTTTCCAGCAGGAACAGTTAGACTTTAATGTTGGTGAACATGTGCAGAAATGAAGGACGTTGATGGTAGCTGAGCAGTGAGATGTCAGGAGTGGTCCAATAAGAACTACAGGAACCGCCAAGGTTCAAATCACCAGAATGTGCCGACTGCAGTACCTGAAGGTGAGACAGAAAGTTGGTTCTCCAGTCGGGTGTGTGGATGTGTGTGTGGATGTGTGTGTGGATGCGATGTGCATGGAGGCGCTGACTAATGAACTGACGCTCTAACGAGTCATCCTGCTCCACTGGCCTTTTCACAGCTTTCCTGGCATTTGGTCTTAAAAATAATTTCACGTCCCAATGTGTTTCCCTTAAACCGATAAGCCATGCTTTGTCTCCGCTGAATTAAGGATGATGACATTTACAAATGTTACCGTGCTGAAGATGGGGGCGCGCTGAATGAGGGGGGAGGTGGAGGAAGAGTTGGTGGCTGCTTTGCATTTTACAAGGGGCGTTTTAATAAACCCAATTTGTTTTACATTGAAGAAAGCCTGTCAACCATTGACTGTTTTGTAGTCCTTGATTTAATAGCTACATAATTGCTGCAAATGCTGAACACTCGCTGCCTCTACATGTGCATGCAGTTATTTCTGTGAATTTTTGTGTGTATGTACATTGTAAGCCCTTGGGTGTATGATTTTAATATAGAAAATAAACCCTCAAATGAACCTCCATTAGCTTCATAAGGCTTGACTGGCCAAGTCCGGAGCTGAAATGGCATTTTGATGCAGTGTAATAGCTTTCATATCCGCTTTCCACATTCTGTCTGGCAGCAACCACGAATTTCAATGTCTAACACAAAAGCAAACAGTTAAAATCTTTTAAAAAATATGGCATAAATTTGTCTAAAGTCAATATTTGCTCAAAGTTTTGGAGTGTGTCTCTAACAGCTTTGAATGTCTAGAGACTGAAACGTTTGTTCTTCTTTGCAAAACAACTCAACCATGTTTAGTAATGTCACAAACTCTCATTTGGATTCAGGTCCAGGCTTTGACTAGGCCTTTCTAAGGCTACATTCACACAGCAGGCAAATAAAACTCAAATGTGGGTTTTTTCCCTGCAGTCTGATCAGCCCAGTTCTGATCTTTTCACCCCCAAAAACCTGATCTATCACTTCCATATGTGGAACTAATTCAGATATTTATCTTATTGCTTTCAAAGTGCCTGCAGTCTGAAGGCTCATATGACTGGAGACGTTTGTCATAATTCTCCACTAGTAGAAATCAGACGCATTAATTCAGGACATAATGGCTGAAAATTATAATTATGAAGTAACTTGTCATTGCATCACAATCCCACCACTGTCAGCTCTGACTCGGCGTCTGAACAGACTTCCCTTCAGACGATGAAGTCATGCACCAAAAAAGCCATTTCTAACAGTGATAAAAAACAAGGAGAAATAAACTTGCTCATAATTTCTTTATAAAAACATTGACTATGTTTTTATAAACATAGTCAATGTTTATAAAAACATTCCCTGTTGTTCTCCGTCCAGGGAAAAGACAACATGAACACCACCGACCCAGACTCCGACATCACCTCCGCCTCTCCTGGTGGGAACATCACTGCCTCCATCCTCTCAGCCACCACCAGCAGCTCTCCCTCCGTCCTGCAGTCTCCATCTCATCCCTCAGATAAGCATGACCCAGAGTTCACCATCATGGTGGTGCTGGGTCTGTCCCTGCTGCTGGCCGGCCTGGCGGCCTTCCTGGCGGTGTACAGACGCTCGGAGACGACCTCGGAGGGCGACCTGGAGAGGAGCTGCGCCCCGGGGGAGAGACTGACCCGCGGCAGAGGCTTGTCCTCTGAGCCACAGTTAAAGACGTGGAGGAGGCTGGGATCATACCGCCGCTCTTACAACCTGTCCTTCAGGCGACCGCCTTACCGCCGGCCGCAGCAGCACACCAGGACGCATGCGACCCGGCCTGTCGCCTCGGAGACGCCGCGGCCCCACATCACTACGCCCTGTCTGCTCGACTACGTCACTGAAATCTGACTGACCGTCACTGACTGATCACTGATTGGATAAAAGCAGCTTTTGAAGCTGTTGCTGGAAATTTCTTTGATGTATTTGTTATAAAATTCTCTAAGATGAGCGACAACGAGGCCTGATGCAGAACACTGGAAAAAAATACTTTATTACAGCCGTTGGGGGAAAACTGGATGTTTTGAACACATTTCTGAGCCACACTGACCAAATTCAGTCTGATCCTGATGTAAAATAGCACAAAAAAAATAATAAAATCATCTCAGATGGTTTGGCTGGAATTGATCTGCATCATTTTCCACAGCAACACCTTCTACAACACGAATGAGAGAGACATTATAACATGTTTCTAACTAAGTAATTAATTAATCTAATGCAGCTACATTATATCAGAATATTCCTTTTTAGATGTTTAGAGGACAAGCAGGCCCACAGTATCACAGAACCTCCACTGTACAGAACACTTTGTAACAAACTGGACTCTGTGGAGTCTTGGTTCTGCAACAAAAGATAAATTCACTTTTAAAGTTTTTTTACCTGACTCTACCAGAGGTATTGATCATTTTAGAAAGAACTATAAAAGCAGAAATGATTTCAAATTGGCCAAAATACCAGACCTTCATAAATGACGCAGTAAATGTGAGGCAAACGGAGTCTTGAATTTGTTAAAGTGCTGCTGGCGTCCAGGCAGGCCCCACCTGAAGGATGCTGGTTCCGACGGGCACGGTTTCCAGAACGCTGGTCTCATAGCTGTTTTGGAGGAAGATGGGCCGGTTGTCGTTGACGTCCTGAACCTCCACAAACACGGTGGCCGTCCCCGTCCTCCGGCTGTCTGCCGGACCGTTGTCTGAATGACAAAAACATTCAGAAAACGCTCACTAAACATCAGCACAGCCTAAACTGCTGCAATGTTTAGATTGAGTTTGATCATTATTGCTCCATCTAATCAAATAAACCTTGAGAAAGGCACATTAAAGTATTCGCCGCCTCTACTGGGCTAATTGCTTCTATTGTCTCTTCACAGATCCATGCAGAAAATCTTCTCACATATTTTGCCATTTCCAAACCATTTTATGATTTTGCATAATGGAATGAATTATGACTGAAACAATGTTCGTCCTTTATTCACTTCTTTTCCATCGTCCTGTAAATCAGAGCAGCTGTGATTCTCGTCTTGCACTAATTCACATCATCTCTGCCGGACTCTCCGGCGCCTGCAGCAGATAAGCTGCCCTGATTCAATGCTCCAGACAAAAAGGAAAACCTCAGAGATGTTTTTCAAACAGGAACAAAAGCTGTTGAGCAAGAATCTGAAATCACCACAAGCAGCGTTTTCCCATCATATGTTCAGAAACAAGAAACACAGAAAAGGGAACTTTAATTTACAAGAGAAAACTCACTGCTGAAAACAACCTGACAGACATTTACAGCACCATGCAGAAGTGGTCATCAACTATTATCCACATAATCAACTCACTTTAAAATATTTTAGAGAATAAATGTGAATTAGAAGAAATGAAGAATGGGTTTGGCATCATGCCTCTGGAGGAGCTGCAGGAATAAATTAGGACAAAACTGAGATTTTCAAATTAACTTCTACTTACAAAAATGTCAGATGCAACTCAAAGTTATAATCTTTTCCAAGTTTTCTGCTTTCTTTCTGTTGCCATGGTAACTGAAAGTAATCCTGGGTTCACCCAAATCTATAAGCTGCTGCATTAAAAGCTTTTGACTGCAGCAAGTGTTTTCCAATAAAACCTGACCTACATTCTGTTGTCATTGATAATAAACAGAATATTGTTCTGTTTCATTCAGCTGAGCCCAGAATAATAAGCAAACTGGATGCACATTTTCAACAAGGAAAATGTGCAAAAAACATGTGAAGTTCCTACAAAAAAATCATTTTATTGGTTTAATTAATACAATCCATGTTCAGTTTATTGTTTCATAGGTAAAAAATGCAACATTTTGGTGATTTTGGCTCACATGACAAAACGTTTGGCCTCCCTGGTTTAAACCGGCTGATGAAGAGAGAATCAGTGGAAAGAGTTGGAAACGTATGTGCAGTGAAGCTGGCTGAGATCTAAACAACTTGAAACTGGAAACGCTGTGAAAGAAGGTTCTATAAATATAAACACAAGCCACACTCTTCAGATTTCTTATTTTCAAATCATCAATTTCAAAACTATGTGATGCTTCCTTCTGCTCTAATCAAAACAGTTGAAGACATGGAGACTTTTGCCAACAGAACATTTATTTCAGACGGAAGGATGTAAACTTTTGACCCACCTATCGCCTCGATGACCAGAACGTAAGCCGCCTGAGTCTCTCTGTCCAAACCCACCACAGTCCTCACAATGCCGTCTCGGAAACCGACGCTGAATTTACCGTCTTGATTCCCTCCTGAAAAAATAAAACAAAAAACAGAATTCCAGACTAAATAAACCACCACATTTATTTAGGAGAGATCAACAAACTTCCACAGACATGGATGAATGAAAGTACTGAAGCTTCACGCTACAATGCATTAGTTCATAGAAATGTACAACATGTAACCCACAAACACAAAACATGTAACCGCTGTGACCTCTGACCTGTGATGAAGTAGCTAAGCTCTGCGTTGAGACCAGCGTCTTTGTCAAAGCAGACGAGTCGAGCAACAACGTGGTCTCTGGGGACGCTCTCCATCAGGGAGACATTGTATAGTCTGGGGTTGAAGGTGGGCGTCTCATCATTTACATCCAGAACTGACCAACACACACCAGCACACACAGACAGAGACACACCAGCACACAGATAGATGTACATGAGGACAAGCAGTGCAGCAGAGTACAGCTAAAGTAGCTAATATTAACTGGGTTCACTGGAAATGACTTTGTTTGTTGAAAGTAAACCTGGTTTTAAATGGCGAAGCCTTGTAAAAATAAAATTCCTTTGTCATTTATAACTTCCTAACTGTCATGGGGACACTGGTGTCTTTGATATTTAAGCATTTTGGAGGCGGCAGTTGAAGGTTTAGAGGGAAAATTAACAGCTTAGTAGGTGCAGAAAAGTAGGAGTTTTGGTAGTTTGTTAAAGCCGAGGAGGAAAGAGATGAATGAGCTTAAAGAAGCAAATGTTGCTGTGCATCAATCTGGACAGGGTGGCAAGATGCAGCCTCTCTATTTCATATGCAACCATGAGGATTTTTGTTCTTTATTTTATCTGCAGCTGATTTTTAAATATAAGGATAAATTGTTAGAGAGTCTTTTTACATCCCAGTGAATTATTCAATAATATAATCCGAAAGGCTTGCATGACACTCATCTCATTTATGTTGTTCCTGATGCTCTGTGAAAACCTAAGTTACTCTAAATGACTTGGTAGTTGTAAATATTTACAAGAAAATCACATTTTCCTGCAGTGGAAACTCGAGAATTTATTTAGTTTGTCAAAGCAGATACCAAAAAATCCTCAGCTGTCCAGCTGAGCCAACAGAAAGCTGAGTATGAAGAGGCCAAAACTGAATAAGTACAAAAAGCAAAGGGCTGAAATGACTTTGACTTGTTATGATGTCTCTTATAAAATAGGAAGTGCA
Source organism: Poeciliopsis turrubarensis (assembly GCA_010277015.1). Lineage (NCBI taxonomy): Eukaryota > Metazoa > Chordata > Actinopteri > Cyprinodontiformes > Poeciliidae > Poeciliopsis > Poeciliopsis turrubarensis. Next base: position 246,865 of record VMRN01000156.1, on the reverse strand, counting down.
TCTTTTTAAGAGGGGGAATTTCTTTGTCACTAGTGAACATTTAAAACAGCTGAAAGTTCTATAAGTAGTGGAGCTCTGGAAAATGTACCCAAGACCAGATCACACTAAGTTCTGTGAAACTGCAAAAAAAAAAAAAACAAAACAAAAAAATCTCCACACACAGGCCTCAGACAGGTTCAAATTCTGGACAATGCAATATAATAATATAATTGCTTATAAGAGTTGGAAGCAAAAACATAAAAGTTCAGCACCATGTAGGTTTCCATTTTTGGAACCAAAATACGTTTAAAACGATGTTCATTAAAACTGGGACCAAGGTAGAGATGTTTATCAGTCAAATGTGAAGCCAGGAGTCTGCAGCTGAAGTTTGGCTGAAACTGGGTCACAGAAATAACCAGCCGATGCTGCATAGAGAAAAATGATGCAGGAATTCTGCACAATGATGTGAAAGACTGAAAAAGTCATACAGAAAGCATTAAATATCTGATGGGATGATTTTTCACACAAAGTTTCTCTGTTTCCTTCATTTAGCATCTGGATTACAGTTGTGAGTTTTTGTATATTTGAGACTAAACCTGTAAAAGACAAAACAATTATTATGTGAATGAAGCTGTACTGCATTTTCATTTCCTTTCATCTCATCTGCATTCATAAAACCCACCAGGAGGTGGCAGCATATTCCTCAGAAGCTCCCTGAGATGCATGAAGTTCACCATCTGCCATAATTAATTAAGTCATCACAATAAAAACGGTTCAGTCAGCAGGTTTGGAAGTTTCTCAAGCAGAGAGCCAATCAAAAGTCACCTGAGACAGTGAGCGTTGAAGTGGAGGTCCGGGGAAACTCCCCAGCGTCGTGTGCGATGATCCTCAGCTGATACTGGCCGATCTGTTCCCGGTCCAACACCGCTGTGGAGGTGAGAACACCGGTGGAGACGTTGAGGTAGAAGTCGAGCCGGGGCATTCCCATCTGCAGCGCCATGGTGATGCGGCCATTCTCATCCTTATCTGGGTCCACTACCTGCACCTACAGCAGGAAAAAATCATATTACTTTCAGAAACTTCAGACAGACAAGCTATAAAGACATAAAAACCATCCATATATTTGTGCAGCATGACTTTGTACTTTCTTATTTTTACCCTGAAAAACGAGTATCCAATGGGAAGTCCTTCTGGCACTTCAGCAACAGACGGCAGGTTGAGGAAGGTCGGGTCGTTATCGTTCAGATCCAGCAGGTTGACAGACACTGTGGTGCTGGCTGACGTACGCAGTGGAGGCGTGCCACCTACAGAGGGCGCCAGAAGGGCACATAAAGACAAAACACACGCACACACACGCACACACACACATTACAACATGTCCTGGTCCGTAGAGTCCACCGACAGAACAGCATGGAGACTGAATTACAGCAGTTTGTTTCCAGGTAGCTCTGATAAGTTAGACCAGTGGCGTCCAAACCTTTTACCACAAGGGTGAAAAACTCATTTTTTTTCTATAAATAGAATTTTTGTTGTCATTTTATCTTCTCAATTTTTAACTTAAACACAACATATTTTTGTAGAAAAGTGAATTATAGAATCAAAAATGTATTTTACAAATGTCTTATTATAAGGTAAACATAATTTCCCATATTTATGGATTTTATTTTGTTTTTGAGCTATAAAACTGTTCAGCAACAGAAACGGGATAATGGACACTCTTCTAAAGCTTTTGCTGTATTAGTCAGTGGAGAAGTCTTCTTTCAAGTTTATGGTTCTATTTAGTGAAATATTAAGATGGAAACCTGGCTAATAAATGAGAAATAATTTTTGATATATAATGATTTTTCATCCAGACTTTGTCAGTGAAAATGTTACCCTAAAATGTGGAGTTTGCTTGAAAGAAAGATTTGCTCCATTCCAGAATTCTCAGCACAAAATGATTTGGAGGAGCAGAAATGGGCTGCAGGTTGGAAACCCCTGAGTTAGGCACATTTACAGAGCAGAAGGAGCACAGATGCATACAGAGATGTAGGGAAAGTTCTCACGGTCGACAGCAGACACTATGATGGTCCTCATCAGCTCCGTGTCTCTGGTGCTTTCCCGGTCCAGAGTGACGCCGCTGGTCCGGATCTTCCCGGTTCTGCTGTCGATGGTGTAGAAAGGGTTTGCAGGACTGATGCTGTACATCACTGTCCCGTTTTCCCCATTATCTGGGTCCACTGCCAACACCTTTAGTGTGGGGAAAGAGCAAAAGGTAGATGAAGCTTTTTGAGCAGGAATGATTTATGACAAGAAAATGGAAGGAGAGCACATTTTTTAAAAGAAAATGAAGTGGCGTCAGATTTTAGCATTTGGAGAATTTCTCTTTTGTTTTTGGCTGAAGACCATGAACTAGCTAGCGCTAGACACACTTGTTTCTTTTGGTTGTACTTACCCAGAATGCCATGGGTAATACAACCTTACTGAGCAGCTTTTAGAGACGCTCCACAACCTCTTCCTGCTTTTGGAGGGTCTCTGGTCTCCAGAGGAGCTCAAAGCGCAGCAGAGTTCACTTCAACCAGGCTGAGGATAGATCCTAAACAAATATGCAAACTCTGGTCCTCTTAGCTGTTAGGAGAACCAGAGTTCACAATCTTTGGTCTACTTCAGAGTTCAACTGCGGATTCTCACCTCCCCAAACTAACCGAACTTTCTGGATGAACTGGAGTGTGCTTCCAAATACTTCAGATGTCTCATCTTCACAATGGTACATTATTAAGTTGAGGTACAACACACAATCCCACAGAATGCCTGGATGTCTGTGGCTGTGATATGAAAGTTCATTTCCAAGACACAGTAACTTCCAGATGCTGTAACTCAGCCAGCTAAAAGAAAAGTGGCTGCATTTTTTCTGTGACATGCGATTGTGATGGATGATCCGAGTGAGGAGCCTGAAGCCGAGCTAAAACACTGGCTGATTTTTAAAGAGCCGATCAATTATTCAGAGTGCTGACTAAAATTGCTAGAAAATGGTTAATTGGTCATTAGAGGAACAAAGGCTTTTGTGAACGTTTAATTATTAAGACGACATGTAAACTGGCATCTCTGAGACTCGCTGATTAGCAAATACACGGATGAGGAAGGTGAAAAAAATGTGGACAAATGCCTGGATGAGGTGCGTTCAAGTAATCAATACCGTCTGAGTGAAAACATTCAGAGATCGTGAGCAAATTTACATGTGACCGGCTGATCAGAGCTGGTTGTGGTGGGAGAGGGAAGGAGAGCGGGTTTAGTAGTCGATGTTGGAGCTGAATGTAAGAGGCTAAAGGCTGATAGTGGGGAGAGGAGAGATTTGAGTGGGTTGATCCTTGGACTGGGCACAGCAGCCAAATTCATCGGCTCACTGGACACCTCCACAAGGAATCAGCAGGTGGCTTCCAGTCACCATAGAAACACTGGATGGACCCGGGCTACACTGCGGCCAATTACTGAACTGTGAGCCTGGATGGTCAAATTCATTGAAAAGTGTACAGAGGGGCAATAGTGTCTGTCCACTGAGTGCAGACATTCACATAGAGTATGCATTGCATCGCTGGATGCACCGTGAATGAAGTCAACTGAGGAACAGATCCAATAAAGTGGAAAAAGCAGCAACATTTTGGCGGAGAGGAGTCCGTCGCCTTCATTTGATTTTCCCCGACTCTTCTTCGTTTCACACTCTGCTCCGCAAGACGGCTCCTCGCCTCCTCTTCTGCCTGGAAGCTGAATAATTTGTTATGCACATAACTACAGGCTACACTTTAATTAGCAATCAGACTCCTTTAATTACACTCAGTGACGCCTCCTTAATTAATAGACAATCAGGACTTAATTACAAACAACACACTGCCAAAGACACCAACAGGACAGGGAGAGAGTTTGGGGTAATAGTGGAGTTCACTCGACCTAAACTGCCCCGGATATTAGTCTATCAGTACGGGAAGCCGACTCCTCCCTCCTTCCTCGGTTACAGTAAAACTTCAGCTGAATAAGAGGAATATATGTTTCTTTTCTAATAAGCATGCTGTTGTTTTATGTGCCATCCATACTTGAAAACTTTAAGATGTTATATAGAGGAGTCTGGATGTTCTGGGGCGGTTATGTTAAAGAATTAGGAAGCCCAGATATACATCACTTTTAAAAGAAATGTTTTTATATTGAAGTCTTCCTCCGTTTCGGGAAAAGAAATTGATTTTATCGACCTTAAACAATAAAAATGTACATAGTTAGTGACGTGCTTCAGCTGAAATAACTCCAGTAAGATGCTTGTAGCCGTTTGCCATCTAGGAAGTTTACAGCAAAATACTGTCGTCTTTAGAGGCTGATCTGATTCTTGTATTTCTAGAATTGCGCCGCCGATGGTGGGAACCTGTTGGAGTAACTCTGAACTGTTGGTTCTGACTGGTTCGTTTTAGCTGCTGCATGTTTGGACGATTATTTCCTGTTTCTGGTTCTGGATGCTGTGTAAGAGTTTTGCTCTTTCCTTTCTACTTTCAGACAGTTGCTGTAACTGTGACAAGATATTTCTCTTATAGAGACTGAAATTACTTTTCTCCTCAGGGTGTGTGGACTCAGTCTTATAGAAACGGTGAGGAGACGCTTCGGCTGGGGGAAGCTTTTCTGGACCCATGGCACGGGGAGGGGATCAAGAGAAAAACCCAGAACTCACTAAAAGAACTTTAAATTCTTTCTTGGGATCCTCCAGAAGGAGCTGCAGTGTTGCTTGGCACATGAATGTTTGAGATTTTCATTCCTGTTGCTTCAGTGACCCAATCTCAGGGAAGTGCAGGACATTACGGACGGATGAAGGTTAGGCTTATGAATCATTGTCTTCAGTGAAATATTTTTTTTACCATTATTGCTATGAATTCCTGGGTGTTACAGTAAGGTTGGGTAAGATGGACTCACAGAGATAACATCAGTGTTGATTGGACTCATCTCCACAACGTTGGCTTCATACGGCTCGTCTCGCCACGTCGGGGCGTTGTCATTGATGTCAAGGACGGTGATGTTCACCTAAATCAGCGCGGAAAGGAGATTTTATAATCTTCTTCATATAATACTGATGTAATGAAATCATGATGTCCAACTCAAATATATTTGTGATAAAAACACAGGACTCTGGTGAAAATCTTGGATCAGCTCATCGGGAGCATGAATGTTATACCGTCATTTATACTAGTTAATGTTTTGACTCAGATGTTTGAAAATTTGGCACAGTTTTATCATGGCATTGGCTGCCTTTTGACCAAAATGCAAAAATAAATAACCCAATGAGATCCTGAAACAAAAACAAGACTTTGCTAAGACAGTTTGTTCTTTTAGAAAATGACTGTAAGGTTGTTACAGTGGCAATGCCTGTCTTCTGCTGAGGCCCGACTCCTCCATCCACAGCTCTCACTATCAGGATGTACTCTGACTTCTGCTCTCGGTCCAGCAGGGCGGTGGTTGTGATCTCTCCTGAAACAGAAAACAAGCAGCAGAAAACACTCAGACTGCCAACATTACAGCAAATGAACATTTCAGGATGAACAGAGAAGTAATAAAAAGTGGAAACATTCACAGAGGAGTGATCAGGGCATTCACAACGCAGATCTAAACAGACTTAGGAAGGCAGAAAGTCCACATATTAGTTAGCATGAGGTGACAGAAGCAACCTGCATTAACATACCTGAGCGCGAGTTGAGACGAAACTGAGAGGAACCTTCCAGGGAGTAGATGAGAGAGGCCTGGCCAAACTCCCGCGATGCGTCCAGATCAGTTGCATTTACAACCAGCACTGTTGCCCCTTTGTAAATGAATAATGTGGAAGCGAGAGACACAAAGAAAGTTACAACTCATTGTATGAGAAGAGATGTTGTTGAGTCCAGTTAAAAGAGGAAACAATCAGAGAAAGACAAGCTGCAGAGACAGTTTGCATCATCGCTGGTAGAGCTCATTTCTTCACCGCAGTGACACTGATGGCATGGCAGTGAGTGGGTTTATGGATTAGTGGATTATTAGACTGTTACTTGGCACAGAGCTGATCAATAGCGAGGCTGGTAAGGGGATGAGATGCTTGCCAGAGCCGCAGGGCAAGCCCTAAGCTCCTTCTAGAAGAGCCAGCCTTAGGGCTCCACCTCAGGGCCAAAATCTGCTCTAAACCTCAGCGCTCCTTCAAACAGCTCTAAGAAGTGTTCCACTAAATAGTGTGCGAAACATAAAGCATGGTCAGCGTCTGCTGCAGCTAAAAGAGAGAGAAAGGGGCGGTCAAATATCCCATTTTCCTCTTGCGACTGGAAACTAATCTATTGTCTGGGAAGAAAAGAGGCTTCACATGCATGAGAATGAGCGCAGCAGCTAGCGATTTCCCTTGAGGAGCCAATATCCCACATTCTGAGAGAGTATTTCCAAATAGTATTGAAACAAAACACAGACGGCACAGGTTAGAGAATACAGACATATTAAAACATGACACACCTGAAGCTGCAGAAAAAATATCCAAAACAACACAAAGCTCTTGGTTGAATATGCAAATACATTTAACAGAGTGTTGGAGAGATGTGTTTGTTGTGCAACCTGCAAATGTAATTGGAGACATTTGCATTTGCTGCATAAATGCAGTGTTAAGCCTGAAAGAAACTGAGCTGACTTCAAGTTAACAGGCAGTTTAAAAACAGGCATTCTTTGAACAAAGAGCACATTTAATTGTATTTTCCCAGTTCACCAACTTCTGGATAACACTGATCCACACACGTCTGCCTGACAGGTAGAGTTAAGCATCTAAATATTGTTTTACATCTGAGGTGAATTCATTTCTGCCACAAGTGAAGTCTAAATTATGAGCTCTGCAGAATAAGTTTCTGCAAGACAACAGTCCTGGTACAGCAAACGGAAAGCCAACTCATTTGGGGTTCATCTACATCTGATAAAACTGTTTAACTTAAAACTCACATGGCTTTTATGTCATCAATACAAATTTATTAGAAGAGAAAGCTTTATGTTATTGTATCAGATGCATTGGACACCAGGCATTAGGGTGAAATAGGTGTCGCAACCAACCATGAAAAGTTAAAATTTGCTCAGAACAGCAAATTGCAACAGTTCCATCATCAAGTATCATGTAATATGCATTGATTCGCTTGGAGGAAACCATTTTATGCTGCTACACAAGATAACATTGATGGTCTTCCTCATTTCAGCTCATAGTGGTTCACCTAATCAGACCAGTTATAGTGAAATAGTGTTAAAACTTATTAAAAAAAGTTTGTGGGTGTAATTAAAAGACTGCAAAATGAATGAATTAATTAAAGGGTTTCTATACTTTAGCAAACCACAGTGAAAACAAAATTGCCTGTGAACCCTTTACATTACGAATGGCATTTTTGTGCTAAAAGTGACGAGAGGTAGTTAGCCTTCAATTAGCACATGGCTAACTAGGAATCATTTTATTCCTTCTTCTATTCAGATCCATTTTTTGCAGGAAAACAGTGAGATACTTTCAAAACTAAAAAGTAGGAGAATTCATTGCTGTCAAGTCTTGAAACGTTTCAAGATTTGAACGATTGAAACGGCTTTAGGCTAAAATGCATGAAGAAAACACACCTATACACCAAACTCACCAGCATTAAGGTTCTCTGGGATTTTGATGATGTAAGACGGTTTGCTGAACTCAGGTGGATTATCATTTTCATCCTGCAGGTGGGAATAAGCATAAACAACAGTTAATTTTGATGCACTAACTAGTGGGAGAAACACTAAAAGGACATTAAAAATAAAAAAAACTAGTTGCAGTTTCCACTGTGATTTGGGATTTAGCTTAACATCTGTGGGAATTCAGTCAAGAAAAGTAGGAAAAGGTTTTACAATCAGTGTCTTAATTGAAAATCAGGCTCTAAACAAAACATTTTGAACCAGAAGATGGCATTTAAGTTAAAGAGTTTGATGTTATCTTTAGGTAAATATTTCAGTGATCTCTATGAACGGCAGACCCAGGTGAAGAGCATCAGGATTAGGGAACCCAGGACACGCTGATGGAACCAGGCCTCTGGGTTAACCTTTGACCTACCACGCTTGACTGGGTTCAGACTGAAAAAGTAACAGAAAACCCTCTAATGATGGCAAAGACTCTGAGGAGAGAAACATTAGGTGGCATGTAAGCCAGGTTGCTAACCATGCTAACCATGCTAATTCCCTGCAGCGTAATCTGGTTTTTGGAAGACAGAGACATACTTTGCTTGATGTTTCTGGTCTCCCTAATCAAGACATCTCCTATTACTGAACCTCTGCCTAAGGCATGGGGGGTCCATAAAAAAACACCATGATCAAGCACAAGGTGGTTCATCAGAGTTTTGAGGCAGAAGTCATTTGAGTACCTAGTGGTTGTTTCCACTTGGTACCACTGTTGCCTTGCAGCAAGAAGGTCCTGGTTAGATTCCTGTGCGTGTTTTCCCAAACCATGACTGTCAGGTTAAACAGTCTCTCTAAATTCTCCTTAGATGTGAGTGTGTGTGTTGGTCAGTTCATTCTAGTGGATCCCAGTGTGTCTAGTGAGAGAGATGTACAGCATGAGGTTCCTTCCTGTGTTGAATTGGAAAAGTAATAACTTAGTTTGTAATAAAATTAAATGTAAAGGGATGAAACGACCGATAAATTCCTTTAACATTGAACAACAGCTGCCTTAAAACAGCTTCAGTAAGAGCATTTAAATGTCTCACAGCCTCCCACTCATGAAAAAGACTCCATTTCACACCAACATTTCCAGTTGTCTGGCTATTCACAGCGAAGATCCCCACTGCGTGAGCTGCTGAGAAATGTTAAAACTTTAACAACAGTCACTGGGACAATTATCCATTTGGGCTCTGAGTTACACTGGTGCAAAGCATTGTGTGAGTGTGATGCTGCCAGCTGCTGATAAACCCCTGTGGTGAGAGTCACGACAGAGAGAGACAGGCAGAGAGAGACAGGCAGAGAGACACAGGCAGAGAGACACAGGCAGAGAGACACAGGCAGAGAGACATACGGGGAACGCTGGATTGTGAACATCTATCCCGTCTGGTCTTAGCAGCTTTTCTCCCTCATGCGGGATGCGTATAGGAATTCCTAATGGTCTGTGCATATCAAAGGATATTCATCCATTCTTCTCTGCCGTTTCTCCTTTCATGAATAAAAAGTGAGATGTATAATGGATGTCTTCCATGGGAAATGAGACTGGGGGCCTGGTGACTATGGACCTCATCTGCTCATTGTGGTTTGATGGCTGCATTTATAGTTTCTAAGCAAAGGTCAATATATGAGTTTTTAATTTAAAAGTCAATAGAAAAAACAAAGGAAAACAAAAGGGTGTTTAATGCTATACCGGAGGAATGATCAGAGAAGAAGATGTGTCACTGAAAGCTTACATACACTTATCAGAACTTAAAGGATGGGCTGGATCGGGTCTTTCCCACAAAACCCACGCAAAGTCAGAATTATAGATTTAAGCTCAGATATTTGGAGTGAAACCTGCAGAGTCTAATGTTTCACCTGCAGGACGACTCAGAGTGGCATTTTTTCTTTTTCTTAGCTGTGCCACCTGAAACGTCTAACTGACCTCGTCTGCCCAAACATATGGAAATGTAGTGCTCCGGGACTCGCGGATTCACCTGTTAACAGATTGTTTATGCGGATCGTAACTCCAAAACATTTGCAGAAAATTTGCCAATTCCGTAAACCATATCTAAAATATTTGTGTATCCCAAATACACAAATTTGGGATACACACAGGGATTCGCTGTGCATGTATCCTCTAATATTATTAGGCAAATATCAACCGGTAATTTACATTGATGGAATGCAGCTTCATTTAATTCACTAACAAGGTCGTACTTACTATAACCTCCACTGTGACCGAGACGGTGCTGTTAAGCGGCGGATTTCCTCCATCTTTGGCCATCACTGTCAAATAGATCAACCCCTTGGGAACCATCTCATAGTCGAGAGGCCTGGTCACGCTGATAACTGGGCAGGAAGAGCAAGAATGGAAAAGGTTCATTTTTATTTCCGTTGTTAATTAAACTAAGATGTGAGAAACTGAGTGCGCCCCTGCTGCTCTCAGGCAGTTTGGACTACTTTAGAGGAACTGTTTCTCTTTTATTATGGAATTTTAAGAGAAAATCAAAACAGTAGAAATTCTTTGACTAAAAAAATGTATATTGAGTTTGAACCAAAGAAAAGTTTGAGGAGATAAGAGTGAAAGTACCTGCATAGCCTTCCACCATGACGATGCTGAAGTATTGAGGGAAAACTGAAGCTGAAATGATGGTGTACGTCAGGAGGTTGTTGGGAGGAGAATCCTCATCAGTCGCCTGTAGGTGGGCAGATGTTAGGGGGGAGAGGTACTTATAACATAATGTCGTAGTTGAAGTTTTAAAAGTAAGACATAAAAAACAAGCTGTAGCACAGCAGATGTTGCAGTACACAATGCTCATCTTTCCGTTTAAATGTTCGAACGATATGAAGTATTTAGTCTGCAGCCAGGAAGCTGTCAGTCAACGGTGGCATGTTATTGGATGGATTAAAGCTGATTCTGGCTATTAGTGGTGCAAACGTCAGTGTTGGATGGACACCAACTGAGCCACGACAAGCCAAGCAGGCAGAGGAAAGATGAAACCGTTTGTTGAAGGACTAATCCGCAGCAGCTTTCACCGCGATGATGACACCGGCTCATTATTGTTGATTTGGCAGGAACTTTAAAATGAGTCCTCCGGCTGTGAGGAGAGTCTACTGGGCCTCACTGGCATCATTAGAAGCTGGACAGGTTGTCAGAAACACTCATTTGTATCTCTGCACAACAGACATATCTATATGCTTTCATTTAATGCCAAAATGTTGAGTAAGCAATACCTTTCTTCCCCCACAACTTCTTAGCAGTGGCTTTCCTTTCCAGGCCGTCCTTCTAAATCAATTTTCAACAAACACTTTCACACTAGACAGTTGTTTCCCACTCAAAGGTAAAATGAGTCGGGGGCAGCAAATCAAAAAGATGAGGGGAAAAGGAATAAGTATCGGGAAAATGAATGAAAGCAGATCCTCTGCAGTAGGAGGCGAAAACCTCTGAGGCACGAAACAGAGCAGGAAATCCTCTCTTTGCTTTGTCTTCCCAGAGCGGTGTGCGAACATTGTGTGTAAAGCATCTAAGTTCGCTGGCAAACCGCTGACACACACAATTGTGTGTCTGACTTCTGTTTTCCTCTTGGGCGACGTATTAATATCAGCAGCGTTGAGAATAATCAAACACAGCGAGCCAAGCGTTGAGACCAGTTCACACGGTGCGCCATGCAGCAGAGCAAGCCTCAAGGGATGTTTTTCTCTGCTGGGTGCAATCAAAGCAAACGCTGAGCCATTAGTTACAATTGTGCCTGTGTAGCTCTGCCTTTTGTGTGGCATTGACTGATGGCCAACACACTGAAGCTAACTGGTTTTCTTTTTGAAGCACAATGCACATTAACACAGCAGTGCAGGTTTTACAGTGAAACCAGGAAAACAGACAGTAGTGACAACAAGAACTGAAAAAGAAAAATCTATTTTTTGGATCAGTTCAAACATGTTGGCATGTGAATATGAAGCATCATTGAAGTTATTTTAAGTTCTACTGACTGATGGGTAGAAGATGGAAAAGGAGATTTTCTACTAAAGTTTCATCTCTTAGCTAAGAGGATCTTTCTGTGCTGATAATAATAATAATAATAAACTTTATTTAAAAAAGGATATTGCACAGCTGAAATATAAATGCTACCATTTCATGAATTGGTCCAGGTTGTAGAATAAGCTAATTCAAACACTTAACCTGTAACAAAAATGGATTTACAATAAAATAAAAGAAAATAAAACAAGTTACTTTCTAGTGATACTGCACAAACACATACGTGTGAACAATTCTCTTTTAATGGGGCATTCTGCATACCATTAACACAAAGTTTACCAATTTTAGCTCTTGTTTTGTCAATGAAACATATAATTTTACATTTGGAAAGATCACAACTATTAACCGTAAGAAAATCTAAGGGCAAAAAAAAAAAACTATCTGCAGAAAACAGGCTGCAAGTTTGGAGAGGAAGAAAAACAAAGAACAAAAGAAGAACATCTTCATAAAAATAAAAAACATCACAGACTATAAAGAAGGTAGAATTCATCTTCTCTTTGCAGAATCTCTTCTCTTATTGTAAGTGTAAATGCAAACAATAGTTTCATGTTCACCCACAATTACAAGTTCAGGATGTTTATTGAGTGAAATGTAATATTTTTACCATCTTTTTTCCATATTTTGATGCCAGTTAAAGGTTTTTTTTTCATCTTTGAATTAATGAGATAACACAATGCATCATTGCGGCATTTTTAAAGTATCACTGATCTGACATTAATCCTCCTCCCCAAAGTTTCAATAACTGGAATTCCCTGTTGCTTAAAACAATAATTAAAAAAGCAATTTCTCTCTTTAATCACTCTGTTTGTTGCTAATGAGAGGAAAACTGTGGCCTGATGCCTAAATAAGTGCAAAATGTTTCCTTCTGCTGGACGCTTCGATGTGAAGCTTGCTGCATGAATGCAGTGCAGAAACAACGGTTTGTGAATTCTCCCCAAAGCCTAAAACTAAAAAAATAGGAGACATGTTGACGTCTGTTTGACTGAGCAGCATTTCAGGTTGGAATAGGTGAGATAAAACATCTAAACAGCATTTTTATACCTTCATAAATGTTGGTTTTGGCTTAACGGGTTAATATCTGAAACCAGCAATGATCACAGGTGTGTGTTTATGAAGCACTTTAGAGCTGCTATAAAGAGAATAGTAATTGGATGTTCTTTTGGACAAAACACCATTTAAGACCAACTCGTATATTATTCTATAAACCAGAATGTGATTAGTTTGCATGCCTGTTAACGATGCCTCACCCTGATCCGCGCCACCGACTGCACCGCCTGCTCGTTCTCTCGCAGTGAGCCCACGTACGCCTCCTTCTGGAAGAGCGGCGTGTTGTCGTTGATGTCCAGCACGTTGACGCGGATCCGTCCGGTGGTTTCCTCCCCGCCGCCGTCCCTCGCCAGCACGGTCAGGGTGAAGCGCCGCATTAACTCGTAGTCCAGGCTGGCCTGCAGAATGACCCAGCCTGTTTCTTCATCCACCGAAAACCTGCAGGACGACAGACAGCTGAGATTAGACAACATCCTCTTTACTTAGTTTTTTTACATCACATCCACCAAAAATGTCATATTTAACAAATGATTTGAACCTATTTTTCAGAAAAGCATGATTACATTGTAGACAACTGAAATATTAGTGTAAATTTCACTTGAGGCTCTACTCACAATAATGAATGATTTTTGGAAGGGCAAGTTTAGCCATTAGTGATAGATAGATAGTGATAGATACATCACTAAATTTGTCCCACATGTCAAAAATGTATTTTTATTTATTAAAGAAAAATAAAACATTTTGAGAAGTTATAGTTCCTCTGTGAGAATTAAATCAGTTCTGTTTCTAAGAGAAGTTTCCCTAAAGCAGCGTTTATCTGTGAACCAGGCCCGTAATAATGAGCAGATTTTAGAGCTGCGTGTTTTTGTGAAGTATTTCACGAGTGTGTTAGGATGTGTTTAATCTCACTGGTCTGGCTCGTCGGTGAAATAGTAACGGACAATCCCAAAAGATCCGGCGTCTCCATCTGTGGCCTGGAAGGAAAAGATGAGAAAAGTCACGGTTAGATCAGTCCTGCTGTTTTTAATTCTGTTTAAAAAATGTTTATTTCTTCAGCAAATGAAAGAAAATCTGGATATTAATTCTTTTAAGTCAAAAACACCAGAAATGATGCATAGAAAAGTTCAATTTACATACAGAACTGAAAAGTAGGACATCTCTGAAGGATTTTGAGTTCTGAAGCTGTCTCTACCTGAGGTTTATGAGCATAAGTAACTGATCACATCTCAACATTGATCATCATAAATCTGAGAAAATGTCAGTGCATTGACGACAGGCCACATTTAGCGACTAAAAAAAAAAACAAGAAACACTTAAAATTTCATGTCAGCATGATTGGAACAGCGAGACAGACACAATAACAAGTTGGAAAATCCATTTTCAGCCGGCAACGTGAACTGCTGCGTCCAGAAATGAAAACTGGAGCTGCAAGAAGGAAGCAATACATCAACTCTGCACCAAGCAACAGTAGAGTTCTTTGGTCAGGAGCTAATCTGAGGTGAGAAAAACAAAAAAACAACAGAACATGTGTTCAGAGTTTAAATTACTCCAAGTTTCAGTTCACTGAAAAGTGGGTTTGGTCGACCGAGGACAAGAAGTTCCCTCCAAGATGTTCCCATCAACAGGTACAGAAATCTTCGTTTAGGTAGGAGGAGCTTCAGAGATAATCACACCTCCTTCATGTTTTTCCTTACATTTTTATACAAAATAAAAAAAAAAAACTAGACCTAAACTTCCAGGATTTTCTATCTGTATTAATAAATGTTTGAAGTGAAAATAAAGAAACCAGAAAAACTACAGACACACAGGAAGGAGAGAAGAAAGGACTGATGGATGGATAAATGGACAGACAGCATTTCAAATGGACAGAAAAATGAAAGTAGCTGAAATAAATGAGTGTGATACATTTGTGCTTTGAAAACTTCACTACATGCTGTGGCTCCATTCAGGTTTCCTCTGATCCATTTTGTAACGTCCTGATCCCTCAGATTTTTTTAAAACACAGCAACTTCAAGACTTTTAAAAGAACAAACATGTTCAGTGGTAAGTACAGAAATATGTAATGTTGATACCTCAATTAAAGCTGAATAAGGAATATGCTCCTGTCTTTTTGATTCTGCTATTCCTCTGCATACATTTGGGTCTGGTGGGTCTGCATAACACGATCTGTCACGACTGTGTTGTGCCTCTTTTCTTGAATTTCTCACTCCAACAGCTGTCTGTGACTGTATGATAAAACATGAAAGCCTCGCTTCACTTTCTGGAGGTGTTGATTGGATTAAGTCTGATGGGAAAAGTGATACATTCTTGCCCAGAAAACCCACCGCTGCCATGCAAACACCAACAACTTCTGTCATACGTTTTGCAGATGAAAGAGGTGACAGAAAAATACCACGTAAAGAGCAGCACTCAGGAATCTGCCACATTAACACAATTTGTCTTTGCGAACACAAACATTCCCATGTGCAGGCTGTATGCACGCGGGCCGGAGTGACGCTGCTGATGGATCACAGCAGGAGACCCAGTGGTAATAGAGTTTCACTTCAGTGGCTCTGCAGTCGGTTGAGGGGCCGAACCTGAACGTATCTGCTGTCCCCTCTGCAGAGCAGTGCTGGTCACGGTGATTCAGAGGCGGACTGAGAGCGACCGGAGTCTGGGAGCTGCAGCAGCAGAGATGATCACAGCTACGTGTTTGAAGGAACATCTGTGCTTTTGCATTTTTTTGTAAATTTGTGTCAGTGAATGGTTAAGTAAAATATTGATCTTCACTAACAACTTTTTTTTGCTTGTATTTTAATTTTACAGCAAATAGGATCATGCACATAAAGAGAGGATTACAATTTTAAATGGACGTTTTACATTTTTGCTTTAAGCAATGCTTTTTTTATTATGTTGTTTTCATTTTCTTTTCTAATCTTGTGTTTTTTAAACCAAAAGTTCAGCAAAGATACATATAACAAATTAGATTGTTTCAATACAAATGAATAAGCTGAAGTTGGTTTTATTGGGACATAAATGTACGAAACTCCATGTTGTATGAATATGTTTGCAATGTACAATATGGACGAAAGGTTTTAACATCAAGTCTTTTGCAGACTAGACTGAATTCAACGCAGTTCTCCACATTTTTACATCCAATGTTTTCGATTATTCCTCCATTTTCTTTGTGTAAACTTTGCCTTTTCCTCTTTGCCTGCAGCTCCACTGGCTCCTCTCTACTCTACATATCTCCTTTAGCACACCCTTGCCCTAAATGCCTCCCCTCCTCCCCCTCTGCTCCCAGGTGACTGACAGGTCCATAAGTGCTCCAGTGATAGCAGCAGGGGTGTTAATGTGACAGCTATCAAAGCGGTGACAGCAGCTGGGTTGAGTGTTGGAGCCGCTGCTGCCTCTACAGTCCAGCCCCTCTCAATGCAGCAGCACACAGACGCGGACGGAGAGCTGGAATGGAGAGAACGATGATAGCCATCTCCCACCTCCTCCCTCTTCAATCACTCACCGACCCGCTCACTTTCTCCCAACAAACAATCACCATGACAGCGTGGCCCAGTCACTTTGCCAACTGCTTGCCAAAGACTTTCAACTTCAGACACAGAGGGCCTTCATTCAGATGGATGGCTGAGATTGCTATGTGCAGGGATTTGCTGTCACTTCACGCCATGGCCCTGAGTCCACGACACAAGGGTATTATCCGTTTGCCCCTAGTCACCATGGCAGCTTAAAAATTTTATAGTGTGGAAGTTTGAGGTAATGGTAAAGTTAAAGAGGTGGGGTGCAGAGAAAGGGTAAGATTTAACGAGAAAAGGAAAGCTGTGGATATTAAAGCTGGAGTCGGTTCCTAATGATGCTTGTGATCGCCACAATGGGAATCTAAAAGATAACAGTAGCTCAGATAGAGAGGGAGCTGAGATAATGTTCCTCCTTTGCTCTGATAAATACTGACAATATAGTCAGTACAGATAAGGAGTGTTTTGCATTCATAAACTGAAGATTATTGTGGAAATTAGACAGAAACACAGCATGTTTTCATTGACCAACTGCACAATTCGACAGAAACCTGACAAACACGTCCCACCACTTCGACTGCTGGAACAAAATCAGTCATCTCAATACTGACCAAGAGCTACCTGCAGAAACCACAAATGTCACAGTTTCACTTTAACCAGCAGCACAACCTGAATGATATTCTCTTCATAGCCAGTCAGACGTCGCACCAGCTCGGAGTTCAACTTACTGAGGACAAGAAGTGAACAGATTTCTTCCTCCAACTGAAAAGTCTCTAATTAGGAAACAATCTATGAATGTTACCAGCAAACACAGGTCTGTAAATTTCGCTCTGTCGTGAACAGCCGACGCAGGGATGACATTTTAATCAAAATTAATATTCAAATAATGACACTTTCTTATCTCTTCCTCTGATGCTCAACAGTAAAGCGCCTAAGCTGGAGTGGAGAGATTCTTCAGGTAAGAAGGAAACCAGGTAGCAAAAAATCAGCGTTGAAAACCAAACTGAGTTTTTAAGAAGGTTCTGCATGGAAAGTCTCAGTATTGTTGATTGCCAATATAGACTCTGCAAACCCCGGGGCCCTCAGGCAGTAACTACAAAAGAGAAATTAGTTCTCAGCTGACCAGCTTGGTTAAATGATGTGTTTCTTCCCATCAGAGAGGTGAAGCCAGCAGGCAAACACCGGGTGCCTGCATGCGTTTGTGTGTGTGTGTGTGTGTGTGTGTGTGCGTGTGCGTGCGTGTGTGCGTGTGTGTGTTTGCTGACATCTGAAACGGATCCACATGAACAGAGATGTGTGATGTTCTCAGGTTAGTCCAACCGTTTACTGTTCAGAAATAAACTCCACTCTGAGCTGTAGATGAAATCAGAGGACAGGCTGAGTTTTCCAGGCAGCAGCTTAGAGTCTAAACTCAGGTTAAGGTTCAGCTGCAGATTATCCTTCATCTCAGACTGGGCGGCAGGTTAAAGCTGCTCTGCTTTTCTCTCCTGTTTGAGTCTGAATTTGAATTGATTGGATCCTAAAATTGTTTTTTTTTTTCCCTGCAAGAGTTTTGAAAAGTGCAGAAAAGGAAACCAATTACTGGCTGTCAAAATACAGATGACCTGAAGTCCAAACGCAGAACAGCAAACAGATTCTGTCTGTGTTTTGCACATCTAAACACGGCCGCAGGGATAACAAACAGAACCGCAGAAGACGTGCGGTTCCTGCCAGTCCGAGTGATGGAGGCCATGATAACGGCTCGTCAGCTCATCTCTCTTCCTAACTTCTTAGCAGCTCCTATATGCATTTCAAATGTTTTCGGTTCCAGTCTCAGGTTTACGGACATGTTTGACTAAAACAGGAATTTTTCTGTTTGTCTCCAGTAAAACATCCCCTGCTGCAGCTAAATGTTTTATCATTTAAAAAAAACTTTTGAATGAATGCTTACACTGCATCCATAGTCTAAAAGATCAGTAACATCTAGAAAGTACTAATTAATTAATTTTACATATTTACAGAAAAAAAACATGGAAATTCTTTAATGTTGAAGTCATAAATGTCTAGATGTGCATTCCTCAAATCTACTACTTACACTTTCAAAAACTTTTTTTCACAAAATGACTGACTTTATAATCTCTCTTACATAATCTCTAAATCTTTTTCTTAAAAATTTGTGACTTTACGTTAGAAAATTTCACAAACTTACGACTCTTCGACAGCAGAAGATATTTTTTAAGTGAATTTTTGCCTTTGTTCAGAGAAAATGCAAAACAAATTTCTTGACAATTTATAACATTACACAGAAATCACATTATCTTATATAAATGTAGAAATATTAAATTAATCCATTTGGTATTTTTTGTAAACATTCGTTTTTCTGTGGCCACTCTTTAATCTGCATCGGCTCGGACACTGCATCGTAAAAATATGACAAAATGTTGAAAAGCATGAAGGGTAGAGACTTTTATGCAAGTTATATATTTAATACTTTTTATCCAAACTAATCAGTGATGCATATATTCGTATTAGTGTTCATGCCAGACACACGATGCTATGAGACCTGAAGTGTTAAATCCAGATCAGCTGCCTGAAGCCGACAGCAGCAGCAGGTTTGAGGTTTTTTTGACGTTTTCATGTGTTGGATAGCAGGGAGCGCTTTTAGCCTCCTCTGTTTCTCTAAAACATTAACCAACAGGTGGGGGGCGCTCAAAGCAAACGCTGTGTGGTGACAAGATTGAACTGCCTGTTTCTATTATCTGCAGACCAGCAGATAAGAGACACAGCAAACCGGCGCGAGATACGAGCTGAACACTTTTTAACAATGACTCCAACAAAGTGGCGAAGATGTCTTCACAGCCACGGCGGCTCCAGAGATAAATTCATTTCATTATTCCAATCACACAGCCAACTCCTGGAAAACACCTCCTGACTGGAGGAAACCAGACGCTTTCAATGTGGAAACAGGCTGGAGGAACTCTGAGTTACTTCTGTAGAGAGCAGTAACTCACAGACTTCTAGAGGAAAAGACAAGAAATTATACTTTCTAAATATGACACGTTCATGTTACATCTGTGTTCCACAAATTGTATTAAATTGATCTATTTCCTTAAATATCTAAACTCAAAAACTGAACACGTTAATTTTGATGAAACTGTTACACAGATTTAAACTTGTTAAAAGTTTTGGCAAAATTAATTGCATTTTTATTACTTTTTTAAGCTTTTCTGGGACACCTGTAAAAAAAGTGACAAATGACAACAAAATAGTTTCTCTTTGCCCACTGGGGTTTTTCAAAGCCTTATTTGTCACTGAATATTTACTGTGATTACATTTGTTCCTCTGTTTTTCTTCCCTCCCTGAATCCTCTGCTTTCAGAAGATTTGCCTCCTTTCATTTCTTATTAATAGTGTAGCCTCAGCTCCAGCCTCTCTGTTTCACTAATAGATTGCTGATGGTTTTCAGGTATTACAGTCGTTCACCTCATTATAGTGTCCATCTGTCTGCTGGGATGACATTTCATCTACCTCTCTATACCCGAGAGGGACTCCCATAAAGAAAATGTGTTTGTAATATTCATAAAGCCGAGCCGTACAGTTTACTCAGCACTGCATTCCTTCTCAAAGTTGTGAAGACGTTGCATCATACTTCAATTATTTCTTTTATCCATCCGGTGCTGCGTGTTGTACAAACTGTGTGGAGCTGAGACAAAGTGATGAATGCTTTTTCTACAAGGTCATACATTACTGAGAGGAGGATGCTTCCCTGCTTTATAGACCTTTATAGACACTAATCATAATTTATGTCCGTCATTCATTACTGTAACTTTCTACTCCTGGTAGCTCAGAGTTTTGGTGAGTAATGGGGTTTTTATTATAGGTGTCATGTGATTGGGTGTTCAGGTCAAAGGTCAGGATCCAAACAAGATAAATTCATTATTCTGGGTGAGAAATTAATAAAATACCTCATTGTTCACACACAGCATGTACGAGGCAGCTCTGTTTAATCAGAGCCAAGGACTGGAATAAACACCAGGCTGCTAATAGATTACAGCCATGTAAGTCAACAAATTATTCCCAACAAAGGTAAACAAACACAACCAGAACCTAAAACTGCAAATAAAAAGTAAATGTTAATTTTGTGCAGGAATTAATGAAGAGGTTTCCTCCAGAGACGGATGGCCGTGGATTCAACCACCATGCGACCTTCAGGCTGATCACACACACCGTTCTGTGTTTAATCCACTTACATGCAGCATACACACATCCTGTCCAGTCAAGATCACATTCATTCTGCCACACTTTCACGTTAACCTGGGATTTGTGTTTTTTTTTTTTTTTTTGGTAAATGCCTCTGTAATAAAAAATAAAAATAAAAAATCTGCTTATGTTTTAACAAAACTGGAGCAAGATTCAGATGAACACAAACATCCCAAACATCATCACAGCAAAACAGAAGCTAAAGCTACATTTATTAATGATACAAACAAAAAAATCCACGAGTTTTATTGAAGGCTGAACCTTACATTATTTAATAACCTCAGCCAGAAACACTCATCTTAAAAAAAAACACATCAAAGACGCATCATTACTGACTAGAGGGAGTAGAAATAGGGTGGGATTTTATTGTATTGTTTATCAATTATCGTGGTAAATGTCTTATGATGATAAGAATGTTGATTTATTGGAACGATAAATTGAAATGAATGGTGTCAAAACAAGACTTTGTTTTAATCACATATGTGGATCAAGTTTTCAGAAATTAAAAGTCTTCCATTTTTTCATCCCTATAGATTTATTTTGATGTCATTAATACGTAATATTTTATATAAAAATTGTGATATTGAAATAAAATATAATTTCCTCGTTAACCATGTTGGAACTGGATGGATTCTGTAGAACTGTGAATATTGGAGGAACCTGTGAGTTTAATTACAGGTTGGCCATGATCCCAGTCACATCCCATCTTCAGGTTCCAGCTTGTGGTTTGGAGCGACGAAAGATTCAAACGAAGTTCAGATGCAAAGAGCAGCCAGGAGGCTTTGGATGCACTGAGATCTGATTGTTCAGACTCAAAGACAAATAAGTTGATGCCTTGACTTTTTTCTTGCTAGAAATTGTGCGTGTGTGTGTGTGTGTGTGTGTGTGTGCGTGTGTGCGTGTGTGTGCGTGCGTGCATGCGTGTGTGCGTGCGTGTGTGTGTGTGCGTATGTGCGTGTGCATGTGCGTGCGCTCATGCTGTATTCTCCTTGATGACATGTTTTACTGACGAAAGACTTTTGAAATGCTGTAAAACTCGGACCGATTGCTGATGATTGCTGGACTCCCGCATCTCTGACACAAGTTCAATATTTATCTGCAATGTGATAAAACTGCTCTAAAACTTGTATTTGTGTCTATATTCCAGTAATCAAGTTTAATCAAACCAGAAGCATTAACCATGTTTGCAGAAAAGCTTGCCTTTCCGCGCCTTGTTTTCTCCCGCAGCAGCAGTGCCGAGGTGACGCTTCATGCCAGAGCACAGATCTCACACAAAGTGTCACATCTCATTCTGTTTACAGTCTGCTTGCGCTCGGGTGCCAGCAATCAGGATTCAAAGGCGGGCCACACGCTCCGGCATGGGGCCAACATCAGCAAGACGTATCGGGTATTAGGCCATCCAATCTCCATTTCATGAGCGCCTAGTCTATAAACACTATTGATTTTCACACCATGTTTTTTGGCACTTGTATCTAGTGAATTGTGGATTGTCACAGAAGTGACTGGTAATGAATAATAATGTAGAGTTATGGGGAGATTCTTGGAGATATTTTCCGATACGGTTAAAACATGGCTGCTGCTGCTGCAGCTGCTGCTGCTGCTGCTGCGGATGGAAACTGTGGTTTAAAGATCACTTCACCTGGCAGAAGGAAAGCCAAATAAATAAGGCCTGCAGGGAATAAGCACCGCAGTTTGTCATTTTATTTACATCTGCAATGTTAGCTCCGTATAAAAAGCTAATTTTAAGGCAAATAGAAATCCAATTTGAAATGTTATTCCTGAAGTACTGTTATGGGCTTCATTTTTGTAAACTGCAAACAAGTTTAAATGTACAACACAAGGATTCAATTTGCAGCTATAAGCAGCAGTTTCAGGGTAATCACCAAAATCCTTTATCCTGCCAAAACAAAAGCTCCCTCCGCACAAGCTGACTGGAGAAAACACTCCAATGGATTTTCCTTAAATGACTGCAATGAATGCCATTAAGCTAACCACAGCCCAGTACTTTCATCTGAGGCAGTCTTGCTTCAGTCGCCATAAATAATTCCACATACGCCGAAGTCTCAAGGGGACTCAGTCAGAAGTGGAAGACAACTGGAAGACTTTTACTCCTAATGACACAAGCAGTGTAAATGTCATGACTAAAAACCACCCAGTGAGTAATTTATGGCATCCAGACTCACCAGGACTTGCAGCAGTGAGGTACCAGGTGGCGTGTTTTCTGGAAGGCTGATGTTGTACAGAGGTTTGCTGAAGATGGGCCGGTTGTCGTTTTCATTGATCAGGTCGATAAAGACGCGTGCGAATCCTACGTGATCCGAAATGGACTCGTTGGCATAAAGCTGATGAAACACAGCGAGGAAGAGAAAACAAAACGCATAAAGAACAGAAAGACATACTGATGTTACAGTGAATCTTTAGATGACATTCAAACACGTTAAGCCTGAACCCCAACGCCCCGCCTGCCCTTCACAGTTAGCCCTAAGCCCAAGTTTCAAAGAGACGGGGTTTCCCACGGCTATGTGGAGGGCTGAGAAAAATGACCTTTTAGCCTTTAAATGTCAAATCCCCTGAAAAATGTAAAAACCTTCTGAGTTAGCACATTTTAATAGCTTAATTACCACTGATGTCTAATGATGTGTCTAGTTTGAAGGCCTGACATATATATTTGATATCACTGTTAATTATCTAAGACTAGAAAAAATAGCAAATATCAAAGATTTACTAAAAAAGTCCAGTTTGTATGATGTCTTTGGATGTAGTTTACTAGCAGCTAATGGGGATCCAAATAAATAAACTAATTCAATGATGCTGCATCCTTTAATTCCTAACACATCCCCAAGACAATATAAGTATAGTTATCCAAAATGAGATTTTTCCCCTTTGAGATCTGATGAGTTTTTAAATTGCTCCTCTATCATCATTCTTCGCATATTAACAAGAATTTCCATTATTTTGCTGCAATGTATTTGTCTCAACTGGAGACCCACAGCCATAAATATTTTGAAAAAACATAGTAAGACATTTTGCAAAAGCACCCAAGAAGGAAAACTCACTGAGAAGCTGAAGCTCCGAATCTGTTCATAGTCCAGAGGAAGGGCAACCCGGACACGGATGTCGGCACGGCCCTGCACCGCCGTGGGGGAGATGGTGAAGTACCCCGAATTGTTTCCAGTCAGAAACACCTGGAACATACTGTTCACCCCCTGCCAACACACAGGATGAGAAGCATCGATGACAAAACTGAAACACAAATAAAAAACGAGCTATGAAAGTCAAAGTCTGATGAGACTATTTCACAGAATCTGAAAAAAGAAACCCTCTAAAATGAGAATATTTTTACACTGAAAAACGGTAAACAAACAACTTATCCTACATTTATTGAGAGCAAAATCCTGTGTACCCACTGAACCAAGAGATTGTATGACTGGATGTTTAGTGGAGGTTCTGATTAATGATAATCTCGTGCAAAGACTTCCTCTATTTTATGTAATATAACATTTAATGATGCCCTGGCCTTCCAGGACAACATAATCACAGACCCTCCTCCATGATTAAACAGTTTTCTCCCTCATATTCATCCTTTGGTTGCTGCTATAAAGCTCAGCCTCAGTTGCATCAGTCAAAAGCAAACAGTTGCATGGATTCCCAGAGGAGTTCAGCAAACTCCATGTTTCGATTCGTCCCTGTGGGACTGAAAAGTCGCATTTCTGGGATCAGCTCCTTGTTCTACCTCCATTACCAACCATCTTACTGAGTGGTAACCAAACAAAAACCCGTATCATTATCCATCCTCGTTTCTGACACTTTCACTTGTTTTAACCTTTTTAATTATTGCTCCAACTGTAGTTATGAGCAAGCTTTAGTATTTTCTGTAATCATTTCCTTACGTACAATCAATGCATGCACTTATTGTCTGAATTAATTCTGCACCAAAGGCAGGGGACTCCGCTTCCAGTTTGCATATGTTTATTTGCTATTACATTATATATATGTGCTACATAAAAAGAAAGAAAAATGTAGGAATACATAACAAATAAACATATAAAACTATCTGCAGCGAAAAGTTATTGTTCAGACTTTATTATTTTTCTCTTGTATATCTAAGTATATTGCCAGGACTATTCATTCTCATTCATTTTTAGATGCAGCATCTAATAAACCCTCAAAACTTATCCACAAATGTGTTTGAATTACGGCTGAGTGAATGATCACCAAGCAGGCAAAGGCTGTTATAACAGTGAGCTGTAATCATTGTATTTTATGACTTATGAGCAGAAAAAAAGCTTGATGTGAACATAGATGACAACCATGACTATCTGCCTCAACACAGATACATTTTCCTGCTTTTCTGTTTCCAGCTGACACTGTGCAAGTTGCCAACACAATGTTTATGATATGCAGATTATCTGAACTGGGAAGTCTGTTAGAATTACTATGTGATGAAGTAGTGGGCTGCTGTTTAGAACAAGCTTACAATTGTCTGATCAGTTTACATGAAACTCAAAAAAGAAAATCATCTTTGTCTTAAGTCTCCTTGCAGCAGAACTTTTACAGAACGAAAACATCACAAGGGAATCTAAACCAATTTGTGGAGTGACATCACAGCACTGAAATAGCTCTGGCTGTCTTCAGGTAAGAAACCTTCGCCAAAGCGCTCCTGTGTTTGATATATAAAGCTGCAGGGCAGCCAATCACACAGTCATTGTGGCGAACGGAGGGAGACGAGTGGAGTGGTCGGTTGGCATTATGCTGACAGTTCAAATAGCCCCCTTGTTTTTGTTTTCAGCTCTGGGAGAACCATTGTAGCTGATGGCTCCTATTTAAAAGACCATCCAATATGCAGGGATGTCACCTCAAACTGCCCATAAACGTAATTGCCCGTCCATTTGCTACTGCCTCTAGAAGCTCCCAATAAAAGCATCCTGTCAGACACGACTGCCACAAAGTTCAATGACAAGTTCTGGCAGGAAAAGTTTTCAAGATGCCAGCCGAGCAGAAAGGATCACACACGGAGCGAGAAGTAACAATGTGAGACAGAGAGAAATTAAATGTCTCTCTGTATTTTCTCACACTTAGAAAAAGTGAGATTACAGCACAGGTGTACCGAGTTGAGAATGACTGTGTTGGGAATTACATGGAGGTTTAAAGTCAGTAACAGCAACTAACTGTGTTAGAAAATAAAAATGACATAGTTTTAGTTCCTTATGAACAATTAACAGTGAGGAGACGAGTTTCAAGTTTTCAATCTACATCACTAAGTGTTTTTCCACTGGGCAACAGGCCTTTGGTGACCGGAAGAGCTGCAGAGATCCACAGCTAACATGGACGACTCTCCAGACAGAGCAAAGCAAAGACATTAATGGAAGAGATGAAACGACAAAACCACTGCTGCAGAAATACATGCAAGTTCCTATTTACTGTTTGCCACA
Organism: Poeciliopsis turrubarensis; assembly: GCA_010277015.1. NCBI lineage: Eukaryota > Metazoa > Chordata > Actinopteri > Cyprinodontiformes > Poeciliidae > Poeciliopsis > Poeciliopsis turrubarensis. The sequence continues at coordinate 220,983 of VMRN01000156.1, read as the reverse complement.
AACCAAGAAGAGGACACCGATCATCAATGCAGATCACATCGTTTTCAGGACATCACCTTGACAACCAGCAGGTAAACGACAGCATGTGTCTTAACGTGTCAACCCTGGTCAGATCAGGATGAGGACCAAAGAAAAAGTCTGGTGTAGTTTTGGTGAAGTGACACACATCAGCTCCTCCAATTGCTGTAGCGTTCCCACTGCATTGACTCTGATCCTTAGGTCTAAAACAAGCAGCTTAAATCCGACTTTTCATGCTCTGACCAGGTTTTTCAATACGACGGTCCCTTATGGACTGCTGGACTCGTGAGAGCGGGACGTCGAACCTGAAATCCTGCCAGTGTAAACACAAGCCGATGCAGCCGGCGGTCAACTGAAAGCTGGTCGAACAAAAATCCTTTCCTCTTTTTTCATTTCTTCCTGTCCTTCTGAGGGTCTATCATGGGTGAGTACTCTACTTTTTTTTTGGCACTTTATATTTTCCCCCAAAGCAGATGTGTTTTACCTTTCCACTTTGACTCACTTTCTGTCTCACTCATAACATTACTGTCAAATTGCTGAGTAGCTCTGAACAAAATGAATCTCAGTTTACTTTGGTCTTACTGTTGGAAATGCAGTTGCAAGGAATTGTGGGCAATCTGCATCAACTTTAACCTGCGTACATCATCTGACCCGATTTTACATCGGATCGGACGCTGAAATGGATTCAGCGCGTTTTGGGTCTTAGCCAACAGCCTCAGGTAGGATTTAACGTCGCTCCTTCTGTCACCTACATGCATTTGACTACTGTGGCTGGAATCTCTAATGCCACATTTCTGATCATGGATCTGCTATTTCTTAGTTTGGGGGTTTGGTTTCCAGCAGGAAGGAAAACCTAAACAAACAACTGAAGCTTCACCTTTCAGGTATGTCTGGGCGAAAAATATTAAAAACCATGCATCCGTTTCCCTTCTATTTTACAATTATGCATTATTTTGTGCTGGACTGTCACATAAAACACATTCCAGTTTGTGGTTATAATCAGTGGCAGTTATCGCATGAATGGCGCCCTGGGCGAGACTCTCCTCCTGCTGCCCCCCAACCAATTAAAATAAGAAAATGAGATTCTGAAATGGATAAATTGCAGTGCAGTTCCGTTAAAAAACAGGTCTCTATCCTCAGCAGCAAGCAAGGGGCCCCTACTGAACACACACAGGTACCACTGACTGCAAATGCCTGTAAAGCAACAGAAAACTCCATCAAAGCACAACTGACATGTCATTTAATCTGGCGCTTGTGTTCCCTCCTTTATGATGCCGCTCTGGGCGACTGCCAAACGACCTGTATCATTATGTCCTCTGATTACAATTCAGATGGTTGTTTAAAAATGTTTACGTCAAAGCAAGTGTCACAAACTGCTAGTTTATAGAGCTAATTAAAACATTTTAAAAGTAAGAAACATCCATCAATTTCCTTGCAAAGGTTTTATTACATTTTTACATTTTTCATAAATAAATCGTCCTGAAATGTTTCAACATGCCAATTGACCAGAGATGTTCATTTTTCAGTGATTCAATCCGATTCTGACTTTTGATTCAGACACAAATTTTCTATTCAAACAATCGACAGATAGTTCAGATGATGTTCCATCCTGTATCAAATTCCATCAGTTTATATTCAAACAAAAATAGGTTGGTGAAAAAAATTCTGCAACTTAAATTGCCAGCATTAGCGTAACTTAGCTGCCTGGCTTGTTGTATAATAAAAAATATATAATATATGATTAATCATAGTACATGCAGTGGCTGAGTGGACATATGATATGCAAATAGGAGCAGCATAGACATACAACCAAAATTTAAATTGAATTTTTCAGCATTTTAATCGATTTAGATTTCCCATCACTAGAAACTGTGATTCCCTATAAAAAAATTTTTTTTCTGCATCTCTATTACTGACAAGTTTGCCCAAAGCCTGGGAAAGGGTTGAGAATCACCACAGTTTGTGTAGAATATATGCAAATGTACAGAGCTGCCTCTTATCACATGCAAAACGCCTTGATCATCACCAGCCCTACATGCAGCCACACTTGCTGTATTTTTGTCTCTGCTTGAAAGAGCCACACAGACATAAACACAACTTCATTTGAATGGATAAACAGACCTGGCTCTAAATACTTCCACTATCTTTCCTCCTCGTGTTTTCTCTTCTTTTCTCTCCCTCTCTCACCTCATTTCCCCAATAATTCAGACTTCTAACTTTCCTCTGTTGCAGGTGACTTTCTGTTAAATCATCTCAGTTTTTCTTGTCCTCCCTTCTTCTCTCCTCTGCTCTCCTCGTGTCTCCACCTATTTCTCTATCCACTTGACTTGCAGTTATCTGTCAAATTCCACCCTGGCAGCTGCTGTGCCTGAATCAATCAGAGTTGACTAGCTTTCGGCTTATCTCCACCCGTGGTGATTGATTTTCCTCGTTAGGTATAATTTGATGCTCTATCCCATCTCTTCCAGAGCAAATTAAATTGTAGTTGAGTCCAATGCGCTGATGTGAGCGAGCATGTGTCTGTGTGAGAGGAGCAGGGAAAGAGAGAGACCGAGTAGCAAAGCAGACGTGAAAACAGTTTTCTCTGTACAAATTAGTGTCCAAGGGTTACTGCATATGGTGGAAAGTATACTGATAATGTTAGACCACAATGCTAATGCTAACTAGCAATTAAGAAATAGTACTTTTTCATTTATATTAAGCAATTACTGGCTTACAACAAGCTCTTATATATTGCTGAAAAGTTACTTGTAAGTTAGTTTAGTCTTTTTTCAAGTGCACTAAGATATTTGCACAATATGAGTCCGAGAAGTTATTTTGAATTTACTCTTCTGAGAGGAAACAGGAAAGAGAGCGCGCAGGCCTCCGACAGGCAGCAGAGGCACGAGGCTCGGCTGCTTTGCATATTAACAGATCAGATGTCATTTTTTTAAAGACACATCTCTATACAACTTACATGAAGATACAGACACAAAACTGGCAAACTGACCCTAAACTCTGGAACATTCGGGTCAAGCAGCAGAACCATTACTTGAGAAAAGCAGCAATCCCCTATGAATGTTTAAAAATCAGGGAAGAGCCACTGAGCTTGTGGCTCTTACCTTTTTCAGAAGATAGCCAAGAATTACATAATTTACAAAAAAATTCAGTAAAGAAAATTAGGACAACAATCCAACATATCAAAGTAAGAGACTTATTGCCAGTTAATATAAATCCTTAACGTCCCTCACTATGAAAGTTGGTTATTGTTGCCAAGCCTGGAAATACCAGTAATAAGGCGAAGGAGCAATTAGTGTTTTACATGAGGCAAATTTAGTTTGAGTAGATTTTTCCAAATATAATTTAGAAAGTAACTCTTATATTTATTCAGGTTATGCTTTTAAAACACTTTATGTACAGAACTAAACATCCATGTAGTTTGCATTATAAAGGATAATGCAAACTTTTACCTTTTCCTTCCCAGCCCAGGAAAAACAAACACATAAGCTAACAATAATATTTGAAGAAATTTCCTGCAGTTATCTGCTACTTCAGTTAAATTATACTTAAATTAGATGAATAGATTATGAAACAGTTAAGATGTTGAAGCCATTAGTTTGTCTGATTTATGAAAGTAATCTGTTTCAGTATAACAAAAAGCAAAAATAAAAACAGTTTTTGTCTTGTCTTTGTGTCTGCAGGCACTTTTCAGCAAAAATAATTCCCTCATTTAAATGTCCATGCATGAGACATTTGGCTAGAAGAGCCACCGCCCTAACAGAGCGCCGAAACATGTCATGATGCTGCAGGACGAGATTCGCTCACCTCGTCTTTATCTTCCGCCTGGATGAAGAGCGGCAGAGCAAAGCCCACTTGGGCCAGTTCAGTGATGCGAACCCGGTATTCGGAGCTGTTGAACTTTGGGGCGTTGTCATTCTTGTCAATTAACAGGATGGTGAAGGTGGTCATCACTGTCGCGTCTGATGGACTGCGATCATCCTTCAACTCTGTGGCCTTACAGAGAGCAACAAAAGAGTGGCAAAAAAGAAAAACAGAAAAGGGTATAAAAGAAATTTGATTGGACTCCAAATGTCATTCTATATAAGAGCGGTCAGTACGCAATCTCACAAGATATTTACAGCTGTTTATTTATTGGATCAAAAGGTGAACAGGTGACCTCCAGGCAATCATAGAAATTGCCTCAAACTGAGGCCAGAAGAGCACATTTAGTCTGATTCAAGAGGGAAAGAGTCCCTCTGAGAGGACAAAACACAAATCCCTGTTTCTGGCTGCTTCAGTACTGGTCATGTAAAGTCTAAAAAAAAAAAAAAAAAAAAAAGGAAAATCCTGGAAAATTGGTGTGAGGTGTCGTCTTTTATTGATAAAGAAAGGTCACAGTGAGTGGCAGAGCGGGCACCAGCAGCATGCTCATATCTGGGTAATCAAAGTAGCTTAGCCTCCAACTCTCCTGAATCGTTTGACCTTCACCTCTGCCTGTTCGCTGCTATCTAAGCTGCCTGAAGTTGAGAAATTAGTTGTATTACTATGGCACAGAATAATCAATACCAGCAGCATGTAAGAAGGCAGAAGCAGAGGGAAGCAGGGAAAATTTAGAAGGAAAAAAATCCATATCTTATAAATACCTTTTTGGACTACATTTTCTCTTTTTCACAATGTTTACACTGGCTACTTTCTTGTTTGTAATTATTGATTTTAATTAAAAAGACAGACCGAAGCTGGTATGTATCAGCCCAGCCTTCTTTGTATTAAACCTTAGAGCAAACTATCTAAATCATCTTTTTATAAACTCTAAAGTATATAACAGTGAAGCTGTAAGATGCTCTTATTTTCTTGGGTTGTACTTAATAAATAAGGATGAATTAATGCCATAAATAGAAACAAATCAATCAGCCAGTGATTAGGACCTTCCAATTTCCCCTTGATCAGCTCTGATCTATAATTGGCAAATAAAATGTTTCCAAAATATTTACCAAATTAATTAAATGCATCAAACTGTGAGCTTTTACTAAATCTGACTTTGAATGACCATGTTTGGTTCAAAGTCATTGAATCTCTTTTCGTTCTCATTTTAGTGATTGGTTTGAACGTTAGAGGGCCAACATTATGTTACATCACATCATGTTATTCCCTCATCAAAAACAAACCTGGACTTGCCTTGATTCTTTCATGCACGTTTGAGAAATCCTTTAATCTCCATGGCAACCATTAAGCCGTGCAAAGCGCCTGGGTGAACCAAGCACCGCCTTCAAGACGAGGAGCCCCACCCCCCCTCACTCAGCTCCTTCAGCAGCAATTAGCAAACAGCTAATAGAAATGCAGAGTCACTGAGTCAATATAGGAGTTAATATAGGAGCCATATTGTGATGACTTCCTGAAGGCCGAGTTTCAGAAAAAGCAGAAGTTTCTACAGAGACAGAAGCCCAACTCCAAGGTGATAAATTCAAAGTTTCTTTTTAGTTACATTTTACACATGTGATGTAGTATTTGTTTTTATAACAGCTGAGGTAACATAGTTACTTGGTTGTGACATAAAATGGCTCTATGTACCTAACGCTGCCCCTTCAACGTGTCTGGATGAATAGAGGCATTGTGCAGCTGCCATGCAGATGTTCAGTTTGCATAAACAAAGTTGCCAGAGAGTCTATAGAAGCACCTGTCAGTGATTATCTAGAGGCCCATTGATTGTGATCATATTGTAAATCCAGGCCAGGCTGTTGGATCACAAAGCACACAGTGATCCAGGGTGGGGTGCCAGCTGGTGAGTCCTCTGAGACTCTATCATGTCCAGATGCTGGATTGATTTATTACACTAACATATCAAAAGCTCTTGATCCTCTTGTGAAGGAGTTTCGATCTGCTCTCCAGGTTCTGCCCCCTCCGTCTTCAGCTGCCTCTCGTTCGGCCGCTCACCTTGACAGTGAGAGTGAATCCTGCTGAGTAGAGCGGGTTTTCTCTGTCCAGCTGGCCGTTCACCTTCAGGGAGCCGCTGATGTAGTCCAGGGCAAAAACACTGTTGGTGTTTCCTAGAAAGGAGATAACAGAGAGACACACAGCAGAGTCAGGGAGACAGACAACACTGGCATTGTGGAGAAATCAATACAAGTCCTGGGCTGTAACAGGAGCTATGCAGGAAGGAAGGTGCTGCATGTAATATGAATATGATCTTTTATGTGTCCACCTGCCTTGGGCTGGTCAAACACCTCCAACCTGTCAACACGCTTCGTATTCTGGGTCCGTCTTTTGTTCTGCTGCTGTTCTGCTTTCACTTCAGCATCCATATATTTGTCACTTTACACTTTTTAAAACTTTACAGTTAAAAATCAATTAAAAATCATTCATCACAATTATGAAAGTCTGGATATTGATAAGAACATTACAAGAGAACATTAACGAAATACATTGCAATGAGTAACTCCCTGTCTTAAACAAGCATGTGAAATGATCACAGAAAAGATGTTAGTCTATCCAAGAATGGTCGGCTCTTTGGCTTAAAGCAGAGAAAATATCTAAGCTGATATTTGAACTCATAAAACTGGATGAAAACCTGTTCAACATATTATTAAAATCTGGATGGAAAGTGTGAACGTTGTCTTCAAGGAAGAAATGTGGTAAGAAAAACAAATCTTCATATTTAGTGAAATCAAACTGAAGAAAAAACAATAGTAGAGCCAAAAGCTAAAGTTAACAGTGAGAGTAAGAAGATTTCCATTCACACAATGTGAACCCAAAGGATTGGGACCGAATATCTGTGAGGCCATGAGAAAACCAGTAATCAGCGAAGCTAAGAGGAGAAAAAGCTTCAACCTGCAAGGCAGCATGAAGATTGGACTTTGGAGCGACAGAAGAAAGTCATGTGATCGAATGAGTCCAGATTTACCCTCTTCCAGAGAGAGGAGCGCGTCAGGGCATGGAGAGATTCACCTGCAGCTGGTCAGGTCAAAGTTCAGCAACATTATGAGGTCAGCAAACAACCTGCATATCCTGAAGAGTAAGTTTTTCCATCAATGGATTGTTTCTTTTCTAAAAACGGGGATTTTCCACGAAAGCAATGCCAGTCATCGGACTCGACCTACGTTTCAGGAAGCATGAGGCGACACTTTTACAGTGGGCTAAAACCCGACCCAGACCTGAACCCCGCCTGGAGGAGGAGCTCATCATTGAGGATGACTCCGTCATCATCATCAATACAAGGTGAAAATAAATGTAACACTGGATGGAAATAAATCGCACTCCGCAAACTATAGACCTTCAAATTAATTATATTCATTCATCAAGGAAAAAAAACACATTCAACATTAAAAATCTTTTGAATTATTGGTTTGACTCTGATATATCCGTGGTCGGAGTTCCTGCTTCAACTCAACTTTTCTAAACTCTTTGTGTTTTTAACGATTGGCTAAAATAAATGCTCTTTTGTGTTAGGTTATATTTGTGCCCCTGGGAAACAGAAAGCAATGGATTAATAATTTAAAATTTATAGTTAAACATTGTTCAATCCATAAAAGTAAAGTATAAATTAAAAATGCTTCAGTTATGTTTATTTTAAAGTGATTGCTGGGAGTACAAACCACTGTGCCGTTGGTTGTTTTGTTAAAAACAATTATTTTCTAAAATGGATGTTTTGAAAATATATCCACCTTTTTATATATTTTCCTTTCATATTTGTAACTTGACTATTAAAGTTATAATCATTATCAAATGCAGGAAACCTTGCATTGGATATTTTGCAAGGGTTCCTGCAAGGGTGACTCTACATTTTCATATATGAGTTGATTGTATTAAGTAGCCCATGCAGTGGTTCAGATAGGAGCATTTCAAATGATCAACTCTGCACTGTCCTCATTAACAAGTCCGAGTGCCTCTGGTGCTTTCTGCCTCTTCAATTAAACTGGTTAAAATATTGGAATAAGGCCCACTTGAGCCCTCTTCTCATATTTTCTTATTCCCTCGCCTCCTCTACAAATTACCATCTTGTTAACTTTCACACTCCTCTTTGACAAGTTCTGTAAGGCATCAGGAGGCCAATGGCTGCTTAATTACACCCAGCAGACAGAGGTACTAAATGAAAATACAATAAATAGCTTGCACCTCTTCACCTTTACATGAGCTTTTCTCTCATTGGCGCTGTTGTGGCGTCTCCCATGTTCCTGTCAATTCAGATGAATCATTTGGCCTCATTGTAACACTGGATTCTTGCTTTTAGGACCTTTTCATCTGATATAGCAACAAACATGATACGATAGAAAAAGATTGTTCTGACTGCATGGAAAACCTAGAACTAATTTACTTTTGCAGATTTTTACCAGTAACTTGGCAAACAATGACAAAGATGCATTTAAGGCAAAAAAAAAGCCATGCAAAGCAACCAGGAGATATATGGAAACAAAACTTAAATTGTTGTTTATTCTGTGAATATCATCTTTGGTTCTAATTCTGGAATAATTACTGGCTGACCTGCAGAATCAATACAGGTCTTAGACGCACATGCAGGTCCAACATTTACACAAAACAATAATAATTCAAATAATTCATTATATGACATAATTTACATCGCCTCATATAATGTAGACTTTACTAATAAGATTTAAATGAATTTGGCATTTAATCCTTTATTGTATTCAAAGGTTATAAAACTGATCCAGATTTGAGAAAAACGACACCATTTAAGAAAACTTGTGCATTTTCACATGATGTCTTCCTAAATGGTCCAAACACTGAGCCCTGCATGGTGCTGTAATAGAAAAGAGCTTATTGTAAACGCTGAGACTGAAGAGGAACAGCTTTACAGTGAGCGGCTGGGGGTCAGCATATTAACCCACACCTGTTCCTGCACTTCCCTCTCTCTGCTCCATTACTGTCCTGTTCCTGTTTCTGAATGAGAAGAAGGAAATGACAGCAGAAGCAGAGCAGAGGAGCAGTGGCTGGCCAGCAGAGAGCAGAGCCTGTGGATGATTAATATGGACTGAGGCTGGAAGCCACAGAAAAGCAGCACAGCTGCAAAAACTACAGCTGAGTTTATCCTGGTAAAACATCAATTTAAATGTTCACCAAGAAAAAAAAAATCCACAGCTGATTTACAATTTCTACATTACTTAGGGGTTTAAGATGAGAATTGTAATTTAGTGACTTATAAAATAATTCACGCTCCTGAAATTTTACATAATGTGGCATAAACAAACTTTAAAGTGTTCTGAAAAGTGTGGCGTGCATTTGTATTGGACTTCGACACTGCTTTACAGATATAGCAGTGTTTCAGTGATCATTTTGCTCATCTGGAGACAGAATACTCTGGCCATCCCTCTGTGAACGGCAGCTCAACCAGAATGAACAGAGACCATCAGTTTTCCAGTCTTACCACAGATGGCAGTGGCAAAAGTGATGTTTGGTATTATTTATAATACTGACAAAGCGATGTCACAACAGCAAACTTAATCTTTAAAAGTGAACAAAAACCTTCTGATTTATCAACCTCAGTACATAAACAGCTTCTTCCTCAGAGAAATCCAAAACCTTCAGTTTTCTCACTGATTTCTCATTGCTTGCCAGAGTTTAAAACTGTTCTCCACCCTTCAGTTTCTAAGACAGGTCTCTATTTGGGAAATGATACCTGTGAATATAACTGAACCTGATCTCTAAACTCCCTCTGAGATTCACTGCAGACTCTCCTGGTGATTTTAGGAGGTTATTTCCAAAACTTACAGACAAATGGTGGCTTCAGGATTATAGACTCTACAGTCACATTTGCACATGCCATGCAAATCCCAGCTGCAGGAACCACAGTAGAAAAAACAAAAACTCAAAGGTGGCTTGAAATGAGTCTATAGAATATGATTATTTTGTATGTCTTGAATCTTATTCTCGAGGATTTACAGCATCCTAGTTATGAATCTCACAAAGGTTTGTGCTGCACAAAACGGCGCCACAGATGACACAGAGGTGACTCCAAATCCAAATCTTCTGATTGCTAACAACACATTTACTGAATGTAAATGTAATAGTTTGTATTTCTGTAAAAAAATAAAATACATTTTAAAGCACAAAAAATGGCTGAAGTAGCACCACAATGATTTTGCCATTTGTCACCATAATGAAGACTCCACAAAGCAAACCATAACTATGCTCGTCGAGGCATATTTTGTGTAATTTCAATTTTCAGCTTTCAACCATTTTCAGCTATTTCATCTTGTGAAATGGCATAAAAAGCTGCTGTTTTTAGAGTAAAATTTCAGAGCTGGTAGTTGTTTTTGAGAATACATCATGTGAAGTAAACAAAACAAATTCCTCAATATTCCATTATAACACTGACAGATTTCTTTTAGATGAAACTGGTCTGGAATAAAAACTAAAACATGTTCAGAGAATGAATGTTGACAGTCACAGGAGAAGGAATGATCTCACTTTAAGTCTGATTTAATGGAAATGCTGCTTTTTCTACTTCTATGCTTGCTTCAAATATCCAGGCATCATTTCCACAGGTTGGTTATAAATAAAATATCTTCTACTTGATCATCAATGAACCTTTTTCTTCCCTGGTCTCAAACATACATAATGAACTCTTCAGGAAGAAGGAAGACAATAAAGCACAGGATCAATAACGAGTGCTCTCCTCTTTGTAATACACTCAATGTGATAATCTTTTAGTGTGTCTGAGTCAAGTTGCCTATTAGCACTACAAGCGCGTCATTGCAAGACAAACACGGCTAACATGATAAAAGCCTGTCACTCTGTGTTTTCCACCACTGGGAACAGGCTGACACCATGTTTTTAACTGGATTGCAGAGGCTGGCATGAAGTCGATGCTAAATATTTGTTGGAGGCGGAGGTAACATACATCATGGATCAGACCCACGCAGCGAGGGCAGCGTGCCTCTAAATTGCTTTGTCAGCTTCAGTGGCCTGACTAGAATGCCAATCTTCAGAAACAGACGCTCCTGAGCCGCACCACCAGGCAGCGGCAAACACTGACCAGCGGGAAAAACACACACCTGTAAATACACACATGTAAGGTCGATTAGCACCGGAGCAGTTTGTCAATGCTAATCTCTGCACGCATAGTGAAGTTCCCTCGATTCATTGCTTTAGGTTCACAGGCTTGACCTTTCACCTTCGCTCTGCAGTGTGGAGCGTGACTTAAAGGGCAGCCATTATCATATTTCATGTACAAAAAACTTTAAACTATGAAAATAACTCATCATCGGCCTTTCCATTGATCGTTTTAAAGTGGGAAAGTAATTTACAAATAGAGTTTTATTCCTTCTAAAACAGGAAGGGACAAACAAAGACGACGTGTTCGTAACAGAAGCGCATCGTTGACAATGGCTGTATACAAACAACAGAAAGTCTTATTGTCTAAAATGGACTGGAACAATGTGAACATGTCTGACACATTTGGCACCATTTATGCAAGAAACATGGCTGAGCTTCACTGAACAGAGGAAGAGAAGATGGACATCTGATACATCTCTTTGAAAACTGATTAGATATTCTTAAGAGACAGAACAACGACAACCTAAAGGGTGTGAACCAATAGTGGACAGTTAGACCAAGAAGAAACTGTGGCATAAAGTTTGTAAGCATAAAGTTAATACAGAAGCATTTTAAATCCTCCAAATGGTGCCAGTTTGCAGGGTCTCTAATCTAACAAATATTCTCTTGACTATCCTTTTAATTAAAAAAAGTAAAACATAAATCTTCACTTCATGAACTTAAATTTGATCTGCAAGCTTCGCTACTTCTGTCTTTCATACATTTTTTGACATATTTTCTGATTTTGGACATAAAGTTGAATGCAACTACAAAAGCTACACGCCTGAACCTGACTGAATAGGAAAAGTTGAAATAAATAATGATATATTCGGCCTTTTAGCGATGCGGTGAACTTCCACAGAGTGACTCAGTGGTCTCAGTGGGAGAGGAATTATAACCCAATGCTAATTGCTGATAGAAAGTGTTCTCCAGTGATCTGCTGGGACAGTGTGATTAGACCCCCAGGGGCAGGAAATTGCTGCACGTACACACATTCAAGAAAACTGTCATTTGATATTCAAAGTTAGTTTCTGTTAGTTTTGTTTTCTCATGCATGTGTTAATGTGTCAGTATTTCAGGCTTGAATTTCGAGACTCTGTCTGTGTGCGTACAGATGTGTGTGTGTGTGTGTGTGTGCGTGTGCGTGTGCGTGCGTGTGCGTGTGTGCGTGTGCATTCAAGTGTACAGCCTGCTTTAGACAAAATCATGGCATGTTTTCTCATTTTCCAGTCCAGTACTGTTGGTAATGTGAGAGCATGGCTAAGCCCCTGGAGTCCCGTATCACAGATTCAAACTCAGACAGTTAGCACAACACACACACACACACACGCACACACA
>VMRN01000156.1:144737-208592 GCA_010277015.1 Poeciliopsis turrubarensis | reverse complement strand
ACACACACACACACACACACACACACACACACACACACACACACACAAAGTCTAAACATCTATTACTTCCCCAAAATATTATGAATCAAAATAGCTTCAATATCCAGTTTTTCATAAACACACAAGTAATTCCAATAATTTCTTCCTGTTAAAGAAATCATCTCCAAAACAGCAGTGATTGCAGAAAACTGACACAAACATTGAGATTCTCATGACACATCCAGTGAATGACAATCCATTTCATTACTGAAATGCTCTCCCTGACTTTAACACAACAGGATGGAGTCTGATGACATGGAAGAAAAAAAATCAAGAGGTTAAAATGGAAATAGAAAAGCAGAAATTGCCTTTTTGAATCGGCCAACAGAACAGAGGAAATTAAAATCTGATCAAAGGAGTTCGATGACAAGTTGGTGAAAATGATTTTCTTCAAGTACTGATCATCTGAGGACAGCACTGAGTGTCATAGCGATGCCTAAGCTGGTGACAACTGTTTTCTGCAGTTTGTGACAACACTTCGGGGGCGCTGGAACATTCGAGTAATGTGACATGGCATGCAGCCACTGCTCACAGTCTCGGGGCTAAGATTTAGCATTTTCTGATAAATGTACAAAAATTAGTGTCACTTTTAAGGATGACGCCTCCAGGCAAATCATGTTAATGATGAGATTTATTATTGTCTTAAAACTACATTATTGGAGTTGTAAGTTTGCTGCACTGTGTCTGAAACATCCCTCAGCGTGTGACAGCCATCGGTGCAGATGTATGCTTTTCTTTACGTTATGTGCAGCGATGATAGCCGTGGGGCGGCTTCCACGCTGCCAACAAGCAGCACTTCATGAAAACTCAAACCGCTCCATCAAAAGTTTCTCTTCAGAGATGAAGTCAAAGCTAAACAATGGCAGATTTAGAACGAGTCAGTCTGAACCTGTGGATCACACTCGTTGACTTACTGCTCTGTTTGCTATGAGTCTGTTACCCCTTAATATTAACCCTAAAGCTAACTTGCTGCAAAAAAGTTACAATGTTTTTATTCTGAAGCAGCTGCTGGATGGTAACCGTGGTGATGAAGCAGTATGGCAAGCCGTTTTAACATAAATTCGGGTTTGCCGCCCTTACATTCCAGATATCTCAAATTGTTTTATGACTAGACATTTTAGCAATTTAAGATATCTCTAATTATATTTTGACTAGACAAAATACCTATTTGAGATATCTCTAATTACATTCTGACTAGTCAAAATGACGTCAGATTTACCATTGATTTGTATGGGGACTTCAATTCAAGATATCTGTAACGTCATTTTGACTAGTCAGAATGTTCATTTAAGATATCTACATTTTAATTATGACTAGTCAAAAAGTAAATTCAAGATATCTCGATTATAGTTTTGACTAGTCATAATTGTAATTAAAGATATCTCTAATTAGTCCATAATTCAAGATATCTTAAATGTATTTTTGGATAGTAGAAATGTAGTTTTGACTAGTGGAAATTGAATTATAGATATCTTAAAAGCAAATAATGACTAGACAAAACTAAATTAGAGGTATCTTGAATTATAATTTTGACTAGTCAAAATTCCTTTTAAGATATCTCTAAATGAGTTAGAGATATCTTGAATTATTCAACTTTTCTATTTAAGATATCTTAAATGAACATTCTGACTAGTCAAAATGACGTTACAGATATCTTGAATTCGCGTTCTGTCTTGTCAAAACGTCACTGATTTACGTGGCAATTTGAAAGTTTAAGAAAACAATGAAAAATAGAAAAAAACGAAACAAGATATTTGAAAATGCACAACTTTCATGTTGAAAATGATTGACAAAGCAGTTTTAGCTTTTCAAAGCTGTTTTTAACTGCATTCGGTTCGTTGGAAATGAATAAACAGGACATTTTTTGCAGATATCATTAGCAGTCTTAATAGTTTATGAAGTTTTGCGTTCTCCGCATTTCCAACATTGCCGAGCTCTTTCTAATTTGTGGCATTTACGGACAGTTTTGTGCAGGAAACATAAAATTCTGCAGGCAACTGTTTGGACAGCACAAAGGGGCTTCAACGTCATTCGTAAGTCAGATATCTAAAATTGTAATTTTGACTAGTCATAATTACGTTCAAGATATCTTAAATTGTAATTCCGGATACGTGCCTCGTCAAATGACAAATCCAGTGACGTCATTTGAGATATCTTGAAAGGAATTTTGACTAGTCAAAACGTAATTGAAGATATCTTGAATTATTATTCTTACTAGTCAGAATGTAAATGCAGATATCTTAAATTACCATTCCGGATAGTCAAAATGTAGTTTTGTCTAGTCAAAATGCATTTTCAGATATCTGGAACGTAATTACGGATAGTCAGACGAAACCGAATTTATGTTAAAACGGCTTGCCATAGAAGCAGGACTGATTGGATGGCCCCAAAGCTCCACAACAGAGAGATGAACAGCTTTGATTTGGACTTTTTAAAGTTGCAAAGAATTATATATATATATATATATATATATATATATATATATATTAAAAAGTAGTCTGGCATATTGGTTCTTTTTAATATCAGAAGAGATGCAATCTGAACAATTTTCAGGTTAGGCAGAGTGTGCAGCTTCATTATCTACTTAGAGACTTCTGAGTGCTTTCTGCATCACTCCACAATCTTTAAGTCACTTCTTACAAAACAATTACAGCAACTGATTCCTGACCATTCAGCTGGAAGTCCCGATTTATCTGAAATGTCTGAAAATCTATTTTGTTCGAGAGCATGAGTGAAACATTTTGTCTCCAACCATAGACAGAGTTGGTCTTTTACATTCCAAGTTTTCTGCGGTTTAAAGAACAAAAAAACAGAATTATGGAAAAAGTTTGTAGAAGAAAACATTTTCTCTGTAAACAACTAAAGTTTGCAAAGTTTAATTTGAATGAACCACAATATTTCTGGGATAAAGTTCTCTGGAAAGATGAGCCACAGTATCGATGTTTCTTCGCGTTACTCAGCGTGAAGCTGGGCGATCGGCACATGAGAAGCTGGATACCCGAAACTCTCCTTCATTCGATCAAGATGAATATTTTAACAGGTGAGCAAAACCACCAGATAAATAAAATGAAGGTGAATCACAATAAATTAGGAAATCATTGAAAAATTTATTGATTTCACTATTGTATTTGAAAATGTACAACTCATGGAGACTCATCTCAGGCATTAAAATGTCTGCGACCTGAAACAGCTTCTCCAGGAATCACCTTTTGGTGTAAAGTCATCTGTCTTCCTATGATTATCTAATACATAACATGGCTATAAAGCCATATTTGCGCTTAAAATTATTTTCTTTAAAGCACACTTGTTTTTGTAATATTTAATCTGTGCAAGAAAATTAATTTGAGGCTTTTCTTACCTTTCAAGTCATTGAAAATGAACAGACATCACTCAGTGAAATACAAATACCCAGTTTGGGCTTTACTTTGTAAATGTAATTAATGAAATAAGTGATCAGATTTTCTGTTGTTACGGTTCATCTGGGTGGAACAACGTTTTGCAGAACTCATTTCAGAGTGGAACTAAAATATTCAAAATGACTTAATGCTGCCTTTTGTCTCTGATCTGAAAATGGGTCAAGTTCAAACAACTCTTGCATCAGTCAATGAAACCTGAGCTCTGAACTTGTTATTGTTCTGCATTGTTACTCTGCAAACATAAAGAAACTTTGGGCCACGCTGCGATCAGTGTTCCTGAGACTAATCTCTCTTCTTTCAGAGATTACACCGCAGCGCAGTGCAGAGAGCCTCAGAGCATCTAATTGAAAAAGCAGAGGAAATCCCACTGACACCACAGTAACAACAAGGGCTCCCAGTAGAATTACAGGTATTAGAGCTGGCCACATTACAGCACGGCTGCCGATACGAGTTAGGAAAGAAGAGCGTGGAATCAGAGCATCAGGGTGTAGCAGTGCTGAAGGATAAAGATACATGTGGAAAGGCAGACAAGAGAAATAATCGCCTTTGCTACTTATCAGTGTGTCCAGGCGGGAAATGGCGTCTGACCTCTTTGCAGTTTGACGCTTAAAGACAGAGTGCATGGTCCCCTGTGGAACCTGCTGCACCGAACGCAGCTGGCCTGTATCACACCTGCGGCATCAGGGGACAAAACATCCACATTACGCAAGCATGAGCTTCTGGTGTGTGGCCTGAATAAAACCTTAGCCCAGCGCAGAAGGGTTTTGTCATCAAGTCAAATTGTTTGCAGTTTGCATTAAAAAACAGATTTTTTTAAACTTTTGCAACATAAAGACAATGAAAGAGAAATGAAGAGAAAAAAAATAGATGCATAGATCCTGAGACTGAGGGGATTAGTCATGGCTGCATGTTGCAAAGAAGAGCAGCCTCCTGCACAGACAGGCGATCGGCTAAGAGACGAACTTTCACTCCACGAGATGCAAGGCTGACTTGTGTTCTGCCTATTCTTACACTATTATTACAGCAAAGCAGACAGGCGACACTTTCCACGAGGTTAACTCCGATCCCAGCGGACAGCTTTTCTTTGGACATGATTTGTTGGCCTATAACTTCTGACATGAAAAATCACAAACTGTAAGATGGAAAGTAGGTTTTAGTGAGCTGACGTTTATATCCAGCCTTAGACGCATTGTAAGTTTCAAAAGAATCGTATTTGTCCTCTTCCTCAGTCTCTTCTGAGTTTTCTTACATCTGTTTTCAACATTTTTTATAAATAAAAATCTAAAAAATGTCCTTCACTTGTCCTCTGTTCCCGTTTGCTCTGCTACAACTAAACAAAGTTCAGTGAAAAGCTGTAACTAGATTACACTAGTGTTATTTATTCTCATTATAAAACCAACAGTTCCTTAAAAGTCTCTGATGTTTGTTAGAGAACATTAGCAAACAATCTGGATCATGAAAACCAAGGACACGTGGTGGAAGCATCGTTCTCTGTGTGGTTCAGTCAAAGTCCGCAGCTGAACCCAATCAGAATGCAGCTTTTTCATTAACACACAACTTTCTGTTAGTATTCCATGTAAAATGCAAATGCAGAGGTTGTTATGTTGGGAATGTTCATTATTACTTTTAGCTATTTAGCTCATGGGTTTATTAGGGAAAAAATGACGTTTGTTGCTTTTCTGTCGACATTTTCTTTCAGATTTCAGATTTTTTTCAGATTTTTCTTCCAGCCTTCCCCATTTGTTCAGTAACAATATATAATAAGTTTCTGCTTCAGTGTTTAGTCAACATGAAACAATTTGAATTACGCAAATGTAAAGTTAGAAGTTCTACTTTAATGAGAAACAGTAACGAGATATCCCCAGCAGTAGACGGAGTCGTCGCAGTCGGGAATGAAAGACAAAGTGAGCAGATATTTGGTTCCCAGGAGCATTAGTTACTTCTCAGAACAGAGACCTGAACACCTGGTGAATCATTCATCTGTCCTCCATCTTGTCCTTAATGTGCCAATTATGAGCCGGAGCCTTAAACAGGTGATCTGTTTCATTTCTACTAACAGACTGCTGATTGCTAAACTGATACAAAGTAAAACATTTAAAATGTTGAACATTTTTGAACACAGTAACATTTTTATAGCAGAAGAAGAGATGAATCCTCGTCCCAGTAAATAATAAAGAGCATTTTGTATCTGGTAAAAATTTTGTGCACATTTTGTCTTTTTTCAGAGGTCGTGCAAGTAATGAACCACTTTGAAAGGTCAACATCATAACCATGAGTACGATGGTTTGATGTAATATGAGAGCACTGGGTCAGAAGTCTAAAACCGGTCTAATGAAACCCGGAGGACCGGGTTCACTCGTCCACATCACAGCAACAATAATGACTGCAACGCTGCCGGCTGAGCGCCACTGTGATTCTATCGCCTGTACACATCGAGTCCCTGATCCTCCCTCTGATTAGAGCAGGGAGAGGAAATCCTCATCTTGAGTCCCACAATCATTAGTGTTGATCACAGCTGCAATTAAACTCTCGTTTATCTTAATTACTGAGCTAATGAGACGAGTCCCGCAGGAGCGCGCCGTGCTCTCCGAGGACACTCAGGGCGAGGAGCAGGAATGCTGGAGAGGCGTCATGCAGAGTCAGGCTCAAGTCTGCAAACAAGCAGAACTCAGGAGTCTGGCTACATGAAGACATACGGATGTGTGTGTGAGCACAAGCAAAAGCAGGAAAACACCAGCACTCCGCTGCTTCTGGAAACCTTCACTTCCTACCTTTAACTCTGGCGCCGCACAACCCTTCATCTTGCATTATCTATCGAACTTATAATGATTTTATCAAGCCTTCATTGCGGTGCTATAACTCTTGATTTTGCAACGACTGGGAATACATCGCGCCACCTAATTAATGTCTTTTTAATGCTCTTCTCCTCTAGAGCTTAACTCAGCTTTGCAACAAACACAACACACACAACAATGTAACATGTGGCAGCAGACGGTAAGTAAGAGCGAGTGGCTGAGAGCAGCAAATGAGAGCAGAGGCTTTATGGTGGTGGACTCCGCCGCACAGCACTGAAGGACACCAGTGACCACAGTGCAAACACATAAACACATGTACAGTCATAATGTTTAGGCTGAAAATTAATCTGACAAAAAGTTGGAGCAAAAGGTGCATCTCATGGAAGCAAAGTTAGAATAAAAAACTGAGGATGATGCATCTAAAAAGGTTTGCAGAAGAAGACATTTTCTCTGTAAACAACTACAGCGTGCAAAGTTTCATCCAAATGAACCAGAAGATTTCTGGGATAAAGTTCTGTGGAAGGATGAACCAAAGTATAGATGTTGCTTCATAAATCCGCCCTGGGAAACTGCCCATATCTCTCATATCAAAAACCACCACTGCAGGCACCACAATGTGTGTTTAACATACACTGCTTTGTATAAAGACGAACCAACCGTGAGAATTATTATATATTCTGACAAAAAAACTATAATTTCTCACTTCAATATAATTTTCCTAAACTATTTTATCATATTGTTGCCATTAGTAGTCATCACTTTTTGATGACAACAAGAAGTTATTTGTACACGATGATAAATAAACCATCATAAACTCTTTAAATCCATATGTTATCTTTTGTTGGCTGTGATGCAGCTTATAAATTTAGCTGCATCATAAAAATATTAAAGGGATCCAATAGAATGATTCATTTAGGAGCCATGTTTATGTTATAGGCCTGCTGCATAATGAGCCACACTCCCTGCGAATGCAGCCGCTGCACAATAATCTGATTTCAGTTCATTTCATAGTAAAACGACAAACCTCACATAAACAACAGCATCGTTTCAGCAGCAGCAGCGCTTCGATTTACAGCAGTCGCAGCCCCAGAGGTGAAATCTGGATGAAAACCCAGTTTTAAAACTTTATCTCTCCACTAAAATTTAGTGGAAATCTTTTCTTTCCATGAATATTTGCGATATCGTCCTAACAAACAGGTAGACAGCATAACTTGAAGGCATAAACATCATTCTTGGCAGAGGAAGGAGAACCAAGCAGGATCACAGCTTCATCCTTATCATCACCATGCAAACTGTTTTTATCTTCTTTAGTAAAACCAACACAGCGTAGGGATATTAAATACACACTTTTTTCTTTTTTTGCTTAATTTGTCACTTTGACAAATTGTAATCCTATTTTGATGGAATAAGCCAAGTTTAGAAAGAAAATAAAAACTAAATGTGGGCTGATTTCTGAAGTTAAATCTCCCGACTGCGTTCTGATCTCCCGACTGCGTTCTGATCACACCTGCTGCTGATCGCTGAGTTGATCAGACTGATGAAGAGGAAACTCCTCAGAGTTACTGACATCAGATCAGTTCTGTGGTTCTGACCTGAGATGATGGTGTAGCCGATTCCTCTCGGTTGGCCCCGATCCTGGTCAATGGCTGTTATCGTCCTCACTTCATAGCCCTGCAGAGACAGAGGCAGCACAGAGTAAAGGTTACAGCCAAGCATTAGTTTGCAGGAGTTTCTCATTTATCCTAACATTAAAACTAATCTTTAGGTTTGCTTCTAGAGGATGAGGCTGCTGTTTGTTTCTTTCCATTATGCAATGACTGCTGCTATTGGGTTTTGTTCTCTGTATGTTCTGATCCATAGAAAGTAGCAAATTTGATAATTATGTATTTAGCGTTGGAATTTACCAGCAGCTTTTGTTGGAGTTATTTTTGCCAGTGACTTTGTGATTTTATCTGGCTCAGCGCTTCAGTATTCAGATGGTGATGAAACTATTACTGCAGTTTTCTTTCCCAATTAAAGGTATTCCTGGTTCAGTGTTTTCATGTCTCTCTTTCTACTGCTGCAGTTCACTTTGTGTATTTTGGGTGTTTTTTCTGTCAGATATGAAGCAGATCTGTTGCTGCTTCCATATAGAGAAACTTTTCACAAAGATATACAAGCTTGTTTTAAATGAATAAATCCTTAATATTGATAAAAAGTACAAGCTCCACTGGTAGATTATTTAATTTATCACAGGGGAAATAGTCTAGTTGTGATGGATAAGTTGGTTTCACCTTTTTTTTAAATTGTACTAATTGTACAGTAACTAGAAATTAGAATTGAAAGAGTTAGATTTAGTGTTTTTGCAGTGAAGCATGGCGTTCATTTTCCTTGGCAGACTGTGGATGTTAGCTTAGTGCGAAGACTGTTTTCCACTCAGGGCATTATTGCACATTAAGGTTTATGTTGGAAATATTAAATAGACAGTCATAAACAATCTTCACTGCAGGTTCTGTTCCCTAAATCTCACAATTACTAGAGGTTCAGTTTAAAGTGACTTAAACACAAACATTTTCTTTTGCCTTTGTTGCGCTCTTGAGATGTTTTGTATAAAATAATCTGACGATAAAAGCTAAAAATATTTCAACGGATGTTACAAAAACAAAATACTGGAAATACTGGGAGCTCTTATACAGGAAGTCAAACATTTTTTTTCCTTTCTTTATGTTTAAATCATATTTATTTGGTGTTTATTTTTCTTGCATTTCTCTGAAGCTCTCCTGCTGTGCCGATGAGTCCGCTCCCTCAACAAATCACAGTATGACAGCTCAAAAAAGAAGAAAAAAAAACAGAATAAGAAAGAAAAAGAAAGCTGTTTGAAAAGCCTTTGATCTGCAACACTTTTTCAGCCTCCGTGCCTCAATCAGACACGGTGGTGATGCTTAAAAACCCCCGTGCTGCAGCGACACAGCCTTTCCTGCTTCCTTGCATCCTTCCTCCCTCCCAGCCTCCGTCATCGCCTCTCTCCCTCACACCTCAGGCCTGCCTCCCATTGATCCTGCAAATTGTGTCTAAGACATGTTTATGCTCCATTTCTGCCAAGGCATCTCCTGTCATTGACCAATTACACCAGAATCAATTACAAGCCTTTTAAAAAGGAGACCCATTCCCCAGCTGAGAGGGAAACACACACGCACACACACACACACCCACACACACTTGCAAACATCGAGGAAAGATGTAGAGAAAAATAAGAGGAAGTGATGCTGAAGTAATGTGAGCAATATTCTTGAGCTGTCCACACAAGTGGAATCTGTTCAATCAGCCATCACAGATACAATCCCTCCCCCCTTGGGGTGCACACTCTCTCACACACGCACACACACACACGCACACACACATTGTGAGAAATGCCAAAACACACACACAGACACACCAACGCCAACCATTCTTCCATTTCTTCCTATGCAGTTCGTTTCTCCCCCACCTCCTTTTCTCCTTCTCTTTCCTCCTCATTGGTTTGACAGCCAAATTGTGTGTTTGTCCTAGAAGGAGCTTAACGTCAGTTAGAGCATAGATTCACAGCCATAACTGTTAAAAACACAGACCTGTGATTTCATCTAAAAACAACAACAAATAATAAATAAATAACATTTTCCAGCGCTTTGTCAAACGTTTTTCCCTGGATGACAGGTTGATTGGCCCTCAGAGAAAAGAAAAGAAAGAATCTTGGAAAAAAGGCTTTTTTTTCTGAATTCAAACTTTGTGAGAAGACCTGAAACAGGTTTGTGTTTGACGGCCTCGTGTGTAAATGTCATGAGCTTTTACAGCAGCTGACACGGCTTCTGTCAGCACACAACATCAGCAGCTTATCAATGGCAAACAGTGCAGAGTGGAAACGACACGTGTCTGTTAGATTACATGAGGTCACCGGAGGTGCACACCGCTGGCCTGCATCACCACGTCCTAACGAAAGTACAGAGTCAGCCATATATCAGACCGCCAGGAGAGGAAGTGTAAAAATAAAGAAAACCTGGAAATGAATGCATGAACTGGAGAAGCAAAGTTTAACAGAAAAATACAACTTTTAATATGAATAGGGTGGAAAAATCCAAAACCAATGCAACAAAGAATTTCGTAATAATTTCTTAATATTTTATGCTGGTCAAAGGAACTGTGTGGTTCCAGATTGTTTCACTTTAAAAGTTTATGACTTTGTGATTTTTAAAATCTGGAAATGTTAGGATTTTTCAAAAATTTAAAGTGTAAAATGATGTTTTTGTAATTGATCGATGTTTCAGTCTCTAACCCTTCAGTAGGTTTACTTCCCTTCGTTTGTCGTCAGTCTAACGTTTTGTTTCTGTATCGTCCCGCCCAGTTCTTCCTGTTTGACCTTCCTGGTGACAGTTGATGAATCAGGGAGTCAGGGAGACACGGGGCGTCGGCGCCGTCACGCCCTGTTAATATGCATGCAAATGTAGCACTTGACATTTCTACTACGTTGCGGAGAGGCTGCGGACCAGGATAAGCCAGTGGCCGTGTGAGCCTCGCTGGCCTGGGTGATGAACTGAGTTTGGGCAGGAAGGAAATGGAGTGATAGAGGGGCAGAAACAGAAAGAGGGACAGAGAGCATCATCCTCATGAGGATAATTCCCTCCAAGCAAGTGGAAACATCAATAGCTCAACTTTTAGCCACCTGGTGCTAAGTCAAGGAGCTAGGAACAGAGCCTGAGTGTAACGGTGCTCAGGGAAACAGACAGTATATTAGATGGCCATTACAAACCCAATTGCAATAATGACTAAGGTAAGGTCACAGGGAGACCCCACTGCTTAGCAATTCATGCAATTCACAGACTTCTGACCTTTGCTGGAGGCCTAACATCCCAGAGGCACAACAATAAATTTCCTGCAGTAATTACAACCTGACACACCTGCAGTGCTGCATGCAGACCTCCGGCTGAGGGGGTTCTACAGGAAATACTCAGAAAGGTGGAGAATCCTGGTGTAATTATAACGTAGGCCTTCTCCTTAGCTACATATTTTAAGCTAAATGAACTTCATTGATATTAAAGAGCAGGAGTGAGAAACGTAGTCCCTACAGAAGGTTGATAACCATGACCCTCAGAGGAGCTGCTGCAGCATTACTTCGTAACACAGCTACTTTTCAAAGTGTGAATTCTGATGTCAAAGTGAAACGTGAAGTTGAATTTGTTTTGGTGCAGATTTGGCCTTTGCCAAGGCATCAGCAACAGGACAAGACAGATCCTGAGGCACAGCCTGGTCTGGTTTTGAATCAGACCAGGCTGATCTTTGCCTGTTGCAGGTTCTGTGGTTCTGATCTGAGCCACGATTCTCTACCTGCTGCTGAACTGTGGAGTTCGAACCGCTGAGGATGAGAGCCAGTTCTTCTAAATGCGAGGCCACAGTTACTGACTGAAAGACAATAAACTGCTCGACTCGAGGCAGGTGAAGTAATGGCAGGACGGAAAATAGATGAATTGATGGTTTGGAGCCTAAGTTAAAGGCATGCAGACGCCGCTCCTGTCTGCTGGGATAAACAGAGAGAAAAGGCAGAGCAGTAGGTTTACCTCCTACTCTCTCCCTCAGTATCTTCTCCTTTTAGAGTTTTGATCACAACCAAAAGAAGAAGATCCTGTATTCAAGCAGCTGAAGTAACCTTTCCGTTTTAGCCTGGAGTAAACCCTGAACTCTGGAAGTGCTTCATTTATTTGTTGACGATCAGAGGAAAGACTGAAGGTCCTTAAAGGGACATCAGGGGGTTTCGGTGTGATAAATCAAATGACAGATATCAGTCAAAGCCATTCTGAAGCTGAAACAGATCAGATGACTTGACCATCATGCTGAACATGAAAGGGAAGCATTAAGAATTGGACCATTATTTGAAATTTGTGACACAAAGTGTGTGATATGAACAATGTAGAATCAGTTTACACAAATGAGAAAATACACAGAATAAAATATGATTTTAACACAAAAGGTTTCTAAAACATTTTAATCAATTAAGTCTTAGAGTGAAGTAATTTGGTCCATGTTTGATTGTTTTTAAATCTATTCTTTCCACAAACAGAAAAGGTTTCACTGATCAACAGCAGCTCTGATGTTTTGTTACAAAGACATTCACTTATATTTTAACTGATTCCTCCACAAAGTTGCTTAAATTCCTTAAAAACGTGAATATTTGGATTGAAGGACTCACCAGAGGAATGTCCTCTTCTACGTTGGTACTGTAGGGCAGGTTGGTGAAAATAGGGTCCATATCTTGGACATCAGTGATGGTGACGGCTAAGTTTGCAAGTCTGGACAGAGGTCTCACTTTGTCTTGATCCTAGTAAAACCAAACGACACAATCAGATTGTTTACAGGAGCATGAATCCATGGAGATGCACGGTGTTGTAACCTCGCTGACCGTGGCGTTTACGGTGAGCTGGTAGGCAGTTGTTGTCTCATAGTCCAGCGTTCTGGTGACAGTCACGGTGCCTCGGGCTCCGTCGATGGCAAAGAAGGGAGAAGGAGGCTGGAAAGAGAAGAGAACGCTGCCCCCGGTGCCTTGGTCCGGATCTGTGGCGTTCACCATGAATATCGATCGGCCCACCGGCGTGTTCTGAACGACACAAGCAACAGAAAACAGGCAGCAGTGAGAATAAACCCACAGAGTCAAACAAATATATTTACTGGGAACAACACAGCGGATGAAATCAACTTCTGTCCTGAATGTCCTTAAATATCTGCAGACAATTTGATCCATCAAAATTTAAGTTGAAGGAGTTTTAACTTAAAAAAATAAAGTTTGCACAATGTTTTTAAATATTTTCATAAACATTTTTTAACCAATTCTTCTTCAAGTTCATAATTATACATCAGAACGCAACCATGCAAGGATGAGCAGGTTACAGTTGAATATTCATGCGTTCTGTTTTATAAAGCTCATGTTTTTTTTTTAATGTGGGGATAAAAATGCTGCAACTCAACGACTCTTATGGTATTCAGGAAAACAAAGAAATATGATTCATTTGTAGCAGCTGCAATGTGGTTCATCTGAACTGTTTGACAAAACAGAGCAGGATGAGATTGTATGCAATGCAAACAATGAGGAATCTCATGTTTCTCATAATATTTTTCATCTTAACTTAAAAACGTATTTAATTAAGAGCTAGAATGAGATTGCAGCCTGTTGCACAATGAACAGACAAAATCAACTTCCTGCTCTTAGAGTAGAAATACTCATTGCTGACTTTACTGAAGTAAAATAGAATTTGATTAAAGTAAAATAAAAAAAAAACTACTGAACTATTGACTAACTGATAATGACACACATAAAACATATGTACTCCGACAAAACCATAAAAATGAGATTTTTAAATTTTCCTCAACGTTAATTCTTCTCTGGAGTCGGTTACTTCAGTTCACTCCGAAAACTTCACAAACTTCCTCTCAGCTCTGATTTGGTGAAACTTTGAGCGTAGCTAAAGCAAATATCATTTTACAGGTGCTGAAATAAGGAGTAGAATCAATAACATGACTGCATATAAACATAAACAGCATCTGAACCTGTGACACATTTGCTTGATATATTCATTATTCTCTTCAACTCGTCTGGTTGTTAAAAACACCTGAATCCCCCCAGAGTCGGCTGTTTGTGTGCACACGTCCACGTATGCATCTGAATCTCTGCACGTCATGGATGCCAACAATATCAACTCTGCTTTGATGTCAAGGAGGCAGACTGATAGGTGAGCTGTTGCTGAGTGAGTTTGTGCATGCTTCATTTTCAGGATGAGTCTGAGATGTGTTTAAATGTTCGTAATAGGACATTATTTTCTCCCCCTAAAGCACAGCGGCTTTTATCTCTGTGAACAGCATCCTGTAAAACAGTGAGTCATTACCATCGCCCGGTGTCGAAAGCCCCGAGGGCCGGAACAACAGACCCACGTCCCGATCCGACATGTAAACACTCACAAATACCTGTTTTGATCTGCCAGATTTGACAGAGGCGCTACGTTCAAAGAGGTGCAGCAACCGTTCAAAGCGCTGACGAGAGCACGATTCCAACATGATCCTCATTTTTAAATCCTGGATTTTTCCAGTGTCTGATTTTCAGATGGCTCAGTCCATGTTAGCTCATAAGAAAAATGCAAACACAGAAAATTACTTTGAATTCATCAGAAATGTCGGTGGAACTTTGAGAAAAGCACAAACTGGAAGGACGGAAGAACTGGTTAACAGAAGAATGAAAACATAAAACTGAACTTTACAAATACAGAATAAAAAGATGCAAACATTTTTTTCTCACTGTGTGAATTTGAAACCCATCACACTTGTTTTACGTCAGAATGACCAAATTTATTTCCATTTGCTAAATGTCAGAATAATGAGGCAGAGAACGTCGTTAATTTGCATATTAACATCATCTAAGTCGGAAGTTTTCATACATTTCCTCAGTTTTTGGCATGAACTGAATGAATTGGGTCAAACATTTTGAGTTTCTTTCCAGAAGCGTCTCTCGAGGGTTTTCTAGAGTTCTGGTCCGTTCCTCCAGACAGAACCAGTGGAACCGTCTCAGGTTTGAAGACTCACTCACTGTCACAAACTTTTTCAGATCTGCAGAAATATTCTCTCCAAATCAGCTGCACCAAAACATGGACTTTGTTGTAACAACCTTGGCTGAACAGGTTACTGTTAGTCTGGAAAACCAACCTACTTCTTCTGGCTGGTGTCTGTAAGTCGCTACAATATTTCTACATAATGTTCTTTCCTCATGATGCCGACTGCTGTATGAAGTGGACGAGTCTCTCCTGGAGTGAAACAACTGCACAACATAATGCTGCCACCACCATACTTCAGTTAGGACGATATGAACCTCCCTGCTCTCCCTCCAAATCTAACAGTAGAGATTTGGACTCCACTGGCCAAACCGTCTCATCAGACCTCAGGACTGTGTCCAGAAATTGTTTTGTCTCTGTGTTCATCTGCAAACTGCAGTTTTTGTTTCTTTTAGCTTCTTCCTTTCTGAGTGGCCTTTCAGGAAAAGTTTCACAAGGTCTTTGACTTTTGTGGTGGAATAGATCTTGTACCAGAACCCGTTTATCTCTGGAACACAGAATCCGTCTTCGTCCCTCGTGGTGTGATGGCTAATGTTATATTGGTGTGAAAGATAAATCCTTCAGAGACAAATATTCCTCCATATTCTATAATTGTTTTTTTTTATACTAATCATGACTTGGAAAATGTTTAAATACAGATCTAGAGTCAGAACATTGAGAAGTGCAGATGACAGGCTTCCACCAGCGCATGCGCATGTGTGTGTGTGTGTAGGTGTGTAGGTGTGCGTGTGCATGCGTGTGTGCGTGTAGGTGTGCGTGTGCATGCGTGTGTGCGTGTAGGTGTGTGTGTGCATGCGCATGTGTGTGTGTGTGAGCGCTGGCTGCCTCAGAGGTTAGCAGGCTTAGCGTTGCGCAGGTGTGTGAGCAGCTAATCTGGACTCTCTGACCTCTCCTCACAGACAGAATGAGCATCTGTCAAAAACACATTCACATTATTCATTCTCATCTTCCTGTTATCCCTCGAGGCGCTGAAGGTCAAAATGCTCCATCAGCATAAATGGTGCATTTAATTAAGAAGCACAATCCAAAAACAACCGTTAAAAAGCTCGCTAAAGATCTCCGACTTTCTTTGGTCTTCACAATCAGTGGATTCTTGGTCTGTGTCTGAAATGAAAATGAAACTATGGACTACAGATGTTTTAGTTTTTATTAGCCTTCCAGACCGTCCAGTCACATGTTTTTGCCCATTGAGACCAGAGGCAGCTGAGCTGCTGCCATCGCATCGATACCATGGCCAGGCGTCGCATGTGTCCCCTCTATTCCTTCCTGGGTGCAAAAGCCAATTGGTTAGTCACGGCTCATATTCCTGCGTATATGGCTTGACAGCGCTTTGTAGCTTTTGAATAAATGGAGGCCATTTCCACAGGGAAGAGGAATGTTAAAGGGTGAGACAGTTGAAGAGGGATGAAGAGTGTTCCCTGCTGTGTCTTATCTGAAGTGCACTGCAAGAAGCGCCGTCCTCTCCGTCTGAGAGCTGCTGCTAATAGAAACAGAAGACGAGACGCAAACCGCAGAGGTTCAACGTTTTGGGAGAGGTTTCACACCCTTTTTATGATTTACTACAATATTTTAAAGTGGTTTTAGCACGTAAATTTGCAGCATTAATATTTAATATTCAACAGGCTTTTGAATTTAGGGTTCCAAAATGTCGGCAATTAAATGCAGCCAAACACAAATTCAAGCAAACACTAGATTTTTATTTATATATAACAAAGAATTAAGTACCATCAACATCCTTTTCTTCCATTTCATAATTCTTCGCAGCATTCTGTTGGTCTGATTCAGAATATTGGTAAAATATGCTGAATTTTACATTTTTTGTAATGTGAATAAATGTGATAAGTTTGCAATGGTATGAATATTTTTGGACCGGACAAACAGCTCCAGGTTTGATGTTTGCAAAGGTTTAATATTCAGGATGTAGGACTGATCCTGAAATCTGACCTGACTCTGAATATGCGCCAAATTATGTCCCAATGTCAAACATAATGACGTAACACAGCGAGACCAGAACACAGCGAGTCTGGGAAAAACGGTTCCCAGTGAAGAACTTCATTATATAGACAGTCCAGTAATAAAAGTGAAATATTGCTAACGATAGCAGGCAGTAAAGGATGACAAAGTGTATGAAAGTAATACTTAGCTGCTTTGGAGTTATATATGGTGCTTTATATTAAATTCACAAAAATAAGATCAAAAAAACAAGAGAAACGTCATCAATGGGAGAAAGTGAGATGATAAAAATCTGTTAATACAAACAACTAAAATGGATTCAGGTCAGAAAGAAAGACTATAAAACGAGAGCATATTTCTTTGCGTTAAACTGGCCGTGCTGTGGAACCTGGTGTTTGTTCTCGTGTCAGTTTGAAGGAGCAGCAGGTGAAGATGATGTGAGTCATATGTCTGGGTCTACATGGCAGAGGGATCTCTGAGGGCCCGTTGAGGTAAAGCGAGACAGACATTAGGATTACAAGGTTCTGAACGCTGAGGTACCATCATGGAGTCCACTGAGAGCTTTCTGAGAGGCTAATGGATTCCAGAGGTCAAAGGTTAGCTTTTCTCTCCTTTCTCAGGGAGTCGCTGCAGCGGAAGACTGGAGAGTTTAAACTAGATTAGTTAGATTCATGTTGTGTTGCTGTGCAGTTCTCAATATTAAGCTGTACTTTGAGTGAAGCAGGAAGACAAATCAAGGGAGAAAATTTATAAAATTGTATTAAGTGAAACAATAACATGCAAAAAAATAATAAAATAAAATAAAATATTTAGCCAACAGCTGAACTTCCATCACAGCTAATTCGTATTCCTTGTGTCCCTATGAAAGTTCCAGCTTGACTTCAGGATGACCTTAAGCAGCTCAGCAGTGCTGAAGTATTTAAATCACTTCACTGAGGTTCAGACTTTAGCTCATCTTGTTCCACTTTGAACAACACAGACGCAGCATTGATTTTTTTTCTCTGAAAATCTCATATATTCAATATGTAGTTTTCAGTCAAATGATCCATAGATCAGCGTCAACAGGCAAGCACTGCAGTTCTGTGAAATTGTGTTATCAGTTATTGATTTTGCAGATAACCGTTAGATTACCAGCAAAAACTATACAGTTGGAAATAGGGGACCATATTTATTTTGTACTCTAGACTATTAATAAAATGTTTGCTCCATGCTCTCCTAAAGAAGCTCTGAACTACCCATCCACCTTAACAGAAGGAGGTGTAAAGGTTGTTAAGGTGGCCCAATAACAGCCACAAACACACAGAAAAACAGACAAACAAACAATATGAGACGCAGAAATGTTTTAGCAATAGAGGGGAGAAACTACGAAGTTTAATTTTTTTGTTTTTACAAACAGGTTTTACACATCAGTGTAAAATAATTCCATGCATGTTTGATTGGAAACACACTATATTTCCAAAAGTATTCGGTCATCCACCCAAAACATCCAATCACCTCCCTGGTCACAGATGCATGAAATCCAGGAACCAGGCAGGATGACGATTTCTGCAAACATTTGGGAAGGAATGGGTTTCTCCCTGCAGCTCAGTTAATTCCAGAAACCACCTGTGCAATAAGTCCAGTGCTGAAATGTTCTCACCATTAAATATTCCAGCCTCAATTATTAGTGGAATCACAACAAAGTGACTGGAAATAAGAATAACTCAACCACAATGCTGCAGGTTACATGAAGTCAGAGTGAGGTCAGCTCTGAGGTTCTCCTGTCCATCCTGAGAGAGACCGTACAACTTCCTGTTGTCTTCAGATTAGTTACAGAAAAGTGTGAACGGGTCGACATGGCTCAGCAGCTGCCATGCGAAGCTGCTAAGCCATGTGCATCACGTGATGCTCTGCAACAGGAACACATGCTGCTAACTCCAGAGCTGTATCTGTCCTCTGGAGTGACACGCATACATCTCTGGGATTAGCAGTTATCAGATTGCCAGATTATATTGTGTATAGTGTAAACTCTGGTGCAGAGTGGATGATGAGATATGGCTGGTTTTCAGAAAATCTTCAACTTCAATAATCTGAATCTACTTTAAGCTACCAAGAAATTATCCAGACAGAATCTGGACAATTTCTTGGTAGCATTTTGAGAAAACCTCTTTCCTTTTCCAACATGTTATTCAGCTCTGGTTCTCTAATTCCTTTTACAATAAGCAATAAAATACTATTTGGTTACTTTGTAAATACTCATATTGTCAGCTGATACAATACTGTCTTAGGCACTAAGCCAAGTCAAAAACCCACCATTCTCCACGGTAACAAGGGTTAGCTTCTCCTCCTATAGCAAGACATTGTTGACCCGCATCTCTAATAACTGACCAACTGACCAAATAATTTGCCTTCCTGCTGAACAGCTGTTCATGTGTCTTGCTTTCAGCCGCCCCAATAAACCATCAGCGGAGTAATGAGAGCCGAAACGCTCTTCACCAAGCAATGAATTCAAGATAACTTTTGTCCAATCTGGCAAAGGCCGTTGCAGACTGTAAGACTTCTGAGTACAGTTTTTTTGTTCTTATTTAGTCAGAAATGTTAAAGACATGGTGATTTGAAGGGGCAGCACTCGGGCTGCACCCCCCTGCTGCCGGCAGCTTCAGAGGCCCAACTGTTTCCCACAATAGAGCCATGATTGCACCTACACTGTGCACAAGGTTCTCAGTTCCTCCCCAACTGTCTGCTCTCCGCTTCCAACCCAGCAGGCATGTGATTGCACCGGCTCTGTTCACCCTTTCACTCCCAGCCTCCCTCCACCGCCGGCCCCTCCATCAACGCCGCCCACATGCGCCGCCCTGTCATGCTGCCATTGACATTATTATAACTTACGTGCCGTCATGTATTGTAACAAAGAAAGAAAGAAAAAAGTAGAAATTACATAGTGAAGAAAAATTTAAGACTTATGCAATCACTGTTTAGCATAATTTATACATGTTCCGCTATTACCAAGAGAACAAATAATTTTAAAATGATTTTAAAACTTTAAATTATGAAAAGTGTTTTTGTTTAACACTGTTATATTGGATATCTTACACAATTGCACAAGACATCACCATATAAAGATGCTAATATGAAGCGGTTTGACGGATCTGTTATGAAGAAGGAAATCTAACCAAAGCAATTGTTAAATGTTAAAAGCAGCAAATCACTAAATGTAAGTGGAAAACCAGAATTCCTGTTAAATAAGATTCCCTGGTGATCTGCTGTATAGAGACAGACTCCTGTGTCAAGGGAAAAAGTTTAAGTTGCTGGTAGTGACTCAAAAGCAGCTGAGGCAGAAATGATGAATCAACAACAGCACCTACATTAATCACTGAGGTTACACTCAAAAGCTATATTTCACATCTGAAATTAGATTATCAATTATTCACTGATGCACTGAACTAAACGTCCTTCATCTACATGGTTTCTTTTTTAGCAAAAATGAAATTTTATGAAAAAAAACAAAAAGACTAACCTGCTAAAAACCCAGAGCGATGCTTAGCTTACTTTATGAATACATTATTGCATTCACCTCCATGGTCACAGACGTGAGCACCAGGAAAAGGTGATTCCCAGGCTGCATTGCTTCCAGTGTAAAGTTTGTTGCAAATTATGGTGGAGCCGTTTTTTAAGAGTTGGGCTTCAGTGAAATGAAGATTTTCATGGATCCAGTTTTGTGGGAGCAGGTTCCTTCCTGCACACCAGTGAACAAAGCAACGTCCATTACGACAGAGATGAGGGATGTTTGTGTGGGAAAACTTAATCCTCCTGCCATCAACCCATTGAACAAAAATGTTGAACCTTCTAAAAAGCTTTTCTATAATAGATGAAGCTGCTATGAACTTACTTCCTCAAACACCGACACAATCAACAGATCTTTGCTTTGTGTTGGTATTTTATTGGCAGAACAATTTTGTCGTATAGATTCATCCCTTTGCATTTAGTTTCTTAGTCTATTCTTGTGCTACCTGTACATTTAAACAGATTTCCTTACATTATCCTCAGTATTTTAGTTCTTTTGTCATGTTAAATGTAGGATCTTCCAATCTCATTGCCTGTTCCTTTTTCCATGCCACCTAAATACGTTTCTCTGATTAAAAGTTTCCATGAAGCTGCGTTCAGGTTCCTGTCTGCCCGTTGGCCCTGCTTCAACCACAAACTGCAAACACTGCACTTCTGCAGTGTTCAAAATGTCTAGTGGATTAGTTGATGTGCTTGTTTCTGTGATATTTTTGTTTTCATTTTGTTTTAATTTGTTTTTAGAAAGTATTTATAATGTCAGTATATTGATGGGAAAAATAGACATAAATCTACAGATTATGCTCTTAGACTTCAGGTGATTTTTCTTTCTGTCAGACTGACTGAGTTGTCAGTAGTTTGTCCTCTTGTGTTTTTTTCTTGTGGTGCTTCTGTACTTTGAACCTCCATGAACTAATTTCAAGCTTCCTCTTGCTTTTCCAGACCTGTGATCATTTGGGTCCTTTCTTTTCAGAACTGACAGTTAGCCTTTTCTTGACAATTCATTTGACCTCCTGTATCCAATAGATTTCTGGTGAATTGCTCAGGGAGACATAATGCCAGACGTACAGTATTATGGACAGAGTCTTTGTGTACTGTACAGGAAGTGATGGTAAAACATGTTTCCCCATTATAACCTCCTTTCTCTCCATCTTGCTCTTGCACTTGTTTCCGCCTGGTCCACTCTTTGGCCAGGCGGAGCAAATTTCTGTGGAAGCACTGAGCTGGATAAAATGATTTCTCACCATCAG
Organism: Poeciliopsis turrubarensis; assembly: GCA_010277015.1. Classification (NCBI taxonomy): domain Eukaryota; kingdom Metazoa; phylum Chordata; class Actinopteri; order Cyprinodontiformes; family Poeciliidae; genus Poeciliopsis; species Poeciliopsis turrubarensis. The sequence continues at coordinate 186,999 of VMRN01000156.1, read as the reverse complement.
ACAGCAAAGGGAGTGAGACAAGGACAGTCTTGCAACGGGTCTGTCTGTGTGGATGTGAGCGGAGATAAAGTGAAGGAAAGTATGCGTGAGAATGTAGAGTATTAATTGGTAATTGTGTTTCAATCGCTCTTCCATGAGATAGCAGACATCTTGTAAAATCGGTTTTGCAGTATCTTTTTGTTAGGACGGACCAACGATGTGTGGTATTTAACCGCTTAAATGTTAGACAATCACTTCAGCAGATGGAGGGTCTTTCTGTGGTGGAGTACGAAATGGTGTGTGTGTTTCTGTGTACGGACAGAGCCTTTTATCAGTAAGGAAAATAAATAACATTTTTATCACCTAATCAGTCTTCTCCACCAACTGCCTGACCTCAGCCCCCCCTGTCAGCACTCATGGCTGGCTGCCTCCAAAGAGTCGGAGCTGTTTGTTTAAATGTAAAGGTAATCAGGCCCAGCATGCCGCAGGGATCCACCGAGCCAGAGAGAGACAGATGGGTGGATCCCAGGGGACGGGTACAAGGACGGGCCAAATCAGCAACTTCTGAACCCTCTTTCTATCAGCTGTAGAGTGTTATCCATATCAATTCAGAATGAAGCACAGACTGAAATACATGGCCAAGCTTTATAGACACCAGTTAGCATTCAGCTTCACTCACTGGCCAATATACTAAGAACACCTTGCTGGTCTTGCAGCCTTCAGAATGACGAGCCTGTTGATGATTCAACAAGGTGTCAGAAACGTTCCTCAGAGACTTTGTTGCTGCCAAACTGTTGGCTGCAGCCATGGAGTGACGCTTCACTTCATTAAATCCCAAAGTGCTTCGTTGGATTGAAGTCTGGTGACTGTAGAGACGCATGGGCTGCAGAGAACTGATGTTAAAAAAAAAACAGTTTAGATTACTTGAGCTCTGTGACTTGGTGCGTTACAGAAAACTTTGTTTATTTAAAAGAACAGCCAAGAAATCAAAAGCATTAGAGTCTTCCAGATCTTTAATTACCTGCCAGCAAGGAGAAAATGCAAAGAGTTTCACAGTTGGTAGGTCAGAACATTTTCTGACAAACAAAGGAAATGATCTTTCTTATATTTATTTCCTACATGCTTTGCACATGTATGGCCTTTTTGCAACCCTGCAAAAACAACCTTATCTTTGCAAACTGTCATCTCCAACAGGAAATGAACTTTCTGCATGAATGCTGCAACGTGAAAGTTCACTTCAACCATCCGAATGTCTGAAACTAGACTGCCTAGAAATATAAAGTAAAGGGCAACAACTGAGTTAATGATGAGTCAAAATAAATGTAATCAATAAATAATGATAATGAATAAATATTTTTACAACAGTATATAACCCTGCAGGTTGTAGCAATCAGAAGATGAGTACATTATGGACAAAAGCAGACAGAAATGTTCACAGAAGGACGTCTGTGGGATGTAAACACTGGTTGGTACTGAGGAACGTAAAGTGAGACAGCAGGTCATTCCTCACAAAAGATATAATGGACTTATTTAAAATCTGACCCGACAATCTGATCTGACTAAATTAATGCTAAGTCTTAAAATAACTCTAACTGAACAAGGCAATATGCATATTTCCAGTTTGTTCTTGTCTGATTTTCTTACGCCTGAACAAACTGCAGGCTCAACTTCCTGTTGTTGGCTGAGAGGAGAACCATCGAGTTTGGTCCTCTGTTGCTGCCGCCCGTCTGCTTCAAGCTTTGACAGGTGGTGTGTTTACAGATGGTATTTCACATTAATGGAAACATTTAGTGAAACTACTGTTCTCTTTCCAACTTCTCTTCCCACTCTTCCTAACAAGGCTTCAACTTCCACACATCGCTCAGCGGTTATTTTGTCTTTTTGGGAGCATCTCAGAGGCTACCCTGGTTCTGACACCGGCAGCCATGCCACGCTCAAATTCACCGAAATCCTCTTTCCACGCTCAGACCGTTCTGAGGAACGCTTGAACTTCTGCAAGTCAAACTCACTGTGTCCAACACGTTAAGCTTCTGCCATGTGATTGGCTTATTTGCTGTTTATGTTGAACAACTAAAAAGATGTACTTAGTAAAATGGCAGATGAGTGTATATTGGCAGCAAGATCTTGTAGCAGCAAGATCCACTTGCTGCTACATCCAGCTGCAAGCAGCACATCGTTTTGCTCAGCGTTGTGATGTTTTCTGTCTCAGCAGCTCGTTCACGAAGCAGACAGCACAGATGAGGCTGAAGTGAAAAACTGAGTCTTTAGCCTTAAAACCCGAATTAAACTGAATTATTTACAGATTAAAGTTTAAAATATGTACTTAAAAAATTTATTAAAAGGCTCTGAGGTTGTTTTGGACTCTACATGTCAGGTTTCCTGATGCCTCGGAGCAGAACTGGCAGCCAATCACAGCCACACAATGAAAACTTTTTAATTTTAAACAGAATTAAAAAATATTCTTTTTAAATATTTAGTGGATTCCAGGAATAATTTAAATGTCAGGCACGCTTTAATGGAACAAAGGGGTAATTTTCACCTGCTGTGATATTTCTGACTTGTCTTTTGTAAAACCAGCAGTGCAGCACATTTCTTGTTTTTTTACTTTTTGGTTTCTTCTACTTTGTTGGAATTACCACCAACTTTCAAGAGAGAGTAACCTTTTAACTCTCGTGGAGCACAAACAGTGATGCACATACTGTTTAAGAACAGCATGCTTTTTGGGATGGGACGATTTGCATGAATATAGGCAGTTTTCACCTAAAACCATGCATAATTTCGCATTTTGAAATTGTCAAACTGTGTCAGTGCTGACAGTAAACACATTTTCTTGGAGTCTCAGGTGTGACTCTGTTTTCAGGGCTTCGAAACATTTGATCGATGCGCAAACTCTGGTCCTCAGGCCTCCTTCGCCCTGGACTAAAACCACGACATTAACGATGTGTTTGTGAGATGTGCTGGCGTTCTCAGCTGGATCAAGACAACAATGGGCTTCTTTTCATGAAAACTTTCTTACCCAACTAGAGAAGATAAGAAGGTTTAGCTACTCTTATAACAAGAAACAATTTATGTGACTCAACGTTTGCAAAACAATCTATGATTAACTTGTTCTTAAACTTTTCAGTTATTTTGAAGAGTTTAAGAACTTTTGGAGGTTTTGGAGAAACTTAATATTTTTTTTTAAAAATCAGTAATTTAGTTAAAACAGAAATAAAGTTGTAAGCGTCTTTCCAGATTAAGGTTCCTATAAGAACTGCAGCAGAACCAGAGGCAGGTCAAAGTAGGAGGAGTAAGTTTACTAAGATCAGGAACTTATAATGTGGGAAATAAACCATCACTTTATTTAGAGATACGGAAGTCACTTTGTCAATTTATGACGATATTCTCACCTGCCTGATGAATAAGAGTAAACAATAAACGATCAAGCTTATTTTCTCTTTCTCTAGAAGGAAATCTGCTTCTCATAATGTTTCCTATTCTTCACCATTTCTCTTTTTAAAGAAGTCATTTTTTAAAATAGAATTGAATGCAAATTAGACTAGAGCTGATTATCATATAAACGTCTGTTGCCTGGGGGGCTGAGAAAGTCTGGGTTTATTTATTTATTTTGCCATATTTTTCACAGTTGCCCATAAAACCCAGACTTTAATCAGTCCACAGTATTTTGTGAATTCATGGAGGATTCAGGGACCAGATGAAGTGAGGCCTGTAATTTCTGTATATGGATGTACGTGGGCAGCTTGTAATATCGTTCGTGGCAGAATTTAGACTGTGCAACCGAGCCGCCAAAATATATGCTGCAGCTGTAAAGTGCTCACTTAATTTTAGCCTTTATACTTAAATTTCAAAACATCCACTTTAAAGAAAAAAATCAAAAAAGATTTCCAAATAAAAAAAAAGATTTTAATAAAAATCAACATGTTTTTTCAGAACTAATACAGATTATTCAGACCAAGTAATTATCCTGGAACAAAACAGAATATAATGCTCCATATAACTTACAACACTGTACAAGATGAATGCAGCTTTCCATTTGTCAATATTATTGATAAGCCCATATAGATGAAATATTGATGTCAACATTAAAAATGTAGTGAGCTATAGGGCCTCATTGCCTGACCTGTTGTAAACACAACATAACACTTTGTTGGCAAGCAGCAGTAGGAACTTCTTTCTATAAAAACACACCTTCAGATATCAATGTCTCGATGAAACATTTAAAAAACAACAATATGTGGAGCAGCTGGATCTGATACTTGGCTCATCGTCCTCTCTGCTAAGAAAACTGCTAAGAGTACCTAAAAGAAAACTAACAGAGTTTCAGACTGAATGGCGTCCGTAGTGATGAGCTCATAAAGTTCATAAATATCAAGAATTATTTGGATTCTAGAGAAACTTCTGTTAGCAAAAATCTGAACCTAGTAAATGGCTTAGAGGAAAGGTAGAGAGGGATGTCATCTGCATAGTATTGGAAACTAATGGTAAGTTTGTGACAAATGTTGCAAAATAGAAGATATCGGATGAAAACGAAGAGCCTAAACACAGAACTCTGAGGAACACCATGAGTGGGTTGGTAGGGTTGCAGTTTCAGCATTTAGGGTTGTATTGTCAACCTGCTGGAGAAACAGAATATCTATTCCTCTCAAAACTAGAAAACACACAAAATATTTTCATCACTTTTCATAAATTAATTAATTTGAGAATTTAAGCAAGCAATCGAGAACATGCTAAACAGATGAAGAACTGGAACAAGGGTGTGTTACTTGATTATGCAAGAGATCTGGAGTGAATAAAGGTCATGTAATATCAGCAGTTTCTGTTCTATAACATCAGAAAAAACATAGCTGTGCATTTCAAGCATTTCAGTCTAATATATGTTAATTTGTGCACAAAGAGAAGGAAACTTGATGAAAACGTTGGTCCTCATGTCAGAGGAATGGACTCCAACTCATCATCTGAAGTTTGTTGTGCTTCTCCATCACTATCTGAAGATGTCCAGACCCTGGTATCCATGGCAACACCTATGTTATCCAACGGGTCAATGAGGTCGCCAGTGTCATCATGACAGCTAAGAGGTTTCGATGAACTGACATGTAGTGATCAGCTGTTTGTAGCTGTTAGACTGAGACTAACAGGAGAATTTATCCTAAATTTGTTCTTTTTTCTATTTTATTGCTGGTTAACAGTTAATTAAGCAAAGAGAAAAATCACAGCATGAAAGGAGTAACTGCATCCTTATTACAGCAAACTCAATTGAAAATGATAAAAAAATCATTTATCCCTACATTTAACTCAACTAATTTTCTCTCTCTTTCTCAATTATTAGGTGGCAATGTGTTGTCAAGTTGAATGACATCTTATTGATGAGACATGGCATCAGCGACGAGGAGCTGAATGTGCTCTGAATGTGCCACAGACTCTTAACGTCTTTCTCAATCCGCAGACTTTCTGCACTTCCCTCATTCAGACAAGCAGACTTCTGAAATTACTGCTGCGCAGGTTTCTAATAAAGTATCTTTATTACAGTCTACAGGGTTTCATCTCTCTTTAGTTAGTCTTTTAATTATTATCACCACTTGTGATTTTTACCCCCGTCCCACTCAAATCCACTTTTAATCTTCGCTTTCTCCAGGCTTGGTCTGAACACAAAGGAGTGAAGCGGGGAAGTGGCTGTCATATGAACAACTTCATTAATTAATGTTGGAGACATCCCAGAATGCAAAGCTGAGAAGGAGCGGAAAGGGATTGTGGGTAATGAGAGTTAACATTTATGGCTGTTTCAGTGCAGTTGTGACAAATGAGAAAATAAAGCATGACATTAAGAGAATACGCTCCTTTTTGGAATGATGAAGCTTGACGTAGCAAAGATTTTCACTGAACTCATACAACTTCTGTCCAACAGGTTCGGCTTTTAATTTGACAGAATACAAACATTTCGCTGGCTAAAGTAAGAGTGGAAAAGGAGAAGCTGTTTTACTGCTTAGCAATAATTTATGGTGGGATGGAGCTTTCCCACTTCTGACTCCAACATTGGGCATTTCGACAGCTGCATGTTAATGAGAAATTCCTGGATAGTATAAGCCTTCTGTCTCTTTTTATCCTCCTCCAACTCTCACTTACAGCTGTATTGTTGAGAACGTGAACTCACTGACAAAACAAAAAGGCTTGTCTGTCAGAACAGAGAAACCCGGTGGTTGAGATTATTGCTCCTCTGACAGATTAATCATTTGTTAGGGAACATCAAGTCTAACTTTTTTACAGACGAGACGATGGACTTTATGTCAGACTGAACTGCAAATGTACTTAAAATGTTTTGGAAATAATATTAAAATTTCACATCAATCTACATCACTGAAATAAAAACTAAAAGACACAATAGGTTGATAAATAGACTTTTAGCATAAAAAAAAAAAAAAGTAAAAATAGCCTTTATTTTAATATTTGAGTTCAGCCTGGAATATTCCTAACAACAGTTTATAGTAGCAGAAAGTTACATGATACTGTTTTATTTTAATAAGGCAACAGCCCTTTTAAATGTTTTGGATCTCTAAATGTAATTTTTAATTTAAAAATTTTGCCTACCAAGAAAGGTAAATTTAAACCATTGGCAGCGCAGAAGTTTAAATTTGCCAATTTTTGTTCCCAGAGCAAAAAGTTTGGACAACATTTCTGTTAAAAACTCACAGGGGGAGAGAAAAAACAGATAGAGAATGAAAGTTAAGTAATCTTAAAATTATCACACTGTTTTAATTAAAAACATGTTTCTAAACTAAACTAAAAAGTTTCTGTCCATTTTTAGAAATCACCGTCTTTAATCTGCTCTCTACTGGAAGATGAAGAAACAATTAAGCTCAGACACATCTGACTGTGCACAGACTGACAGCCTGACAATTAAGCAGATATTTGACAAAGATGGGCTGTGAGCAGGAGCACAAACAGCTGCTAAATGAAACAGATTGGAAGTTTGCTGTGATTCCCTCTTCCGCCTGCTGTGACCTACTTTAACTCTGTCAAGCCTAAATCTGCGCTGTTAGCTGAATAAAAGAAGACGTAACAAGACCATTAAATATTTTTTCTAAACTTTTCTGTGCCCTTCCTCCTGTCTATATACTGTTAAATAAAAAAACTCATAAAAGAGTGATTTGATTAAATGATTTGATTGGCAAAATTACATAAACAAAATTTGATTGACTATAGTTTTCAAGGCTGTTTTTTCCCCCGAGGAAAGAATATTTCCTCAAAACTATTCACAGGTCTTCAGATCCAAAAAAACAGATTTTTTTTGTTTTGAATTTTTTCATAAATTATTGTTTTAAACCAAACAAGTGTTATTTTCAAAGATAAATGTAATGTGTAATAGACAATCTTTCAGCGGACAAATATCTTTTTCATGCCATCAACCAAAACAGGCGCAAAATACTGAGACTGGCAGGAAGCATGTCTGTCTTTCATGTGAGCGAAACCTTGTCAGGATTCACCATGGTGCCTCCTCAGAGCAGCAAAGTGCCAAAGGCAGGGTGCAAGTGGCCATGGTGGGGTGGGAGGTGCACACTTGAAAGAACGGCAGAAAGGGAACGACAGCTTGATTTATTCAGAAAAATGAGAAGTGAATCAAACTTTAATGGTGTTGGGACTCTTCCTTTCTCCCTCCTCAGTCCAAACTCTGTCTTTCTGTGTGCGCCTCATTCTTACTTTTCTGCCTATAGCTCCCCCTCTCTGTACGCCTTCCTGTCTCTAAAACACACTTTGCTCGCTCACAAACACAGTTCGCCTTCCTGACAGCCAAATCTGCACCCATCACTGTACAGAACCAAAAGCAAGGTGCTCTTCATGCTTAGCAGGATAAAGTAAATGACAGAAAGATAAAGAGAGGCATAGGAAGTGATTTACCTTCACGAGTGACAGCATGCATGATGCGCTGGCAGTATTTGTTGCATTAACCTCTGGACTGGAAAGGATGGACAGAAAAATTGTTGTACAGGGCAAACAGTCTCTTTGACAGCTCACTTAGGCAGCCGTTTGCCCTGAAGCGTTCACTTTAGCCCAAAAATGAATCATCATTCATAAGAGAGACAGCTCTCTGATTATATTCTCTGTTCTTGCAAATTTTAATGACTGCTATGATGGAGAAACTCTTTCTGCATGAAATATGTGGACAAACAGCTGGTTACACATCCTGGGACTCAACAAATTGGCCATATGTGGTTTATCTGTTTTACATGACTGAGAGGAAACTTGGTGTAGAAGTTTGATGATCCTGTGAAGGATGATCAAGAGGAATTTTCTGATCAATGCTGTCAGAAATAATGATGTAGCAGATGGAAAGACAAGCTGAAAAAACATTTTCAATGGAGTTATCAATTGTCTACATATATGAGAATAAAAAATAAGGTGAGGAAAAAAACAGGTGTTTTAATGCCACTGAAATCTGGAGAAAAGATCTGGAGAAAAACTTCATTTCTTTCTGTTGATGACAGAAATTATGAGCCAAAGATGATCAGAAAACTGACTGCTTCTCATTTAAGTCTCTCACTTTATCCATTTTTCCTCTTCTTCCTTCCTAAATCCCTCCATTCCTCCCAACGGGCTCTCGGTCTTAATGTCAGGGAGAATTCACTTTGAGGCCTCAGCAAAATCAAACCTTGACTGCAGAGGGTCGTGTGTTTACTTCTGTATAGAAGAAATGACTTTGTTTTAATGCAGAATCTTATTTTGTTTTATTACAACCTCAAGCTTCAAAGTGAATTGGGAAGTCATGCAAAGCTGTGAAGCAAAGTGTTGATTTATAATCATTTTTATGTTAAAAACAAAAACTAAAAGATTAAAATCAACTCTGTGACGAGCAGGCAGAAACAAAGAGTCGAAGGAAAATGTAAAGAAATGTTGAGGATCATGCAATCACAGTTAACCAATGACTTGATGGTCTTGTGCATAAATTAAAAATGAAAATGAAAGAGTTTATGGAGTTGAGAATATTTTTGCAGAGTACTGTACACCCAGTTAGTATCACAGATACAGTATGTTCTGCCTTCATATCAAAGAAAATCTCTTGACGCCATAAACACATTTCAATGTTCTCAAAAGCTGCTGCAGGAGAAATCTTAGTGCAACCTGATAAACAAATTACCTTCTGATATGGTAAACTACTAAGATACAGGGCATGGGGCTACCAAAGATTAGGGATTGAATTTTAGCTTTCAGAAGCAAACAAAGGGAAAGAAGAAAGAAATAACAGATTCATCTATGTTGTACCTGACAGCAACAGAGGGCACATCAAATAGCAGGTGCCTCTGTTATGCTGCCAGAGCCCACATCAAGCCCTAAACAACTCATTCAGAGGCATAATAGAAGCTCTCAAACTCTCTGCCAATATTGTCTGAAATAAGTGTGTGTGCTTGTGTGTGTTTGTACTATGCTGTTATATTCAACTCTGATTTTTTTTTTTTTTTTTTTTTGCAGAAAGTAGCAGCCAATTGTTGGGAGGCTGAAATGATTCTGCTTTGAATTCATCTCTTTCCCAAACTGTTCACACATCGGCAGCACTGAGCAGAATCCAAAGCTGTGGACAATAAACGTCATGTTTTCCGAAGAATAAAGTAATGTAACAATAAAATATTACTGTGAAAGCTATCAAGCCAATGAAGCAACATCATTCCTGAATACGAGGCTTTTCTTCCTTTCAGGATCTGACTTTCACCCAGAGAGTTTCTGCATTGTGCAACAGGGTGAAAACACCAGCATTCGCTCAGAACAGCTTACTGCAGGTTACAGAGGGACAGTGAGATACCACTAATAGAAAATAGAGGCTGAGGAGAGATTTCTTCATGTGCCTGACACACCTGAGAGACAGTAAACAGATAAAGTTTAGTCATCTATCATTTTGGAGCCTCAGACTGACGTGCCTTGCAGCAAACATATGAAATCCCTCTATGCACGTTCCATAAAGACTGTTGAAAAGTCTGCAGTACGATGTTATATGGGTCATCAGTGCATTATCGAAGGCTGGATACCTCAACACATCGACTGAAGGGAACGATGAAGGGGAATATTGACAACAAGATAAGAACTACTTTTTATTTGAAGGTATAACTTATGATATAAGGAAATACTTTTAGAGTTATGCCTTAAGCAAAACTTTCAACCAAAATGACAATAAATGCAGTTCCTGCAGGAAAATAACATACATTCATTCAAATTAAAACCTTATGTTATTTTAAATAATTGAAGTTATGTTTTCAGAGGGGAATGATGACTCAACAAATAATTAACATTTCACCTTCACTTATCCAATGATACGTTTTACAGTGGAGCCAAATAACTCAGTCTGATTTGATCAGAAAAACTTTTTTTATTTATTCTTTTTTTTCACGAAATCGAAACTGAAATCCCTCCGTAAGGGTCCAATTAAAGCCCACGATGAAAGCAGGTAAATGTTTGATCTGAACTGTTTTTAGAACATCAATATGTTCCTCATAAAAGTATAAAATCTCAGATTTAAAACAGGGGACTAACAGAAACTGAATGAAGAATAAAGGTGTGAAAAACTATCAGACAAAACTGTTGGACATCTGTTGAAAATGCATAAAAATGACATTATGGTGTTTGATCCCCTCAGAGTGGCTCTAAGATAAATGCCGGCTCCCGGTGGGAGTGTGTGAGGGTCAGCCAGCTGGACGGACCTGCATGTCGGTGGATGGGGGGGTCTTGCAGCTGAAGCAGACTCACAGCCGGCTAAACAGGAGCCTTTTGCTCTGCAGACGATGGAGTCGGCTGTCCCACTGACAGAATATGAAAAGTGCATATCGGTTTTGTTTTATGCTCAGTCTGTCACTCAACACTATCTTGGCAGTGGAGCGCAGTGTTTCAAAACATTATTTCTAGTAAAAGTTGCCCCTCGTTGTTTGTTCAGTGACTGCTGGCTGCCAGAGGATGTGTATGTTGTAAATCTGGCCAGATCATTAGCAGTGACAGAGGAAATGCTCGCAGCCCACCTGCTCCCCTCCACCCTCTTTATGGAGCCACAAATTAAAACCACATTAACACACAGACTGCACTGCTCACCTTCATACTCACATTTCTGTCTGCTCTCTGCTGAACAGGCCAACCTCTTCACACACACTCACTACGGCCATGACTTATTATTATTATGGGCCTTCAAAGATGCGCTTGCAGCATTCCTTGCACTGCGAAATGATCACAGTGATCACGTTTGAATTTATTGAGAATTTTCTGTAATGTCACATGTGATCATAATTAAACATAAAACCTCAAACCTGCAGCTAAATCACCATTAATGTGATTTACTGGAAAAGTTTTCCCCAAAAAGACATGGAAGCAGTCCATGGTTTGGACTGTTAAATAGAAATTTCTGCAATTAGAAACCATCTGCCTAATTTGTCGACTGTGTTTTACCTTATTGGTAGGAAAGTGATCAAATATTAAGTGAGAATAAAGAAGCTTGATGGCAGCAAACAGAATGCTAAGAGAAATCAAGCATTAATGGTAAAAACGGTAAATGATCTGTAACTGTAAAGCGCTTTATCTCATTAAAAGGACACCAAAGTGCTTCTCATTACCATCAGTTATTAACACTCAGCCAGTGAGCAGACTCTCCATCAATAGATAGAATCCACAATAAATTTAAACCAGTACAAAAAGTTCTTGTTTTTCTAATTCATTGCAGCCGTTTGGTGACTGATGTTTTCTCCCTGCAGGAAGGAAAAGGGTCAAACATTTCAAGCCCCACATTAACGAGGCCTTTCTGCCCGAGGTAAACTTCTCATCAGCGCCGCGGCTCCCATCTATCGCGCCACACCAGCAAACAACACACTCTGCTATTTTCTGCTTGCCTCAGTCAATCTCCTATTTTCTGTGACATTTTAGTTGTGTAAAACCACATAATTTGAATTTCTTGCCAATCTTTCATTCACGCGCCTTCATCTCTCACGTCCATCATCTTTTCCCCTCCTTGTCTCTGATGTGCTGATGGTGTTCTAACCCCAGTTACTGTGGCATGTCCAGTGAGTGACAGCATGATGAAGTGATGTCCCAGCATGTTTGCTTTGCCCGCTAGAGGTCAGCCGGGGTCACAGAGGTAATGAGGCCATAAAAATGCAGGTACAGAAAGTCGTGGGGAAACCAGATAAGGTGCAGAAAAGGTTAGAGGGAGATGAACAATGTGCATTTGTCGACTTCCCAGTCTGTCAGAGACAAGTGGAAGAGTGGCGAAGCTTAATGAAGGGCTCTCAGAGCACAGATTGGAATTTGTGCTGCATTATTATTGTGACACGAAGAAATCAGAACGAATTTGCCGTGTCTCATTTATCAAGCAAGCCAGGCACGCCAAATCATTTAGACTGATGAATAAACATGTTGCACCTGCAGCATCCTGATACAGTATTCAAACACGCAAACTCTGCATGCGTAATTATGACTGTGTTTCGGTTCAAGTTAGGAAATGCAGGTGAGACGTTCTGACCCACTTCAGGTTCTGAACTGATCCTCGTGTCTGAATTTAAATACTGGTGTCACACCTGGAGACGTTCACAGAGACTCACATGAGTAAAGTTAATATTTTCTGACCTAATGCATGTAGTCCACTGTATTTAAAAACAACCTGTACAGATCCTTCTACTTATTATTTATTGATAAATATATTCTGAATTCAAAGAAATTGTTTACAGTTGAATAGCAACATGAACCAAACAGGCTACACTTTAATTTGAAAGAACTATTAATGTATTTAATTTATGTAACATTTAGTGGAGTTTACACTCCACTTAAATTGCATTAAATAGTGTTAAGACTCTTCTGCTGACTTTGAGTTCTAATATTAACAGGAAAACAAGGAGCAAATGATCTCATAATAAAGGATAAGTCAGGGTAACTTGACCTGCATTTGTGATCAAGTGTAATAAAAGTTGCCTTAACTTTAAAGAAGCAGAAATGCTTTGTAAGGATGCTCACTTAGCACAGAGGTAAATTATCTTTACATCATTTTCAAATTACCTGGAGTCATTTATTACAGCGTGACGCTTCAGAAGCATCTGTGTGGCTATTCTTATGATGCTACAGCAAACATTAAAACGTTGTTATGGGCCACACTGTCGGGAAACATCCACCCCTGCCAAACTTGTAATCTGTCACTTAAATAGTAAATAGTGTTTAACGGCAGCACTAAATAAAAGCAGAATAACTTGGAAACTGTTTCTCACAGAGAAATATTCCAGAAAGTCTTTTCTTCTCTCTACTGATGCTAATAAATTGCACAAGCACTGACAGACATACTTCTCCAGTTTGGGCCATAACTTCAGCTGTGTTAATGTTTACAACACTGATCATTACATAATTTGTCACAGAATGATCATTTTATCTCTATATTCATGCGCTGCTTAATATCAACTGCAGGCTTTTCAAAGCGGATAATGCATGACGGACTTCAGACTGCAGGTTTTAAAAAGTGCAACAGTCCAATGTACCTTTTTGAGTGGAGAATGTTGTTAAAGAGCTGCCATCCAGCTCTAAAATGTAATAGTAATGTAATTTAAGAAATGTTTCTGCCCTGAACGTTTATGAAGCATTCATGAGCCGAGGCAAAGTTTCACCATGACAGATTAGAAGTCACCCAGAGAAGCTCAAGAGAAAAAGACTTTCGTGTTTTATCAAACCAACACTTTGTTCAGTTTGAACAGTTAATACCATCAACAGGAGTCATTCTGTGTATTTTATAAATTATGAACATTCTGACTATCAGAGTCTTCCAGCATCACCAAATACTACAATATATTCTGGCAGATATGAGATGAACAAATATATCAACTTCTGTAATTCAGTGAACTTTCCTGTTGCTCCTGCACACCTTCCATTATTCTAAATATTAAAAGAAAATGTGATTCAATTCCCAAAACATAAACATCCAACACAAACTGCTCCACCTGCAAACTTTAAATAATAAAATCTAACTGTTAAATGTATTGATATTTATGAAATATGAATGTCCAGTTGATAAAATTGTCAGTTAATCATATCATATTTACACACATCAGTTATTTGTCTGCAAGTTTAAAAATAAAGAGTAAAATCAGCCAAACTTTGTCCTGCAGAAACACAGTGGAACCAGGACCATCAGCTTCAGCCCAGTAATCTGGTCCGATCCCAGTAATCTGGTCCGATCCCAGTAATCTGGTCCGATCCCAGTACTGGATCCAACCTGAATCGTTGCTGATGCTTCTTTTAGTCAGAGCAAAACATCAGTGGTGAAATACCCAAAAGACAGATTTCCAGGGCCTGAGAACCAAACGCATCAAAACTCACCATATTTTTCCAGTTTGTGAGACAGAATCAAACAGCAGAATGATCACCGATATGTTTCATTTGAAGTTTAGGAAAAATAAATGTCAAATAAAGATTGGAGAAATTTGGGCAGTTTTCTCTTTTCAGTGTTCATGGACGTTCATGTGAAATATAAACCATTCAACTCAAATTTTTCCTAAAATATTTCAAAGAAAATGCAGATTGAGAAACTGAAATATCAAGAGGCATTGCTACTCGACAGACCATTGGCTGTTGACTAGCCAATTGGATGTTGGTTTCTGTGGTGGATTTCCACTCTACATACTGAAGCAGTAAGATTCTTGTGAGTCCTGGGTTTTCACTCACATTGTTTTCATTTTGGTCAATATTTGCAATATTTAGCTGTTGAATTAAAACAAAGTTTAGAAGAATAGATTTGTGATTGTTCCAGCCTGTAGAAAGAAAAAAAGAGTTGGCTAAATCTGAAACCTACACGTCAGACCTCCAATAAAAAGTGGTGCTTGTCTAGTTTTAATTAAAGGTGGGATGAGTGGCCCTCCTGAAAACGCTTAATGACTGCAGGTGAGTCAAACACTGATTTAACAAATGACGAGCTGGCCTGAGAAAATCAGTTCAGCTGTGGGTGATCTAAACATGCTCGTCTAAATGCTCCTTATTTCTCCCATTTATTTGTTTAACTTTATAGATCAGGGAGAGGAAAAGTCAGTGGCTTTGAAGATTTGGTGAGGACTCAGAGAGGTATATGTGTAGTGGAAGCACAACAAGACGCGGGTGTGTTTTGTGTGTAGATTCAAGCCCCTGTTTGAAGTCCTTCACTTCACTCTGGCAATTACTTCATATCAAGGATTAGATGGAGGAGAAAGCAGAGAGGAGACGCAAAGATGGAGAAAGAGAGAGGAGGAGGAGGAAGGTGGCAGGAGGAAAGAGGACAGAGAAGTTGGAGGGAGTGCTACTGTAGTGCAGATTAAGGTATCTGCTGCAGGGAAGCTTTTCCCTTTATTTAAAGGAGGTTATGCTGACTGTCTAAACATGAGCTGGAGGAAGGAAACATCTGCAGCAGAAACTGCTCCTCGGTTTCACCAGCAGCTTTTCAAATTATTACGTTACTTTGTGTTGCATCTGCACTTTAAAGCTCCTCAGTGAAAACATGTTTCTTTATTCTTTTACTCTTTGGTGCAGAAACTGTTTGGAAGTCGATCTATTAACTGATGTTCCTGTTTGTTTATTTAGACAACCAACATGGAAAAGATGCAATTAAAACTGATGGAGATATTATAACTTCTGAAGTTATTTTCATGCGATAAGTTTCTGTTTATGTCTTAGTGAAGACAGAAAGGGATGGAAAGCCTTTGATTGACGTGTTTTGCTTTTGCATTTTGCACATGAGTTTGTGATGCATTCACAAGAAAAAGACGCAACACTTCAGATATTTCACAAATGTGAAATTAACAACAAAAACCTTTACAAAAACCACATATTGTAGAAGAAATGCTTCAAGAAGCTGCATGAACTGAGTAGCACAACATTGTGAGGAAATGTAGAAGTATTGAATGGGAAAGCAGTAATTTTACCCGGGAACCCAAAAGAACAAAATGTCCCCCGTGTTCCCAACATAACTCCGTACAATGTGACAAATATGGAAAAGAATGAACGCTTTGAATGGGACACTTTACATTAACCTGTCTTATTTAAAATATTGCACTTACATTTTCCGCAAGAACTTTGAATAACCACAGATAAAATAGACGAGACATGGGCTCAGATTTTTGTTTATTTCTCCATATTCAATTAATTTAAGATTTTCTTACCTCAGGGATATGAACTGTGTACGGCTGCCCATGGAAGTTTGGTGCATTATCATTCACGTCTCCAATCTGGATGTTTACTGTATCTTTCACCACCTGAGGGAGGAGATCATATATGCATCAAAACGGCTGGACTCAGATTAACAGCAAAAAAATGGTGCAGAGGGAATTATAAATTATCAAGGGGAGCGTGGGCTGAAAGTCAGTTGATTTTTGCACATAAATTTTGTTAAGTGAGACAGATGAGAGAAATGAGAGAGAAATGGAGGCAACTTGTGGTCAGGCTATATTCATGATGTCAGCATGTGACATGAAAATCACAGATCAGACCCAACTCGTACCTCCTGAATGTCGCTCACGTAGAACTCGACCTGCATCTCTGACTTGGTCTGGTGCAGAAAGAGAGACATCAGCATCACATTTCCATGGAGACGTGACATACATGAAGAGAGCAGAGCAGTCAAACAAAAAAGCAACAAAAAGCATGTTTCAGAAAATGACTCTGCTGTGCTGCTCTCTGTTGTCACTGGAAAATTTACTCTCCATCTCATCTCTTCTAAATCTTCCTCTCTATTCCCAGGTGCAGAACTCAGGATCGTGCAGAACTCAGGATCGTGCAGAACGCAGATCCATGTTTGCATGTTTTACCTCACGGTCGAGCTGCTGTCGAAGCCAGACCACGCCCGTTTCCTTATTCACAGAAAAATACTTCATGGCTTCTTCTCCTGAAACGCCGTATATGAGCGGCTCCCCCTCCGGATCCGTCGCCTTAAGCTGGGCAACCGAAGAACCTGCAGGAGAGGGGCAAGGGTCAGAGGTCGTATAGGGTGAAGAATGTTTCCGTTTGTCTTGTTGACATTTCCCACACATGCAATAATGATAAAAAAAAAAACTGAATTAAGAAGCATTAAAAGAAAAAGTTCTAAGAAACTAAATTTTTTGAATTGTTTTTCTCACTGAAAGTGGAAATCATGACTAAGATAATGATAACAAAAACACTTGGTGTCATGCAAGCCGAGTAGCAGCTAATTGCTAGCCTGGGAATGCTAATTCCCAGGCACTTTCTGAAATTATTTTATAAAATGGTTTTGTTAAAAATAAATTAAAAGTAGCTCACATGTCCACAGGAAATGGTGATGAAAATAAAGTTTTTCTAAAATAAAAACACTTTTGCTATGGCCCTGTGTATCATTATCAGTTCTCTCTAATTCTGCAAGCTATAAAACTCTTACATAGTCACACATCTCACTCTGCTGAGGATCTTTGCAGTGACAAAGCAATTTCATATTTCACAGGAGAGTGCAGTTAATTTGTCAAAATTCAATGACTCCTTCTGAATTTTCTGCAAAGCATTTTGCCCAAAGAGACAACAGAGAAAAACGGTTTAATCAAAGTAAACATGAAAGCAAATCTCTGAGGAATGCTGACAGTGAACAGTAAACATCTGCATTTTGATTCAGTCAGTCTTTGCCTGGTAGATCTTGTTAAACATACAGATTGTAAATTCATCATGTGAATGCTTGTATGTATGTTCATACCTTCACTCGCCCCCTCTCCGCTCTGAAGGTACTTAGTCAGACAAAAGAAGTGAAGCCAGACTAAATCAAACCTGTCAGTCGAGCACCAAACCTCTTAACACAGCAACCAATTAGGCTTCACAATCACCCTCCCCTCTCGTTTTATTAATACACTCCATTTTCCTATGAAAGGGTGGCAAAAAATGACTAATTAATATAACGATTTATGAACCCCTTTCATTGCAGTCTAATGAGATTTATGCAAATTCAGCAGCTTTCAGTATGAGTTATAATTTGGTTGAAGACGTTGCAAATTAAGCATTTTAGTTCGTAGTCATCAATAATGTTTCTTTTTTCTCTCCTTCCTTTGGGTTTCTCAACTATAAAATAACTATCTGCTTCTTGTGAGTAGACATGCACTTCAGTGAAAGATTAAAAATGGTGACTCGAGGGAACAACAATGATAAAACTGAGAAGTTTCCAATCATCTGGACAGATTCTGATTCAATTACATGCAATCTAATCCAATCTTGACTTTGATTGATTCGTCTTAAAATGCCAGTTGGCAAATAGATATTTCAGCAACCCAGGAAATTGACTTTTCCTTGGAAAGCATGTGGTAATGGTGGAGAGAAACAACTCTCTGTTAACTGTTATTTTTATGCAGATGAGATTACCACAGTGTAATACACAGTAATGTAATTATATGACAAATCTGGCAGAGGAGGGACAAAGGTGTATAGCCAGAAGAGAACTGAAAATATTCACATCAAATACTGATTTATTGGGAATATTTTTTCACTTCTTCCCTGGCTGTGATTTTGGCTAAAGAGAGGAAATATTTGAGCCTGAAAACAGATTTGATCTTCCAGGTTATATGGACACGATGACATATGTTTGCATTAAGTGCAATCTGTTTGGGATTACAGTGCATGGGTAAACGGAAAAGCAAACACAGATTATTGATTGCACAATGTACAAAATTGTATTATTTTGTGAATTTTCTCTAGGATGAGTTTCTAGAAACCCATCTTGTCTTTCTTATCTCATTCTGTGAGAAATTGCAGTCAGAAAACAGATTTCTGTTACGAAGAAGGGAACCGTGCTGATCTTGTAATTTCTCCCAGTCATCTCTGACCAGCAGGGAAGCATTTATGTGGAAAAGGCTCCAAAGATAAAACCAAACATGTAAAAAGAAGAGCTGCATGTTTTCATTTGAACAAGACAGGAAGTCCCTCACAGATATCGTCATAGTTACCGTGTGTGTGTATACAGCTGATATTCCTCTAAAGCTTATCTGCAACACGGAGACACTAAGCCCTTTTCTCTGACAAATGATGGTATTTAGCAGGAAGTGATGCCGGTACTACTGTTATGAATGATACAGTGAACATTAATGGCCGCCGCAACCCCTCCACTCTGCAACACTTCCTCCATGACAGGAGCAATGGACTGCAAGAACCATCATTCAACTTCCCCCTCTCTCCTATTGTCTTGCAAACCCACGGCTTCCTCTGCAGGCTCACTTCCTCTTTAGAGCCACGGCGAAGCAGCAAGCACATAAAGCATCTGGGGAAACTCAACTTCTTCTCTTTGCAGCTTTTTGTGGACAGTTTCTTCTTCTTTTCTTTCATTTACCCTGAACAGATCACAAGGAGTCTGACATTTCTTATTCAAAGTTTAGAACCTTCAAAGAATGGTATTTATTTGTGCAGTACTTTCCAAAAGCACAGAACTGTCAACCAGGATGCTATGTTGACTCAGGAGAGCTACAAATACAAATGCATGCCTCACTTTTAAGATTTATTGTTATAAAACACTTTGGCAACCAGCAATATTTTGTATTTCTTTGTTGGTCCATCAGTTAAAAATCTCAGTAATGTTTATGGCATTTTGTGCAAGTCTGCCTAACTAATGTATGAATTAGTAGCAAATGTGTTTTTCATAATATTTCAATGTTGAAGAAATTTATCTAATAGGTTAGGTGTAAAAATGAGAACAAGAAACCAGTTCAGAATCAAAGGGAATCTCCCAAAAGAAGAAAGAAAATATGAAATAAATGTGTTTAATACTAAAAACATTAATTTCATTACTATTAGTTCCACTCAAAATGAATCATTCTTTTTTCATAAGGATAAAAAAGACTTAAAATGTAAAACAGCTGAAAAACTGAAAAGTGCGGAGCAAAAGACAGAAAAAAGAGATGAAAGATTTGATAACATGCCGGCAGCAACATGTGAAATTCGTACTTAGTGCTTCTTACAGGAGAGACGGAGCAGGTAGTGGAGGGGAACTAAATCAGCCGCCAGAGGACATCGATCCCTGCTGGATCAATAGCAGTTGCACGTGTTAGACGGGGACTAGCCTTTGCCCTGCCCTGGAGCCACAGGCCTCTCAAACAAAAGCGGCTGTGGGCCAAACGCCCGTTTATTATGTTGGTGACATCTCCAGACCTCTCGTTCATCTGAGTTCTGATTCACTGGGACAGGCGCTGTCAGCTCTGCAATTTCAGCCATGCTCTGAATTATGGCGATGAATTTTATGGGCCACAAAAGGCTTAATGGGTATATGGGCAGTGTTCAGCTGTCTACCACAGCA
This sequence comes from Poeciliopsis turrubarensis, assembly GCA_010277015.1. Classification (NCBI taxonomy): domain Eukaryota; kingdom Metazoa; phylum Chordata; class Actinopteri; order Cyprinodontiformes; family Poeciliidae; genus Poeciliopsis; species Poeciliopsis turrubarensis. The sequence goes on along the minus strand of VMRN01000156.1, from coordinate 166,787 downwards.
GGGACAAACAGAAGAAAAGATGAAGCCACCTCAGATCAGTGTTAAGTCCCACTGAGAGCACAGGACCGGCTGGAGAGCACGGTGATCCGAACTCGGCCTGTTTAAATTCTTGATGGATCGTCTCTCACTCAGGGCCAGTCAGACTTGGGGCTGAAGTCATGCAATCAGCAGGCTGATGAGTCAGTGTGGTGCCACTCAAGTTACTGCACTGTCTATCTGCTGACAAAAGAGCCTTCAAACACATCAACAAGGCCTATATGGAGCAACACTGCCTCACATCAATCACTCTTAAAAAATTCACATAAGCATCTTCAGCTACGTTGCAGGATGAGCTCATTTGGTGCGCTGCATTTTCACCATGGAGCGCAGCATTTGTCAATATACAGATTAATGGAAAAAAATTAGCATGTGATGCTTCAAAGGATCCGTCACTGAGGACCTTCTAACTGGAACTAAGCTAGAACTAAACTAGAATTGGGTTCTTTCTGGAAAATTTGATAAAAATTATACAAAGATGATAACAAATTTTACATTTTCAGGCCCTTGTTCTGAAAAAACATCAATCTCGCATTATTTGATATTCAATATAGCATCAAATTATTCTAATGATATACATGATTAAAACATTAATTACGTACTCCTTTAACAGCAGCTTATAAAATACTCTGCCATTTTTCGTTGTGTAAAAATCACTATGTTATCTGCATAGATTGGAACATTAACATTTTCTATGAAGCGTAAACAAGCTTGTCACATTGTGGGGCTCCAACAGGGCAGTTAATGAAGGATGTTTTGATCAAACACCAATTTCTGTTTGATAAATATCATTTAAACTCTAATTGTTTGGTGGTAAATGAAGTTTCTCACCATGTTCTGTCAGATATGAGAACATACTGAAAGCAGCCAATCCCGGCGCTGATTGGCTGAACCCCGAAGAATGGAGATACAGAAGGTAGTAAATTAGCTTCTGGGGTATTAAAATGGTTCCTAATGTCTGAATTAATGCATATTAAGGTCTATTTGGTACTTAAATGATTAAAACTGGCAGTTGTAAGAGTTTCAAGTATTTGCAGTCTTTAGGTGTTTACAGGTTGAATTCCCTGACCCTCATGAATATTGGAGATGCACTGCACACTTTCATCAATTAAAAACATTAAAACACACAATAACCATGTAGCTATCCAATATTAAAATCACAAAATGTTATCTTTTGTAAACTTTTCCTTTGGTTTCAGTCTAAATAACTTTTCAATCATTGTGTCACGAACTTGAGGGTTAGGGATATTCAGTCAAGAGAAGGAAATGTTTTGGTGTGAACTTTCCACAAATGTTCTTCACTGACCTGGATATTAGTATTGATCAAGCAGAGTTCACCTCTGAGCTGAAATGTTCATCATTCACACCAACGTCTGACCCGTAAGTCAACCCAGCTCCTATGCAGCACTTTACAAGTAATTGAGGAGTCAGATTTCATCAGGGGATTTAAGTCATTCTTTCAGGCTCATCCTTTTAAGACCCTCTTTAGGGGCATGAGCATTATCTCCTGCTTTCCCCACCAGTAAAATGCACAATAAATTAATCTTTTTTCTATTCCTTCAGAAATAAGATGGAAATGAGCTCAAATCAACTCATCACTACTTTCCCGACCTGCGGTGCTGTGAGCGCTCTTATTGTCTAAAAATTTAGGTTGCCTTTGGGAAACCATTTAGACGCGGAAATAAAGTAAGAAGATCTATCTGGAATGATAATGGCCCAGTGGCTGGAAAGAGTTTGAACATCCATTTCCATACAGAAAGAGCTCTTCAAGTTTGCATTTAGGGTGAATCTCTTAGCTGAAAAATGAATATTAGCCTTCAATACTCAGGTATTGTAGGGTTATGAAGAAATAAGTAAAAAGAAGTGTCAGGTTGATTATGTCTGTAGGTTCATATTACATGCAACAAACAAACAAAGTAGTGCAATAACATGTTTTACATGATATGAATAAGTGTTTGCTCCTTCACCGATTTCTTCTATTTATGCCTTTTTTTTCTCACAATTAAAATGTCACAAATCAAATTAAAGTTAAGTGAGTTAAGTTTTCTGATGTCTGTCCACCATGTCGAGTCAAAAAATCACTAAGAACCAGTCGAGAGATTTCAAAACGTAAGCCCACAGATTCATATTCAGATTCATGACTTATCCAGAAAAAACCCAGAACAGCATCTATAACTTTACAGCAACAAGTCTAAAAACAACCCTGGGACATATCGCGCATCGACTACATGACATCTGGATAATCCTCAAGACTTTAGGGGAAATATTTGGTGGAGTGAAAAGAAAAATGTGAAATGTTCTTCCAGACCATCATATCTGGAGAAATAACACAACATTATTAAAAAAAAAGAACATTACAGTCAAATCTGCAGCATGATGGTCTGAGGCTGATTTTCTGCATCAAGACCTCAACAACGTGTAGCAACATAAATTCTTCTGGCTACTGGAAAATCCTTTGCAAAACTCAGGTTATGATTTAAGCTCCAGCACAGTTAAATAGATTGATATTAATATGGACGACCCAGCAAGTCTACCTGCGATTGGCTGACAAAAAATAACCAAATGGAGGATTTAGAGTGGCCTGGCAAAAGTCTGGACTTAAAAGCGGTTGAGGTTCTGTGGTACTGCCTTCATACAGTCAGTCAGGCTCCAAATCCATCCACCATGACACCAGCAGTTATTAGGTTTAAGGGGTAATCACTGGTTTTTATAGCTTTTAAATGAAATCATCATTTCAGTTGCTTTTTGTGTCGTCAACAATTAATACTTCTAGATATGAACTAAAAAAAAACTAAACTGCTAAATTTAAAACAAGTAATTGCAGTCCACTTTTAACAAGGCAATTACAAAAGCACATTTGCTTCTAATCTTTCATTCATTAATTGTTTTTAGATTCATGTTCTTCCTATGGAGCGGGTGTGTGTAGGTGTGTAAACATCCCTGTATTTGCGACATCAATAACTGCGATGGCAGAGAGAAAGAGAGACAAATAGTGCCTTAGGTGTGGCTTCTAGTGACTCCAGTGTTTCAACAATGCACACAGTGAGAGTCCTTGGGAGGCCGTGTATTAATCCAATAGATTTATGACTAAATCTGTCACGGATGGGTGGAGAACACCCTCTGCTTTTCCTTTAGCCCTTCCAGAGTGAAATACACACCTTCAGAAACACACAGTCAAGCTCTTCTGTGATGTTGGAGGACTGTCCACTCGACATGGAGCACAAGTGACTGTAAAAACACTGATATGTGGAGAACATCACATTTTTCATCACCATTTTTACCGTCTCCAGGTTTTCTATACCAGTAAGTTACTTATGACACGTGGAAAGATGTGCTTTTCACCACAATGACAGAACGGAAACATTACTTGGATATGTAAATGTAGGCAAATATCTTAATGAAACATATTTTTATTAAACTAGTGGAACTAGACATTTAGTCTCTACTAATCCTGTTTCCAGAGACTCTGATCCTATCAGTTTAAAATCCAAACATGCAGCATTGACCCAATATCAACATAGCTTCCTGTCAAACTGCTTTCCAGATGCTTCACTTACCCCAGGATGCTGGAGGCTTGAATCAAAAACAAATGTATTTGTTTAATTTAACAACATGGCAAGTCAGGAAGTAGTAACATCTGTTTAAAGATGTGTTGAGTATGGTTTATTTAAAACTGCTGCCAGGAGAAATATCCTGGGAACAAACCACTAAATTTCTTAAACTATGATTACCAAAGATCAGATGTTTAGTCATAATAAACAGAACCATGCTAGGTAAAAATCAAACATAGCATAACAACAACACAAGCAATTCATAAATTGACCATAAATTAATGAAAGTATTGTGGGGACAAAGCTGAGGCCTGTTTTATCCCATGATGTCAAACAGAAGCAAATCTAGAATGAGAAGATCAGAAAAGCAACAAGTTCATGGGTTTCAAACACAAAGTCTAGTTTCAGCATGACTGAAATGTCTCAAGTTGCTTTTAAGTTTTCAAACCTCAATAAACTGAAAAAAAGGTGCCGAGATTTTCCACAGTGAGTTGAGAGGCAGAAGAGGACGACCTCCGATGTCGAAGGCTTTTTAAGAAACCTTTTCAGTTTTACTCATTTCTGGTTGTCATAAAAACATTTCTTGCGAAATATATTAGTAAAAACAAAAAAAGTGAAAGCAAAACAAGACTTCTCATCTCCTCAGCAGCTTTTAATGTTGACACTACTTTGAAGATGTGAATCATTTATCACCTCGTTCTAATAAGGCTGTTTCAGAAACGTGTGGAATGAGAGCGAAGCGTGGGACATGCAACCCAGGATGGGTTTTTAAGACATCCAAGAGGTGATATGATGAAAACACTGAGTGACAAGGCTGTGACTAACCAATCACATTGTGAAAGATGAAGGACAGTGAAGGACATTAGCAGACAGTCGTCCCCCGCATTGGTGAGAAGAAGCAGACCTGTCACTGCAGATTCTCATGCAGCTCAGTCCTGCCTGCAAACACACAGGGAAGCTTTTTGCTCTCGCCTCTTTCCACGACATCCCATCACCGTCTCAAACTTCCCCACCTCTCTCTCCCTCTTGCATTTTGTCATGTTTTTGTGACGGTTTGTCTTGGTTGTGGAGGCCAGACAGAGGGACGCAGGCTGCTCTGAAGCAAGCGGACAGCTCGCTGAGTTCTTCGGAGGTTTCTGGATTGACGGCAGAGCCAACCCGGCCTGTCGCCGTCACAACGACGGCGCAAACACACACATCCGCTCACAACTGTACCAAAGCTGCCGGCTTTCACAAATATCTGTCAACAATGACACTTTCTGACACCTGCCCAAATCTTTTCTGCTCCTTCCATCTTCACATGTTGCTCCTTTCATCTGGTTCTGCTGCTCACTTTAGGTTTTAATTCGGTTTCCATTTTGCCGTTAGCGGCTCTGTTTTCGGTCTGAACCTCTCTTACACAACCCGCCCTCTGCTGACCTCACCAGGCCTGACTATTATCTGAGAATCAGCTAAATCACAGGCAGGTAATGGAACATGCCACCATTATTGTGAAGCTGCACACACACAGATAGAATCACATTAAAACAAAAGCCTCTCCCTCTTGACCTTCATCCCCTTTCTCTCTGTTTACATGTTTATCAATTGGCCCCTGTGTTACTGAATTATGGTTCCTGCCAGCCTGCAGATGTAGATGTGGATGCTGCAGAGTGGCAGGACCAAAGGTCAAGAGTCAGGAACTGGAAACTTTGAGCAGGCTCGCAGCTATTTTTGTTTCTCCTGCTGGGTTGGTTGAGTATTAATTTAGAAACATAAAGGTAAAGCACAAAACAGTTTACATTTTATAAAATCTGATTTGTAAGAAAAGCAGCGTTGGGGAGAATCAACAGGGCAGAAAGAAAAGTTTATTTCTACAGTATCAACACTGGTTACCATGTGCAGTTGTGAACAAAGGTCTTATTGAAGGCATGTCTGAGAAGTCTTTTAATCACCATGGCAACCATTCAACTGTGCAACACGTTTGGTGGGACCAACCACCGCCTTATAGCTGCAGCTCCTCCTCCTCACTGCTAGGAGGAGCTAGGAGGAGCCATGCCCTCCACTCAGTTCCTTCAGACTAGCCAGCAGCGATTAGCAAACATCTGGTGGAACTGAGTGTCTGCTGAGTTTATCATAAGAGCTACTTCTTGGTAAAAAAAAAGAAAAGAAAAAGTTAATAGAGGAGAAATGTGTTGATCTCCTGACAATTGAGTTTCAGAATTTTTAAAAGACATTTGATAAATTTTTAAGTGTATTTCTTATTGATATATTTACTCTACCACTGCTCCTGCTCACTGAACACAAAATTCACAACTTCAGGAGAAAACAAAGAGAATTTTGTTGTGCGTTTTCATCCTACTCTCTGCGGTCACAGAGGTTAACCTTTCACTCATAAAAACCATCACATCGCCACTAGATTGTTGCTCTCCATCATAATGGTGTTTTTCTTGCTGATCCATATGGTACAACAGTTGTAAAGTAATACTGTTGTCCAGACAGCGCACCAGCATGTCTGATCCTGCATGATTGGGTCCATCTCAGCTCATTGCAGCTGACTAACTGCACAAACAGGCCAAGGCCAGCTGGACTTTATATGGGCAGGGATAGTTGTGCGTCTCCATCTTTCCAGAATCTCTTTCTCACTTATGTCCATCTGCTGCAAAGTATCTCTTACATCCATCTCCCTCTTTAGCCCAGCCTTTATTCCACGCTTTCCCTGTGCATGACTTTTGCGTCTACATTTTGTTCCTCCATTTTTCTTCCCCTCCTTATCATTTCAACACCCTTAGTTTTCTTATCGTTCTCCCTTTAAAATTCAATTTTAATTCACATCGTTAACAAAAAAAACAGTAAAAAAAAATTTGCAAAAAGTCCAGAAAGACAGTTAGAGATTACACTGTAGTTTGATTGCAAAGATGAGCAGAAAAGCTCATCTGAAAATGCATCAAAGCTGATCAGCAAGACCTGCAGCGCAGACAAGAGAGATCCTTACCTACAGAACGGATTTTAGACCATTAAAAGGACTAAAACCTGCAGGATACTCTCAATTAAACACTTTTTATAAAAACACAGATTAAGACAGCAAATTAGTATTGTGTGACTCCTTGATAAAGTCATAATATTTTAATTTTCTACTGTATCATAGGATTGAACAGAGACAATACAGTGGTTAAGAACAGATTAGAATTTTCCAGATTATCTTTCAGATGACAAGCTATTTAACCGCAGCGGATGCAATGAGTAGTTGTCTACTGACATCTCTAACTGTCTTTCTGGACTTTTTGCAAACAGACCAACATGTTGGTCTCTTTCAGAATATCATCGGATCATTGACATCAAGCAATGATGGCAGCAAAACGTCTAAAAAGATGCAGAAACTAAGCTGGAATGAGAACTCTGACGCATTACAGCATGAAGAAACTAGGCAAAAAATAACTCTTGGATGATGATATGATTGGCGATCACCTAAATGTTTTGTGAAACCAAATGAAAGAAGAACAGCAGAGCTCAGAGTTGTGTTTAATGGTGAAACTAAAAGCATTTCTACTCTCCTAACATCCAGAAATCTTGATAAAAATGAACGTGACACAAAATGGACATAAATCTTGTGTCTTTGCAGCAGTTTATAGAAACACAGTGAAAATGTACCATAAGCAAAGATAATGATGCTCAAGTGAAATAATATAATGCGACCTTTTGGCCAGGCAGTGTGTTGTGTTTGGTTCATATCATCCCACCCTTAAAACTATGGATCCTCTTTGAACTGTTACCTTGATTTTCAATCTTACCAAAAGACTCTTGAACTCTTTTGTCTCCTGGTTTTTACAAATGAGACATCATGATGATTGTATGAACTCTCACACAATCATCTTCAAAAACTAGGGAGTGGATGATCCGGTTTAAGTTTCAGATTAGAGGTCTGAATTATGTTTGGGAAAGGGTTTATGTTAGCTCTTCAGTTGTAATGGTAAAGGTCAGGGCAATGAGCCAGAGGGGACGTTCTGCCACTGGAATGTCCCCCCAAAGATATTAAGGCGACTGTGTGTTTCTGCACTGCGTCTGTGACTGAGACAAAGAGAAGTTGAGTGTGTTAAAGCTGATGGTGTGTGCATAAATCTCTTGTGTGTCCCTAATTTTTACTAAAGCACAGACTGAATTTGATGTGCAGTGGCAGCGATCTGAGCGTTTTGTCAAACCCATAACACACCGCACTTGTTTTATGGATAATAAATTAACTCATTATCTGTGGCGCTCATTAGCTTCAGGTTCTAATTACGCAAAATTAATATTGTTTCCTGAAAAAGACATTGACACTGGCAAATTGGCAATTGACCTCTCCGGTCAATCTGGGGAAAAGGACACAGCGTTGAGGTGAATCATAAAAACAGAGATGAGACGTGAAACGGCAGCTGCTGCAGCTGATCAGTTTTGGAGACGTCTGTCTCTGATCTGCTTTCAGGTTTTTTCTCTTCTTTTTCTCAATAAGAGCAAAAATGTTTACACAAAAAGTGAAGCTGCCTCCTTAATGAGCTTTCATGTTATTTGTTTTGTGCTGATCTGGATTTAATGGCTCTAAATTTTGTGAGTTTAATCTTTTCTGGATCATTAAGTCTTATAATGTAAAATGTTCCATTTCCTTTATTTTTTTTATTTCTCTCAGACTTGATTAGAAATCCATCCATCAGAATTGTGTTGTTGGATTCTGACCTGCCAGATTCCAACATCTGACAGAAGAGCTGAATTTGAATTGAGCACGAAACAGATTCATCGCAGGTTTCCTCCGTTTGGGTTTCAGACACATATCCTAATTGAACTGAGGTCAGATCCAGGCCTTCAGGGCGAATGTTCTGCTCCTTTTAGATGTGTCTTTATTCCAACACACCTGAGTCAGATAATGAGGTCATTAGCAGGACTCTGGAGTTCTTGACTGCATAGTAAAGAGGTGATTCTGTCATTTGCTTCATTTGGACCAGACTTAACCAATTAATGTTACTCTGGTTGTATGTTTGCATCTATCATGGCTAAGTAACAATGTATCACCAACTGGCTGGATAAAGTTCATTTTCACTGCTGACTCACTTCTGTTGCCAACTTACACAAGACTGGGTGCATTGTGAACATCTAAATCAGTTCATTTGAGGGTCTGAACGTCTAAATCAGTTCATTTGAGGGTCTGAACGTCTAAATCAGTTCATTTGAGGGTCTGAACGTCTAAATCAGTTCATTTGAGGGTCTGAACGTCTAAATCGAACTATCAGGACCAAACAGCTGGACATATACACATTTTTTTTCTGAAAGAAATACAAGTGAGAAAAAAAAAGGAAAAAAAAAGTCCATAAATTATTATACTCGTGGCATCCATAAGCTACAAACATTTAAAATACATTTTTACAAATTCTGTACCAAACCAAGAAAAAGAAGAAAGAATGAAAAGGCTTTCAGGCTGAAATCAGCCTGTGAATGAGCCGACAGGAAGCGATTAACCCACTTGTTGGTTCTCCCTCTCTGGAGGTGAAACTCTGGCCTTTATGGGAACAAATGTCAGCGTTCAAGACAAGGACAAAGACAAGATAACCTTTACATTCACATCAGCAGCGGATCACCAGCACCGATGTTACTCTGCAAGCAACTAATGCAATTTTATTCTGCAAGTCACTAAAACCAGAGACTGAAGGTTGAGTGTTTCATGAAGCAGATCATATTAGAGCAAAGTGAAGAAAAGTCAAACTAAATAAACAACCACCAGATGAACTCTGATGTTTCTGAACTGAGCTGCTGGTAAACAGTTCAGTGTTTTTCTTTCTTCCATAGTCACTCATGTTCTTAGTCATGTGACATCTGAACCGTAAAGGCTCTCTGGGATTAAAACACATTGCTGTGACAGGTTTAGGTTAAAGGTGGGAGTGATTTTAGTTCAGTAATCAGGAAAAATTAGCTTATTTCAGACCATGACTTAAGATCATCTTAGGATTTAAGACCAGAATGACTAAACCAAAAACCTTCCCCTTGTCTGTAGTAGCCATGGAGAGGCTGGATTACCAACAGGTGCTTTGGATGATTGACCTGTTGCACAACCCGAGTCTATCTTTAGCTCAGAGTAAAGAACTGAGATTTTTATTCCATTGAGTTTTAACCTCAGCAAATAAAAATATCAGGTATTTCGAACTGACAGAAACTGGAAAAGTTTTGTCTCATTTACTATCAGGTAAAAAAGTTGTGTGCCTTTTTATAAAGTGAGAGTACATGTCTGATTTTAACAGCATAAGAAGTTACTGAAATACATCAACTTTTCACTGAGATGTTTTTCTAATAAATCTCAGTGAAGTGAAATAACAGGTTGCTTTATGTCCCAAATTTAAATTACATAAAAAGACAGTAGAGCCACTCAGAAATGTATCCATGTGCTTTTAATGTCCTTTATTCCAAATACTAAAACATTTTCAAAAACTCACAAGTTGAAAAATCAGGAGTTTTATTTTAACATTTTATATTTTGCCAGTCCCTCCGTTTTCAAAGCCACAAAAGAAGAAAAAAAACAAACACAAGCAAACATGCAGAAATGCTCCCACACACATTCACGTTTAAATTCCCCTTCTCATTTCCGCTGCCTCTCTGCATTCGAGCAAAGAGAGGTGGTCGCTGATGTGAAACATCAATTTCCAGGTTAGCTGCTCTATGTGGCTCAGGCAGGTATCAGCCGTGACCCACCTGGGCCCGATAAGCAGCTGCACGAAGCTGATCTGCCACCAGCAGCGCTCTGCGCCGTGCTGGAGAACCCCGTAACGCAGGCATGTGTACAAACACACACACACACACTCACATGCATAAGCAAGCAAACTCTCCAAATTGGGAGACTAAAATAATGTGATAGAAGAAGTGGAAAAGTTAAGCTGCAGCACTTCATTAATATGGAACACAAGTGGAAACTGAATGTGGGCTCATTTATGGAGTGGTGGGTAAATTGGATCAACTCACAAGCTGAAGTGACGAGTTTTCAGTCTTAATGGGGGAAGTTTTGATTTTCGCAATATAGCCAATGAAAACAAGAGTTATAAACTCGCCATAAAAACAGAGGGAAGCTGGTTTTACTATCACATTTCTGTTCACTCAGCAAAGATCAACAAGTCACCTGCTGCAGGATTTAGTTTAAAACCCGCTGATACGCCAACAACTGCTGAAGGAAACAACTCAAAAACCTCTGAAGAAGACTCTGAACACAACTTCCCTCTTTGCGAAATATAAGCAAAAATGGGAAGCATCAGATTTCTTATGTCTGCGGTAAAAAAAACAACAAGAAAACACAAAAGCATCATGTCCTGCCAAAGCTTCACACAAGTGTTTGTGTTTGTTTCTGTATTTACCCAGAAAGCCTTTTGGGTCGGCTAGATATTCATCTATCACTTGAACTGGACCAGAGTTCACTTCAACAGACTTTATGACTTTTGGTCCACATCAGAGTGTGATTCTGCATCCACAAACCAATCAGATTCTCCAGGAAGAAAGAACTAATGTGGACTAAGCAGAGCTGGTGTGAATGCACACTAACATCTGGATATGTTATATCACAAATCAACCAAAAATCCTGTTTTTGTCACATTGAGAATGAAGTTGATTTGATCAGAACTTGGCTGCTACTTCTGGCTTTATTGTAACTTATTAAATAATGACACCTGGGATGCATTGTGTGTTTCTCTAAACCCAAGGTTAGATTTATATATTGAAACTTTGATAAGGACCAGATACATTTATAATGTCCTCTGTCCTTGTGTTTTAAGTCCAACTCAAAGTGTTATCTGGTCAGACAATCTAACCCTTGCCAGACAGTAACGGTCATCGAGTTTCTACAGATAAATTAAAGTAAATTTTGATATCAGACAAAGTTATAATAGCAGGCTTTTATCTCAACCTGCTATTATGAGAGGAAAAAAAAAGAAATTGGGCTATATTCAGTTAAATAGACTCATCAAGATCCAACAGAACTAGCAAAAAGCAAACTGCAACAAAATAAACAGTTTTATAATTCAGTTTCTTCATACAATCAGATGAAATAAAAGATCTAGGTTTGTTGTGTTTGTCTCTGAAAATATTTTGCTTCTTTCTGTTACAAATAATTTATTGTAAATTCAGCCAACGGGTCTCTGACAAGCCAGAGGCTCTGGAGCAAAACGAACTCTGTCACATTTCAGCTTCTTGAAGTGTTTCTAGGACAGAAGAGGACAAAACTGTCTCCAGGATTCTCATAAAGACCAAGTTATGCTGAAAAATAGGGTAGTTTTACATATACTTCAGTAAAATATATATATTAGTCAAGTTATATTACCGTTTCCAGCTGATGTAGATGCACAAGCTTTACAAAACTAAACAGCTCTGACTCAGTCTGATTGGATGGAGGTTGTCTGGAAACTTTGCTTTTCAAATCTTGCCACAGATTCTCAATTGGATATAGGTCTTTGACTAGACCAATCTGACAGATGAAATTAACACAATATTTATGAAAAATGTCTAAATATAGTTTTTCAGATTTGAAGCTGCATCTGAAAGTTTTACGAGTTCAGCATAAGAGATGCGCAAATATTAACGTACAAACAAAATGCAATCATAAATCTTTTGATTTGACTAAGTTTTGTATTTCTCTTGAATTAATTGTATAGTAATTATTAATGATTATGTGTTTTTTGTCGTTTTAAAGAAGCACCAACTCAAGCAATGATGCGTAATGAATGTTAAGACACCAACAGAAAGCCTGGATATTTAAGCCATTGCTTTTACAAAATGTTATTCTGCTCACACATCTAAACTACATTTTTAGAAAATAGTGGAACTGCTTCTGAAGTATAGAGAGAACCAGCACAGATACCCGCCCACTGGAGGGAAAGGAGTGGGTTTTAAAACTAAATCCTGTTAGTGGGATTCGACCCAGAGGCTACTGGTTTGACTAGGAGACTTCTGCTGCATGTGCCAGTATATTTGCACGTTGGGACAATGTTAGGGTGTCTGTGCAGCACTTTAAAAAGATGAGACATTTAATGTTCAAATGTCATTTTAAGATGTGTACTTTGCTTTGAGATTATATTTTTCCAGTTTTAAGGAAACAAAGAATGAAGACAGAAAAATCAAATGCAATCAAGTGCAAATTTCAGAAGAATGTTTATACAATAAGTGTATCTATAGCATGGACTGTAAAACAGCAGTCAGACAATTAATAATGTTTAGAGATTTAGTAGACAAAAGAAACTTTTGGGTCAATCATTCCTGGAGTAATGGAGGATATTGTTTTGTTTCATTCTCACAGATCGTCTCGTTTTCACCCCCAGCCAAATGGAAGCGCAACAGATGCTGTTTGATTCCCAGGTATCCCAGAAATTACTGAGATATTTGTCTTCCACTCTGCTGTGTGATGCCCTCTTCTGTAGAAATCATTATAAACAGTCAAAGACTGTAAGGCAGGTAATTTGGGATTATCAAACTGGTTTTGGAACAAGAAGTTTGGGGCAATTATCCCTGGCCTGAAAGTATCTACCAGTTCTTTTCAGTACAAAAGTCACATCATGGAAGACATGGAGGAAACGGGGATAGTTTTGATGTCTTGCAACATGTATATTTTTTTTCCTTAAAATGTTCTTGCTACTGTGAACAATCCATCCCATAACCCGATGCATGAATATTAGCAGGAAAACACAGAAGGGCAGTTGTTTCAGGATGCTACATTTTAAACCATTGTTAGCTCAGGCTACGTCTGTTAGCACAACGCTTTCTGTGCATTCTCACTCGGTCAGCTGCCTAATTAGCAGACACCCTTACAGGTCAAAACCAAATCTAGTTATTTTAAGGATCAACAAATCCCTGGTCAATTACACTGAAGCTCCAGGCTTGGATTCTTACTTTTAGAATTAGAGTAGTGAAAGAGAATCAGTTCTTTTATCTCATCCTGACAAAACAACAAAGAAAATTGAACAGCAAAAAAGAAGCATGAGAAGAACAAGAAGTACGGGAACAAACTGAGCAGAAGTGGTCTGAGAAATCCAAAGCTGTCCCAGTGGCAACGATGGCATTAGAGGCTTTAACAGAGGCTGATACAGCAGAAAGTTCCAGGAGTATGGAAGAATATCCAGGTTTCAGGAATACACACACACACACACCTACACACACACACACCTACACGCCCACACACCTACACACACACACACACACACACACACACAATGAATATGCTGTGATGACAACTCATTACTAATGTGTTGCTTTGTTTGGCATCAACCTCTTTTTTATTATTTTGAGTCAAATATAGACTTAAGCTATTTTTATCTATAGAGCCTATTTAGATTAACAAACCAGAACATGATGCTGCATTCAAAGTTTACAGCCTGCTAATAATGAAGCTGATGCATGAGCAAAACCCATGCAGGAAACAGAGTTTACATCAGGCTGGGAAAGGGAAAAGATACAAGGGAATACCACCAGCAGCTAATAGATTCACTGCAATAAACACAACAACTGTTCAAAATCCTTCAGCATCATTAAAGTAATCAAATTCACCTCTTCTGTACTTTCACTTCTCTGAGGTTTCTCACTCTCTCAGTGAAAACAATTGATTTGGAGCATATGCAATAATTTATTCCAAGACATTAATACGTTAAGTCTGCACAGACAACACAACATTAGCAAACACTCCAGCAGGCTGTGGAAGTTTCTTATTTCCAACAAATATTGTATTTCCATAAGTTAATTACTCAGCAGAGGGCTTAATCTGCCGAATCAGGGCAAAGTGGATTAGAAGATGAGAGCGCTTAATCAAAGTGTTGTCTCTGTGTAATTACACATTTCATCTCCCTCACACAACACACACGCACACACACACACACACGCACACACACACACAATCTGAATCTAGGAAGCTCAGACATGTTACAACACATACACAACTTCCATCTCCTTGGTCATGTGTCATCCGTGCATTAAAGTGAGAATGTTTTCTTTTTCCTGCTGACAATAAAGACAGGACTGAACTGGGATGGAAGATGCATTATTCAGCGCATGTCAGCAGTGTGAATTCACACCCAGCCAGGGTTTTCTGTCAATTATGCTTTACATTTCTACAACATTTTTCCACACAGTTTCCTTTGTGATCCTGCTGCTTCTGAAATTACATCAAACAGTCATGTTTAGATCGTTGCCTTCACTCTATGGAGTGCTGAGTCTGCTGCTAAAGAGGTCACGCACTGAGCCTTCTGATATGCTCTCTAAGCAGGGTGGAAAAGCGCCACCAGAGTGTGAAATGTGTGTGAGATCAGTTTGACTGGGGGAGTGTTTTGCTCGTCTCTGTCCTCCAGTATCAATGTTTCCTTTGTGCTGGAGTCAGTCCGCTGCTGGTGTCACGTCACAAACTGCTCACATGGACCAGATGCTGCTCGATCACCGCAGGACGTCACCAAATTAGCCCCACGGTAACGTAATGTGAGCAGTTACGGAAACCTGAGCGATGTGTTCGGGTTGTGCAGTTTGGTTAAAGCAGGAGTTCCCAAACCTTTCCATGCCATGGCCCCCCAAAAAGCACTGACCTCTGGGCAGGGGCCCCTGTGCAAACCCTCAGACACCTCTAGAAAGTAAATAAACATCAACTTTTAGAACATTTTTTATTCACGACTCAATAATTATTAGTCATTTAGCATAAGTACTGCCTCATACCTTTTGATTTTAGATGCCCATGAGTTCAGTGGTGGACAATTTTCTTATCAGATAATAACTTATGACTTTGTTACCAGATAATACAACTCTTCATCACAGTTCTCTCTGTTGATTATAAGATTTATCTGGGATTCACTAAGGGTTAGGGTTCAGGAGAAAAGCAGCTTAATGAATTTAACTGGCAGCCAATCAGAAAATGAGATCAGAAATAACATTTATATAAAAATATTGTAACTTTCAAATTTGAGATTTAAAAATGTGCAGGATTTTTTTTTTATTTTTGTATATTTTTTCCCCTCATTTTCCAGATGACTTTCTGAGGCCCCACAGAACAAGTGTTTGAAAAAAACACTTGTCCAAAGACTTACTTGTTATTTTACGTTCTTAATGAAAAAACAGTAGGTATGTATAGGCTACTTGTTTACAGGATTTACAGGATGATATGTAATTCTAAATAAAAAAAAAAAAAAACATGACTTTGTCATCCAGCACCAAAGATTATGCAAGCAGTTACTCATGTGTGTGTGTGTGTGTGTGTGTGTGTGTGTGTGCGTGTGTGTGCGTGTGCGTGTGTGTGTGTGTGTGTGTGTGCGTGTGTGTGTGTGTGTGCGTGTTTGAACCGAAGGACCACCTCGATGAGGACATCTGCTGAGCTAATAAACAATAATCTTGACAAATTGTCACTGCCTGATCACTCTATCCAGCCTCACAGTCACATCACTGGGGGAAGCCATTACTGAGCAGGCCAAGGACATGACTGACAGCTCAATGGGCTGGTGGAGGGCGGGACTGGACCGAGGCCCAGCTGCCTCACAGGAGAGCAGTAACTCATGGCCAGAGGGCAATCCAAGCATATTGGTTGGGGAAACACATCCATGTCCCTCTTTGGTTAGCGCAAAAGCTCACTTTATGAACAAAGCCCTGCGTTTAGAATGGTCTTACACTTTAAAAAAACAGCTTAGCATTAATTTAGAGCAAAGATCCTTGAGCTCATAATGTTAATGATTTACTGCTGGCAGAGAGACGCTACAGAGTAAAACCTTCAGATTAAACTAATCAGGTGACCAGGGGACTTTTCACACTGAATTTACACCAACTTTTTATTTACAACCAATACAACAGATACAAATGAGGCTAGACTGCAAAAAGATAAATAAATAAAAAATCTCATAATGTAATCACTTCCTTAAGTATCCGCTGATTAGCTCTAAAAAGGTTTTCCAAATTATTTTCCCAGTTTTAAGCAGGTTATAAGTCGGGTCTTTCAATGCAAAAAAGAAGAAAATATGGGCACTTTATTGAAAAACTAATAAATAAACAAGTAAGCTGGTTGAAAGTTTGAAACCATAGATCAAAGTCTCCTAAAAGGAGCTAAAAGTGTCAAAATAAGAGACACTTATTTTGAGCATCTCCAAAGGATTTCTTTATAAGTAAGAAAGTAAAAGTCAGTTAAATGTATTTAAATATCACAGACATCAGAATCACAAAATGCTTCACAAAAACACAAGCATAAAAATAAGAATATTAAAACTGACATAAAATATAACAGTCAGCTTAATGCTGGAGGCCATCAGGACTGTCCAGATTAATCTTTACAGAGTCCCAAACAGCCAAGATTGGGAAAGGTTTTTTAAAAAAGTTGTTTTTTTTACTGTCTTTTCTTGCAGATGCCATTTTGGGCTCATTAGGGTGCAAACAGCACCAGAGAGGGTCTTCATGGGAAATGAGAATCTGGTCAGATCCTCCAATTTAACTCAGGTTTTTTTTTTTTTTTTTTTGGATCTCCCACTGGACCTTTTGGTCCAAACTACTGCAGAAATGTAAAAATGTCCGTTTTACTGCAGCACACTGAGTGGACAAACCCTCAGCAGTGAGCGGACTGTTTGCGCAGCAGAACACAGAACAGCAGAACATTTTTAACATATCTGCACCCCAAACCTTAACCAGCTGAAGATCCCACCTTTAACAATAGCCAGACCTCCATGAGCCAAAGAAAATTCAATCCATACTAGATTTTTGGATATCACATATTTTCCTCATCAAGGGGCAAAATACACATGAATAATAATACAGAGGACAAAACTGGGAAAGAGACAGGAAATATGAGACATGTTCCCTCTCACAGAAAACAACAGAGGAAGAAAACGATCGAGACTCACACTTGGAGTGTTGACAGAGTGGAGAAGAGTAAAGATCATGTGATGAAAAAAGGTAAACCTAAAGAAAAATCAATCCTATAAAAGGGATTTTAATTCTAAGCCAATAACACACTAAGAGAGGATGAAAAGCCAGACATCTTAAAATTGCCCTGTCAATCACCGCAACCAACCAAGCATTATAAATACGAGGATAACGGCTCCAACAGGAACTGGACACAACCTTGTCTGATTTTCAGAAAGAAATGACCCACATAAGAAAGTTCTTGTCAAAACAATTAAAAGAATGAAACTAAAGTAATTTGAATGTATATCACGTCTAGTCCAAGAGGTCTGTGATGTTTATGAGAAGTTCAAACTCTAGATTGCCATATCATTGGAAAAGAATGCACAGAATACATAAAGGCTCTGAGTGTTTTGCCACAGCATCTGCCAGCAGGAGTTTGGAGCAGCATTTAGGTTTAAAAAGAAGTGAAGAGCTCTTCTAAAGACTCCATTCACACATCTAATGCAACATGTTGACACTTGACAAACTCACCAATAGGCATGTCTTCATAGATGAGGAGGTAAGTTGAAAAAAAGTAGTTCAGGAAGCGTGGCGGCTGATTGGAGCCTGTGGAGAAGAGAGAAAAAAGTCATTCGCAATGATGAATATAATGACAGCATTTCATCGTCTGCTGACTTCATTTCTGCTCGCAAAATATGTTTAAAAATCACTGAAGGTTTTAGGACTGGGCCACAGAGAAAAGCAAACCGCTTGGTCTGCGAAATCAAGACAACAGTTTCTAAACATTAAATGCATTTTAAAACATCATGGTCTAAAAGCTGCTTGAACTGAGTCTGTTGGGTTCATATTTTGAGATATTGAAAATGCAGATGTCTCAAACATTAATACTCATTTATAGAGAAAACGTGTTGTGATGTAAGGTGACTGAACTGAAGCACATGGACACTATTTAGCTTAAACCAACCTGTAGAATGAGTCACTTTAGCAGCTGTGGTAACTAACCCCTGTACAAACTGACGGTTCATTGTTACAACTTCTATTTGTCTTCCATATCTAAATGTCATTTTCTCCTGAATAATTTAATCTGCTGCGTTATAATTCTCATCATCATGACATGTTAGTTTACAGCAGCATGTGTGTCAGAAGACATAACTTTGGCCTCATTTGTAAACAGTGCAAACCTTTTAGTTAAATTGTTGATGAAATCATGAAATATGCACTGAGTGGATCTCCAGACAGGCAGATTTTCACAAACCAACTTTGTGGTCATTTTTTACCAGTTCACTATATAAGTTGTATATTTTGTTGCATTGCATGGAGTCATTTCTTTACTTTTTCATTTTGTATTTCATCAGATGACAGCATGGTGAGTCCAGACTCAGACTGAACATATTGGACACAGACCAGGGATTCAGAACTTCACTGCATGTATTGCTACACATGTTTCATTTGTCACTGTCTTCATCCTCTTGAAAGCAAAGGTAAATCTTTAATTTCACCATCTGCAGCTGCAGGGATACAGAATGGATCTGAAACATACTTTTGAAAATGGCTACATTAAGTATTTGGCACTTTTTCTGTGACACACTAATGAGCAAATGGGCATAATAATCAACAAAAGCTGGAAAAATATTAGGCTGAAGCAGAGCTCTTCTCCACAATTAATTCCCTCATGGGCTGCAGTGACAACAATTATTATATCCCTGTTGTCATCACTGAGTGCAACGCGCCACAACTCACCTGAGTTTCACTGCAGACATTTACCTGTGTACCACTTGGCTGGCATCAGTGTGTACAGAAGTGCTGCCTCAGAGAGGGACAGGGAGCTTTATTCTTTTAGTCAAAACAGCTACAAGTGTTTTCAAAATTACAACCATGTTATAATGAGAGAAATTTGCAGTGCATACACAACACTGGGCACACGATTCCTGTGTAAAATAGACCCTTCTTAAAAATATCAGCTGTTTCAGGAATTGTTGAAATTCTGTTCTGAAAATATTGCTGATTAATCAATGAAAAAATTTGATAAAAAACCTTGTATTCAAAGACTGCAGTGTTGTTGTTGTTGTTTTAAATGAGTGTTTTACGTCTTTTCTGGTTTTATTCTTCCATTAACTTTATTCTGAATGACGTCTTTTCTGAAAACAAGGTTTTATTCCAGTCGAGCTCTATACTCTCTGAATGGCTGTTTTTGGGTTAATTGTCTTTGGGCAGCTCGCTGTGGTGTCAGGAGGTGGAATGATTCGCACAGATTATTTTAAAAGATCAGTGAACAAATGGTCTTTGATCAGCTGAGGTGTCTGGTCGACAGCCGACACTCGGAAGCTGATGAGGGACGGACCAAAACTGTTTGAAGTGAGAATGCTTGAGTGACTAAGTCTTTGCTTTCAAAGCAGGAGGTTTTCCTGCTGTCATGTGTCCTTACGAGCGGAATAAGATGCTCATCTCTGGCTTGTCAGTGTGGCATGGAGTGCACTTTATTGGCGACAAAGACGGGTTAATGGGCTCATGTCTGTACCTGTGGCTTAATTACGGTGAGTCAGCACCGGTTGAATAGAGAAATGCAGATGGATTACAGCAACAAAATAATCACAACCGTGATCATCAATCCAATTTGCTGGTTCAGAGAGGCAGCGCTTGAAGCTAGCACAAGGTCAGTGTGCTAATGAGCTTGATGAAAGAAACCAGGGACGAAGGGAGCGAAGAGATGGAGGGAAAAAGGCGTAGTAACACCTTGAAGGGGGAATGTTATGTGAAATCAAGTTTTTTTAGTTTTTCATGTTGTGATATTACTTCCTCATCAAAAATATACCAGGAGTTTTGCTTAAATTCTTTCAAACACCAAATGTTCCCAAATAAAGGTTCAGTGCTGTAAGCAAAATAATAAATAAGATTCAAACCATCAGATTTCTAAATGTATCCTTTCCATTTCCATTTTAATGTATGCCAGGATGGCACCATCAGTGTTAATGGAGCTTTTGCTACAAATAGCTCGGGAAGAACTACTTTAAAGTTTTGTAATCAAATCTCAAGCAATTTGTTTTTCACTAAGCTGTTTATGAGAGAAACATTTATTCATAGCCCTCGAAAGTTTTTAAAGCTTTTCTTTTTACTTTACGTAGGTCTTACAGTTTTTTTAATAATTTAAGTCTAAATTCACAGATTTACACAGAAGAAAACAGCAGAAAATGTCATGTTCTGCTTTCTGCAACTGAGAATTTGAAGACTTTAAAATGAAGCACATGCACTGAGCTCAGATCACCGTTTGACTGATGCAGCCTGAATGCCTTTCTCTTACATTAAATCTAAAAAAATAAAACTCTCGTCTTTGCGGCTTTGCACAGTCATTGTTTATAGGAAGAAGGACTCACCTTCACAAAATGACTGAAGAACAAGGAAAGGAACGAGGATCTTGGCAGCCGACATCCTGCACCCTAAACCCACACACGATCCCCACGACATCACCGACACCTGCAGGAGAAACACAGACAGAAAATGATCAGTTTCTGGAAACCATGCTGTGCAAAAATAAAGACTGTTAAATACTACACTTTTTAAATGGCTGTTTAAAGAGTATATACTCTGAATGCAAAATTAATAAATGTGCAGGAAGGGCATTATTTTAAAACACAGTTCTGTAATAATCTATAATGAATTATTCTGATACTGATTTACCTTTTTCTACTTCTGAACTATCTTTGTTTCTTACTAAAACTTGTTACGTTAATTTTACTACACAAGATTATTTCTTTAAAAAAATCTTCCGTTTGAGTAAAATTCATGATAAAATGTCAAATTTCTGCTGATCTGTCACGTATGTTATGTTCACTTCAGAGTAAACTGACAGCAGAGTTAACGGTAACACATCCAGCAGAAATGTGGTTTTGTGCCATTGTGCTCTTAAAGAAGAAAAATATGCAGAAATATGTAAGTTATTCAATTCACACAGAGTAGCTCGTATATACAGGTGAGTGAAAACAAAATTAGAGGTAAAGAATGAGTCGCTTGGTGAATGCAGATGTTTCCATGAGCTGTTCACGTGTTTCAGTTTATAAAAGATACATTTGTTTTCATTTGGATTCCTGTTCCCTGTGAATTATTCCGTTCTGATCCTGCGAGCTGCAGCCGGCATGGCGATGTGCGATGCTCCCTTCCTTATTCCTCTCTGTTGACTTCTCTGTGACACATTTTAAAACTCCTGACCGCTTCCTCCTTTTACCTGTTCAGGTTAAAAAATGTATCCTATAACAAACGAGATACTCTCAAGGTTTCGGTTGGACACATATTTACTCATTTTACATAACTAACAATGGATTCATTGTATCTAAAGCTGTTTTTGCACCTGATAGTCCAGTAGACTCGGTTCGACTGGAGACCAAAATTGCAACAATCGTTATATTTTCAGCTGGGCTTTCATACTTCACCGAATCACGAGTCACTAATTGAAAAACTTGTTCCCACCTTTGCAGCAAGAACCACTGAGGGAAATGACAAACACTCTGCAGACACGAGTTAAACTTCCTCAGTCAGATTTTAGCCTTTGCAGGATTTCTATTTGGTAAAAGACACACACACACACACACACGCACACACACACACACACACACGCACGCACGCACACACACACACACACACC
>VMRN01000156.1:120671-143171 GCA_010277015.1 Poeciliopsis turrubarensis | reverse complement strand
CACTCTGTGTAGATGTATCTGTACATAGACAGATATCAAAATATTCACCAGAAAGCTGTACTCTCCTTAAAAAATTCAACCACTTTTAAAGCAATTAAAGTTTATTTAAGCTTTAAATTCTTAATAAACAAGTTGTTTATCTCTGAAATGCCAATTTAAATGAAAGTTTCTTAAATGTCACCTCTTAATATTTGGAGCATAACAAATCGGAATCCATCTTTATTTTGTTATTCTGCGTTTCTGGAACAATATGTTCCTTTATCTATGACGAGGCAAATGTTGCATTCGTCTTTAACACCACTTCCTGCTGCTCCTCTGTTCAACATATTATGTATTCCACTATTGTTAAGTTATGGTAGCACTTGAAATATTATAACAGAAAATGGCATGTTAATTAGTTTCATTTTATGGCCTTACATAGCAGACCCAGGCTATTGTCTGACAAAGTAATGTGTTTTATGGTGAATACAGTAAGCGTTGCTCCAATCACTCCACTCACAATGTGGTGAGGAGGGAAGGGGGTGGGGAGGGTGGCAATCAAAGGGCCTTTTGCTTTCCGAGCATGAGGCCTGGTGTTCGCTTCCACACTCAAAAATTAAAACCAATTCATCAATAACTGACTGTGGGTGCCATCGTTCATGCAAAGGCCTGATTATTTCATGGAAAAACTGAACTCCCTCATGCAAAGCTTTCGAAGGTTTTCTAATGGTCAAAGCAATAAAAAAGTGCTGTCAGAAAGGCTTTCAGGTCTCAGTATTCAGTCCAACTAAATGATTTAAAGTCTAAAATCCAGGCTAATCCAGCGGAGGTGATCAGAATGAAAGAAGCCTTTAATTGGATCATGGAGTCGCAGTGGAGAGCATAAAGCTTAGCTGATGGTCAGCATCTGCAGCTCTGCTTCACTTCACTGCCTGCAATGTCACCATCTATCAAACCTTTACTACCCTTTGCCCCAACTCAGACATGAACTCATGTTCGCTCAAACATCCTCCATCACACCCGCCTAACCTCAGAGTTTTTGTTTTAGGTTTTTTTTTTCACCTGGACATGATCTACCTTACTGTGGTTTTTATTAAAATCATAAATAAATGCATTGAAGTTAAAGATAACTGGTGCATTTCAGAAACCTTTCTTCCTAAAATGATGGTGCTTTGCAGGCAGACATGCAGTACAGCAGGCAAAAACATGACAATACCACCAAGTTTTGGTAACTGATGCTTACAGTGAAAGGAAGTCCAATTTCTGTCTACCAATATGTTTTGTCTCGCCTGTCTAACCAGCTAATTACCTCTAAACACCTACAAAGGTTTTCTGAGTCTCTAAGTGATCCATCAGTCTGGCTCAGAAGGTTTCAAAGTCTTGTGGAAGAATGAATTTAGCATTTTATTGGAATTAATGTTCCAGAGTCTGGAGGAAGAAATTCACATCCAGTGTGAAGCTTCTAGTCGTGATGATCTGGGTCAGCATGTCATCCAGTGACCAAGTGACCATGGTGGTTCTGGTCCAACTCACCAGCAAACTGGCCTGACCCGAATCCCTGGAGGATTGGCTGTACCGAGACATCAAGATCAGAGAAAAAAGCCGTATATATCTAATCTATATATTCGTTTCACTTTCTGAAACGAGTTGCATGAAGACGTTTTCTCAATGTTATATATGTACATATAACATTATTAAAATGTGACTTATTGTCTTACAGCCAGTATGTGATCCAGCAGGGTAACGTCTGCACCAACATGTTCCTCCAAAAACGGCCACATGCCTGAATCCTGCTGGCTTACAGCACTCAATATTATTGATTACAAGGCAATTGTGTCTGACTTGGCTCAACCTCGTAGGAACCCCTCTCACAGGAAGCATGCTGGGCCTCAGCCTGAAGCCAGATCTGGATGATCACAGCAAATCAATGAGAAGTCTGTCCACTCTCAGCGCTCATCAAAAAGACATCACTCATTAACACACTGATCAAACACAGAGCGGCAGACACTTTGGCTTTGTCAAGAAAGATGGGATGACGGCAATGCTCTGATGAGCTGAGAATATCCCAACCCTCCAATCTCTCCGTCTACAGCATGACACAATTCTACAAAAGTCTTATTCAGCAAACCTGATTCCTGCAACAGGAGCCGAGTCACCAGGCATCCCTGAGCACAAAGCTGAACGCTAATTATTCACTTTGGAAATACATTCTTACAACAGAAAACAAACTGAACATGAAAGTCAAAAATGATGTTGCCCAGACATTACAGCACATTTGTGTGATGTGAAATGTCTTATCAGGCTGCTGCATATTGGAGCAGCTGACAGTACAAAAATGCAACTGTTAAGAGACACACAGTGCTGTAGGACAATTTAGAGACCAAATAGTCTGTGTCACCCTGGGATGGACAAGTGGCAGGTCTACGGTGAACTCATGGATGGATGGATGGATGGATGGATGGATGGATGGATGGATGGATGGATGGATGGATGGATGGATGGATGTGTCTTTTAAAACTTCTTTCTCTGAAACTCTGCCTTCAGGAAGTTGCCATTTTATGACTCTTCAATTAACCCTTTAGAACATTTTTGCCAGCATTGCACTAAAGCCGTAGCTCCTCAAAGGAGCTCAGCAGATGTGCAGCTTCACCAGGTGTTTGCTAATTGGTGCTGGCTAGTCTGAAGGAGCTGAGTGGAGGAGTGGCAGGGGAAAAGTGGCCTGTAAGGTGGAAACTGCAGCTCTGAAGAGGAGCTGTGCTTGTAAGGCGGGGCTAGGTCCAACTAGGGGTTTTGCACAGATGAATGGTTACCATGGAGATGAAAGGATTTCTCAAACATTCATGAAATAACCAAGGCTGATGAGGAAATAAAGTTACAACATGATAATGCTCAGTCAAAACAGTTGATTTTTGCTTTGAGCAAACAGACAATGGTTGTACAGTTTTGAATTAAAAATGTATGTTTCTTTTTATTAATCCCTGGTGGTATTGTATTAAAAATCCTGGATTTGGCTGTTATAAAAATGAACAAAACATCGAAGAGCTGACAGATTCTACCCTATAGTCGCTGCAGGTGTTTATTCGTGTCTTCTCCTGCTCATTGGCAGTACGTCATGATGCTAAGAATCAGAATGGAATCAATCACAGATCAGTTTTACGCAAATCATTTCAGCCCACATAGCCCTCCATCTGCCAAAACATTTATTTAAAAAAAAAAGTAGAACCTTTTCTACATCTAAAATTACGAGATTGGTTGTGTTACATGAAAAGCTGCAAATTTCTAAAATGTTTTTCACTCGTTTAAATGCTCTGCAGAGAAGCTTTTTGTTCCATTCTCTGACACAGTGAGGCTGGAGCAGCTCGACCAGAGGAGACCTGTGTGGATACAGAGCGTAAATATGCACGACCGTGTCAGACTGATGCTAAAAGCCACCAGTGACACGTCCATCACCTTTAGTTTCCTTCGTTTTTGGAATAAGGTTGTTCACTCTACCAACAGTTGACCGTCTCTTCTGCTTGAAAGACCAAAACGGACCATTTAGCAGCTGCTCTTCAGGATGGATGACCTTTGAAGCTCAACACTTGACCTCCCTCCTCGTTCAGTCCTGCCTCCAGTCCTGCCTCCAGTCCTGCTTGACTCTTATTGTGTCTCCTGCGCCGTCTTTCCCTGCACGCTCTCAGCCCTCGTTGAGGCATAAAGACCAACAACCATGACCTGTCAGAACCGGAACGAAACTATTTCTGTTTTTGTTCTAAATGAAACTCTGAAGCGAAAACATGAAGAAAAAAAAATCGATGAATTCCTCTGCAATTTATAAATGAGAGCCTCTAGAGTATTCCTTAAAAACTTTACAATTTCTGAAATCATTCCAGGCAAGAGCAAATACCTATTAGCTCATAGCCACCTGCTGTATTCCAAGCAATGTTAGATACAAAGTCTCAATGACTTCATATTTAACCATCTGTATCCCGTTATTAATTCAGAGAAAAACAGCTTTATATGTGTAAGGATCTGAAAGCCCTGCTGTAAAACAACTAGCAGAGTAAAACCATCTTCACCGCCATCCCCTTTTCTACAGGATTTTTTTCCTGCGGTTCTGCTTGAGAGCCTTGGCTGATTTAATGACCACACGCAGCTGGACCACCAGAGACCTGGCTGGGAAAATTGGAAAAGTGGAAAGCAGACAGTGATCGTAATCATGGGATACAGAGAATGTTATGTAGATACCAAAAGACAAAAAGAACACACGGATGAAACTTTCCTCCAACAGATTGAAACAGATTAAGGAGCTTAAAATGACCAATAAAACTGTGCTGAATTATTGCCATTAAAAACTCCATATTTTCTGACTGTCTGTCAAACATGTCATCTCAGCCACTTCAACAAAAAAAAGCAGAAGGAAGTGAAAATATGGCAGGGATATTTCAAGCTCCACCGAGCTCCAGGTGTTAAACACAAACAGCAACTGAATGCATTTTGGCATTCAGTGTGGCTGAAGTTCAAACTGAGCATCAGAATGAGGAGACGGGGATTGTTTTTGAAACTGCTTCAAAAACTGCTGAAGCACTGAGATTTCCACATCACCTCATGTTTACTCAGAATAGTCAAAATATGACTAAACATGTACTGGTTGACTGTCTTGAGAATCAAGATGCCTTGTGGATGTCAGAGGTCAGAGGACAAAGGGCAAACTGGAGTAAAGTCGGCAGAAAGGCGACAGCAGCTTGAAATAACCACCAGTTACCTGTAAGGTTTATGAAATAGAAAAACACATCAGACCTTGAAACAGATGGCCGATATCAGCTAATGACCACACTGAATGCTACTCCTGTCATCACAGAACCACAATCACGTTACAATTTCTATACTATCAACTAAATTGGCCGATGACTGCTGCAGAGCATTCCCTCGCCCGACAAATTTCTATGCTGCAGGATTCAGATGGCAGCTTCACGATATGGTGTCAACATCAGAGCGAGGATCCGTCCAGCCTCGTATCAGCGGTTCAGGCTGCTGGCCATGGCAGTGTAATGGTGTGGTGGACGTCTTAATGGACAAGCTTTGAGCCTCCTGGTCGCTGATTGCTGCTTCCAGCAGGACAAAGCACCATGTCACAAAGCTCAGATATTCTCTCACTGGTTTGTTGTAAATGAATTTACTGTAATCCAGGGTCCTGAAGAGTCACCAGATCTCAACCCACAGACTCTATCAGGGATTTTTATTATCATGAATTTGAAGCTGATTATTCAGCAACAATCCTGTCAATATGGGCCAAAATCTGAGGAGTGTTTCCCACACCTCACTGAGTCTATTTGAAAATATACAAGGTGTTAAACCTGGTACTGGCCTGGCGTACCTAATAAAATGGACGAGTGTGATATGCATTCCAATACAGAATACATTCTGTGAGTTTATCATACAGTCAGGCTGTTAAACTGTATTATAGTACTGATAACCCTGACGAATGTGCAGAGTGTGATTCTCTGATAAATGCTACTCTACTTAATATGAATTAATAAAGTATTTAACTACTTCATACAAACTGAAGTGCAACTTGTTGCTATAAATAGTCATAATTTCCTCAAAGAGCAAATACATTTTAGGAAAAAGTGTAAGTAAATCAACAACATCTAAAAATCTGCGTGAATAATAACAAGTTTATTATTCAAATTAACCTGAAATTTGTTGCAGAGGATTTGCAGATCAGTTTTCAGTCACTTACGTTCTTCCTGAATTATGGCTGATCTGACAGTTTGGTGAGAATCAGATTCTTCCTTGAAATATTCATCAGCTTTCACTTCTTTATTTACTTCATCCTCATTTTTCTCCATAAGTTTACAGTTTTTCATCTTTACATAACAGCCGTGCTGATGCTCTGCTTCGAGTGTGAAACTTCACATGACAGTCCTGAGGAGTTACTGTATCTGCAATTCATTTCTCCATCCCTCTTATTGAGTTCCATTTGAGCCTGTCAGTCAAGGTGTCTGCTGAAAATGGGCTCTGCGTTTCAGGAGGGTTTTCTCCAACCTTCTTGTTTCTGAATTCATTTAGAGTGACAGAGGCTCTGAGAGGACGAACTGCCAGAAACACGACTTCAAAACCAAGAACCAAGACCTAAAGCATTTTATCATGACGATTAGATGATTACTTTAATTCATTTCATTTTAACGTTTTCTGTATGTGTGAAAACTAGAAAACTCTCAAGTTTTCCATCTTAAAGTGGTAACAGGTGTGAAACATTCACATGAAGCCAAAGACGGACAACATTGAGCATAAATGCAAATTTGAAATTAAATCTGTTCAAACAGGAGAAGTGACGGCAGGCCTACGAACTCATCACTAACGGTGATGCGTTCAGGGTCCTGAACGATGAACTTCCCTCCAGTCCAAGTCTTTCTCAGCCTCTGATAGATTTTCCCCCTGCTGTATTTAGCTGCATCTGAATTCTCATCCACTCTAAAAAAGCACCAAAGTTCTGCTAAAACAAACAATCTCATCAAAACAAACATGATGCTGCCACCACCGTGTTTCACTGTAGGGATGGTGTGTTCAGCAGGTTTTTACCTCATACACCAAGCAGCAGAGTTGGAAAATATGTTCTTTTAGGAGTATTTTACTATATTGTACTTATTACTTTTACTTGAGAGGTTTTATTAAGAAATATAGATACTATTGTCTCAGTTTCTTACTTTCACAATGTTAAATGTATGAGGATTAGCATTAACATAATTTTGCCTAAAGTTATATTTGAATTAATTAGCATTCGTAAACCAAAGGAGTGCAAAAGTTTGAATCTTATTCATGACTTTGGATTTATCCTCTGAATAAATGAATTATTTAACTGATTGAAATGCTACAATAGAAGCTGGCAATAAATGAAGAGCAACAACTATTACTGAGACAAATTCAGACTCATAAATGTTTTCATTTTATGGCTTTAAAATGCCATAACGACACAGAGTAATATTTAATTCTATATTATGCGCGAGGGCTTGTTAAGATACTGATGCATTTTACTTTCAGTAAACAGTCAAAGGTTTTATAATCTGTTTGTTTTGAAAATATTAGTAAGATGTTTTTTTCTACCATTTATAGATTTATTCATTATCTTAAAAATAGAGTAAGGTAATATAAATATTGTCAATTTTTAAATAGATAAGAAACTCTTTAGCAAATGTATGACTTTTATGACACATAATTCTGGCTGAAGTTATGCATTTTAATTATACATTTATATAAACATTACATGTTTGCTGCATTTATTTATAAATAATAAGGAACAAATCTGCTTTTAATGCTATTTTGTGACAATTTCTTCCCCTGCAATGTTGATGCTGGTTTATGAATGTGGTACATTCTGTGCTGCTGTTTATTGGTGACATCTGACTACAAATATTATTGTATGGTTTATGTCCTTAAACTACTGAACTGGAAACTATTAATCCATGCAGATGGCAGACATTATGTTAAAAAAATAAGAAATAAGTAGAATTTATGTCCTTCTTCTCCCCACAGAACACATAAAAACTCTCAAACCATAAAGATTAAGCATAAATATGTTGCAAAGCAACAAAATGTAAAATAGTATCTAT
The DNA here is from genome assembly GCA_010277015.1 of Poeciliopsis turrubarensis. Classification (NCBI taxonomy): domain Eukaryota; kingdom Metazoa; phylum Chordata; class Actinopteri; order Cyprinodontiformes; family Poeciliidae; genus Poeciliopsis; species Poeciliopsis turrubarensis. The sequence goes on along the minus strand of VMRN01000156.1, from coordinate 135,600 downwards.
TATTCAAATGTAAGTTATTATCCAGTGAATAAAGTCAAATAATAATAAGTCCATGTTGTATCTCTCTACAGTTTGGTTACAACTGAAACACATGTAACCTGTTGTAAACCATGCAAACAATAAAACTGTTCAGGTGTTCAGTATTCTCCTCTGAGCTGATGCGAGTTGAGTTCAGGTGACACATGAATAAATAAGTGGTTGTCAAGGCGCTGCCTAGAGGTACGGAGCCCTAGGAGTGCCACAATTCTAAGATATTTGGGATTCCTTTTATAAATGCTGCATGTGATCATCAACATCAATTAAATGAACAAGAATAAATACAACAAATTCAATTCAATCTTGTAATCTTTTGTCTATTGTTTCAATATTTCAATTTTATAAATTTGTGTTTGCTCCCTGAAGTAGTCTTTAAGAAACAAATAAAATGTAAAATTTCCATACACTGATTATTATTCACAACAAATCATGAATCTAGTGGGTGGGGCTAATTTTGCAACGGACAAGGTGATTGGTCTGCAGTTAAGCTGGTATTCAGGATGGCAAATCAGAAGTCAGGGCCCAAGAGTTTAGATCAGTTCATGGTGGCATGATGAAATAAATAGATGTAGATAAATAATTATATGACTATGTATTTTTCAAACACACAATGGAGACATAAAATATAGACTAACTTTAAAAATACATATTTAGACATCAATAAATAGAATTAGATTTCCCTTTGTACTTTTCCCCTTTTAAATTAGCTTTTTATTTATATTGACATATTTAATAATTAGATATACACATGCATTTATTTATTTAATACATTTGTATTTTAGTAATCACATACATAAAATATTGCATTAAGTATTTTGGTTCTTTTGGCCCTCCGTACAGACACCTGGACTCCCCAGTCCGCTACCTGAGATAACGCTGCACACCTGACACCTCTGAGCAAACACGCAAACAAACTCATATTTCACTCTCCATATTAAAATAGATTTGAAGGAATTTGTGTTTTAAATCGATCATTGAACAGACGAGGCGCTAGAGCGATTTTACTCTATTTTCCTTCAGTCCAAACATTTAATTTCTTTACATTATCGCCGCATAAAAAGGCTTTTCTTGACAACTATATATATTTAAAAAATAAGTATTAATAATGCTCAAGCTCTGAACTCACACCATAACACCAAAACAGAAATGGAGCAACACAAAAAGTCATCAATTACGCGAAGCTTAACTGGACCATAAATGCTGCGCGTTCCGGTCTTTCCCCGAACTTTTCCTAAATCCAGCAACTCTGCGGGAAGCTCGGCTCGTTATCAGGCTGTCCTACCTTCCTGCTCCTTCTCCGTCGCCGGCTGAGCGCCTTCAGAGTCGACTGTCTGTCTGTCTGTCTGTCCTGCTGCGATGCGTTCCCAAGTATCTGCTCCTCTCTCTCCCTGCACTCTGTCACCACCGCCGCCCTGGTGACTGCAAATTTCTCTCCGGTGTTACAGAGTTACCGCTGCAAGCCGCCCAGGCTCCTGCAGCCCGATCCCTCTGGATTCACTCATCTCTTCTCTAAAACCAGAATAAAGTCTCTTTCCTCTCCAGCTCCTGCAGCTGAGCGCCACTCAGCCTTAGTAATGAAACGATTCTCCAAAAGAAATATGAGCCTCACTTTCTTCATTTATGTCCGAGCATTTTGGCCCACGTGCCTGAAAGATACTGGAAATACAACCTTTACTGCAAATATTTGAATCACTATTTCCAGAAACTCAAACTTCACAAAAGATTGAGTGTGATGAAAAAGATCTAATAAGATCATGATATTGAACAAATTGAATTAAAAATCTATGATTAAATCCAACAGCTCGTGAAAGTGAGGATAATCATGACTCTTCCGCCACCTAGCGGGGGAAATGAAAATTACCACTAGTTTGTTTTCTGCATTTAATTTGCTACATTCATGATATTTTGAAAGAGGAAAACAATTCCATGTTCAAATGCTTTTGTGAAAGCCCAGGAACATCCATCAGTGTATAACATTATAACCACCTGATCAGTCTTGTTTTTATCTTCTTTCCCTGCTAAATAATCTCTGACCAATCAATCATTTCCACAAACCCCTGAAGGTGTGAGGTACCATCTGGCACCAAGCTGCTGGCAGACAATCCTTAGAATGGATAGTCTGGATTCTTCTCTACAAGATTCTGAGAATATATAAGAAGTATTTCATTATTATTATTATTATTATTATTATTATTATTATTATTATTATTATTACCTGTACCAGATGAAAGTCCTGTTGCAGTTTAACCATTTACAACTTCTCAACCAACCACTGTGAACACAAATTCATTTTTGGTCAGTTGTGAGTTTTTCTTTAAGACCAGAAAAGATCAACTTCTGTCCAAGAAAGACATGAGGACAGACTGACATTCTCCATGTCAGTGTTGGACTGTGGGCCTGGGAGAAAGGTGTTTTTCAGAGAAGCTCCTTTAGAATGAGATAACTGGAAATCCGAGAAGAAAAGTTTAAACTGAGCAAAGCATCCTGAGACCATCCATCTGCTGGGCTGCCTCTCCAAAGCAACCAGCATCAAACCATCAGAGTGGCTTCAGCCATCAACCCAAAAGCAGTTTGGTGATAAAACATTTTCTCCAGAACCAGATGGAGCTTAGAGCTCTGTGTCACAAGGCAAAATGATAACTTGGCTCAAAATATGAATATGTTTAATCATGGCCAGGGAAAATCCTCAGATTTCTTTTTCCATTAAGAGTTTAGCCAATTCTTTCAAACAAATGGAAAGAAAACAAAGTGCTTACAACTTTTGTTTTCCCAGTTTGAACTGGTCCCAGGCACTCAAGATGTAAACCAGAAATTGCTTTTTGGGCTATAGTGCAGAAATCTTGAAAAATAAAAGTCAACAATTTCAAAATTGAAGCTAAAAGTTTCTCTGAAAATGCTTTACGAAACATTTATATTACGCTCTAGTATAGCATAGAATAAAATCTAATCTCACAACGTTGTGGAAACCATGTTTTTTGTCTGTCTCAGATTTCTTGGCTGAGGCTGACCATAAATAACTTTGGCTTAAAGAAACTTTGTAAGGTTTCTATGAGCCAAACTGCAGCTGACAGGTGTGATAAAACCAACATGTCAGTGTGCTGAGTTATTCTGATAAACACTCAGTTCACCTGAGACAAAAGCAGTGGGCATCTCACAAATCACTGATCTGCAGCTGCTGGGATAAACAGCGTTTGCATAACTGCAGCAAGAAGTCAGTAAACATGCTGCTTCCATTCTGGGTTTGTTCACAGTGATGCACTCGGCTAATGTAACATTTAGCTTCAGTTTGCAGTCAGAAACTAATCTGAGTTGAAACATTTTTTCCTTATTAAAGTTATGTTTTGCTTCCCTCTGGTGGACATTTTAAACAACTACAGCTACATTCCCTTGTTTATTCTACAGCTTCAAAAGACAAACAGTACAGCGTAGCAAGGTCATATCAAAGTCAAAACACAAAGTTGGGTTATTTTTCATTCTGTTTTTTTCATAGCACTTTTCTTCTTCAGTGAGGAGTTCATTATTTGTCTGGTTGCACCAACAATGATGTTTTTCTTTCCCAACAAAAATTTTTCTTTCACTTGTTTGAAAACAAGGATGCAGCTGACAGAAATGTGGCCCATCACTGGTTAGCAGTTTTAATCACTGATGAAACACAATCAGTGTGTGTGTATGGCACAACTTTGCATTTCAAAAGAGCTAGAGCCAGACTTTGGCATCCAAAGTCTGGCTCTAGGGCCATTTGAGACCCTTTTAGTGATTTTATGTGGCCCTCAACAGCAATAAACATGCCACAAATTTGGTTTTCCAGCTTGAGTTGTGAGTTTTATTCAGTTAAAACAACCTTCTAAGTTTCACCTGTTTGATCCCTTTCAAAAAGACACAGGGAAATTAAAGTCTTCTAATAATTAGAAGTACATGTCATTTAAAGTTTGGACATGGCTGTTGTCTTATTTTTAAGACAATATTGTTGGAAATTGTGTTTCAAAGCACCTTTTCTTGGCATTGAGTTTCCATGCAGCAGTGAATCAGCTTCATTTCGTCACACCTGGAATAACACAAAAGTAGCAAATAACATTTGATTTTTAATGCAGCTTCATGCATCATAAAGTAAATCATCTTTGTGAGTCATCATGTAATGAAGCTTTAAAGCAAACAGTGGATAAAGTGTAGTTTTGTGACTTTGGTATTTTTTTGACCTCATCAAACTTTGGGAGCTTTTCATTTTAATTTAGTCATTATCATTTTTAACTTGTTTTAAAATGTGAGCCAGACCTGATCAGTCCAGTGATCTGCATTATTTGCCTCAGCTGCAGAGCTTCTGTAGTTATTCAGCAGTGGATGTTATTAGGAGACAGAAATTTACAAACCTTGGCTTCGCAGCCAAGGAAACCATTCATTTTATCCATTTATTTTTAATAGCAGCTGTAAAACATCATAGATACTGATTACATTGTAAACTGTGTGCTCCTAATAAGTATTTGCCTGTATTACAAGGTTTATTTTTTACTGCGCTGAAATGCAATAACTCTGCTCCTCCTGTTCCCGCCTCCACCTCTGCTGGTGTTTCATTTGTCTTTCTCACGCCTCGGCTCTCCTGTTTCTCTCTTCTCTTCAGTTTTGCTTGTAAAATCTCATTGAAGTTCTCTTTTTAAAATCTAATGAATAAGTTTTCTCAAAAAAACATGTTATTTTTTATTTTTATTTTTTAAGTTGAGACCTAAATAACAGAGCTATGGTTATTTGTAAGTAACCCATTCCCATGAATTTGTGACATCTTTTGTTGCAAAGATGTTTCCAGATAAATGTCCTGGTAGCAGTCAGAGCTTGTCATTGAAGAAACACCATTCTGTTGCTGCAGAAACAGGATGCAGCATTTTTGTTTTACATTAAAAAAAGATCTAACATCAGTATTGCAGCAGAGTTTTTGCTAAATGCTAAATCATCAGTATGTCGTGCACTTCGTCTCTCTTTGCTGTGGGGCAGAAAAACAGAAGTGACAAGCAATGTTGTTGTTGTTGCTGTGTGAAATTGTTGCCTCTTGAATTAAACCTACAGTAAATCTTTCTGCCATCTGTTGCAGTGAACCTTAATAGTTCAATTGTCTTAATATGATTTTCTAGATATTTGTCTCCCATAGCTAAATATATTGTTTCAAAAGATGTCACTGATTCGATCAAAGATAATTTCACAATACAAATGTATCAGTCAGGAGAAGAACACACAATAACCAACAAGCTAAATTATCATGACAAAGTGAAGGTAGATGCTTATCATGTGTAGTAAGAAGCAGGTTTTCAAGATGGAAACCTGCATCTGAAGCACAGTGTCTACTCAGCATACGATGACTAAGAGTAACGATGCAACTTTTGTGAAGCACTTGTGTTGATTCTGTAGTATCTTTGATGCGCTTCTGTTCTCTGCACATAGCAGTTTCAGTAACAATGTGACAGCATTATTTAGTTCAACCCAGGCTCCTTGCTACACCATTGTGCAAAATGAAGACAGTCAGGTTTGCTGTAGTTCTTGCGTGCAGCAGTTGTTGGATCACAGATCGGTGCTTTGTTTGTGACATATTTCAACAGACAGACCAAACAATGAAGTGATGATCACATTTCTCCACCTATTGTCACCAGGAAACTAAATGATGTCTTGTAGAAAGAAATGCAATTTTTCTTGTTTTTATCTTTCTTGGGTTTTTTTTTCCATGTTCACATTTTAGTAGTTTTTTTTTTTAGCTCCTTTCAGGTTGTAGTTGCCATTATTAAACTGAAGGCTATGCTAATAGTGTGTAGTCAGGCTTATCACTGAAACATGTTGTAGTTTCTATGATATGTCTTGGAGAATGTAATTTTGTAAGAAGTGCTGAGAGATTTTCTCCATTCTTTACAAACAGAAATTATAAATAAGGTACAGAAACAATGTTCCAGAATTCCTCTTTTCAATATTCATGGTAACGTTTTGAATGCAGAACAAGCTGATCAGTGTCTTAGTCACCCCTTGAACCGCTCTGTGACCTTGAGCTGTTGCATTTTCTCACACTGTGTTAGAAAGCTCCTTCTGTATTTGGGGAAAGTGCTTGTTTGCTAATGACTTCCCAGCTGCCCTCTGGAAGAAGCTGCTGCCAAAATGGGCAAATGATGAGAAGTCTCAGACGATTACACTGGCACTTTCCCCACAGCCTGTGTGGCTGGCCAAGGTTAACATGCATACCTGTTACTGGTGGATCCCGAACACAAAATCATTCTAAACACCTTGACAATAACAGCACCGCTCTCTCTACATGAGCTGCAGGCTTTACAAATCAAACACAAACTGTTCTCACTGCAGAAAGAAGCCAGATTCACCACAAAACAAACATTTAGGTTGGTTTGATATGGATGGGGATCAGTGAAAATAATGGAGAGTGAGCTGAGCTGCAGCAGCTTGTTGTCTCAAAGACGGATTCAGTGACGAACTGTGACGATTTCCTTCGTAAGCTGCCAGAGTTCACAATGCATGACGCAGTCATGCTGAGGCCAGCAGAAAACACAAGATGATATCATGTAGATGTCTCAGAAGCAAACCACAATCACTTTATGACTGGCATAAAGCAGTTTCAAATCTATACTGAATTATAGATTTGAAATAAAAATGCTATTCCCCTAATCAAACTCAGAATATGACGGTTCTCCTCAGTCACAATCAGAATCAAACGTCCAGCTAAGATTACATAAGACGGGAAAATGTATTTTGAATGTATGAAGTTTTTGGCTCACTTCAACGTTTCTGATCATCAAAGCAAATATCAAGATGAGAAAAAAAATAAACTGATGGTTTTCTTTATCTGTAGAAAAAGTTACCCATGTGAACCTGTTTCCATGGGAAACATAATCACCAAAGATTGTAAGGTTGTTTTAAACTTTTGGGTCTGACAAGGTGATATTTTGCTTCATGAGCAAAAACTGTTACATGCACAATCTATCAAATAAATGCAATTTTAAATCCATTTAACTGATTTTTGTAACTGGCCAGATGTTCCAGATGTTCCTGTAATATTTGCCTGACATATGTTTGGTTTGATGGGATACAGTCATAATAACAATAATGCAGCAGAGAAAATATCTTGGTTGGCTCACAGTAATGAATGGGCTGAATTACTAGGACACTTGTACACACTGACTTATTCCATGGAATCTTATTAAAATGAAATTAGAGAGAGTGGCATGGCATGAGAGAGTAATTTGCTCAGAGGACGAAAGTCGCACAAAGAGAATAGCAGTCTGCGTTTGATGCTCCTCCCGTTCTCTTTCTCTCTTACTTAATTACACATGCTGCAGCGTCTCACTCTTAATGGAGTTTCACTGTCACCAAGGAGCTGGATCAGATTGACACTTCTGTAAATCCAGTCCAGAGAGATGCTGTTTTAAGTTTTTCTTTTGCTGCTATCAACATTTCTGTACATATATGTTCATTTATGCAAAAATTTTAATGAGGTTTTATTTGAAGAATATCTGATTTTGTAACTGAGCATGATGCTCATGAAAGAGAAAGTACTGGGGAGGAGATATCAGGAAGACAATGGCTTCCTGGTTGTTTCAATGTTGAACTGAACATCTGCATATGCAGTTTATGTGTTTGATGATGTTGAAGTGTTTAGGTTTGAGTTATCAGGGTTTCAGACCCCTTATGGATGCATTAAAGCAAACGGTTCTGCATAGAAATGCTGTTCTCCCGCTAAAAAGGTATAATGAGGCTTATGGAGGTAATAAAAGTGTCACTGCTGACCTTTTGCAGGAAGTTGTAAAATGTAGCATGGCTCAGCTGTGAATGAGGACATTGTTCAGTTAATTAGATAATCTGAAATTTAAATAGAAGACAAAAGGGAAAAAAGAAAAAAAAAACAAAAAAAACAAAAAGAGAAATAACCTTTATTGTCCCTCATTGGGGAAATTCAGGTGAACCAGCAGCAAAATGAGAGGAAAGCTGAAGACTTACAGAAAACATCTGTCCAGGGTCTGCTGCAGGAGGAGATGAAAGCAGGCAGAGCTTTTTCACAAACTCGCATTCTGGAAGCTGTCGTTTTGTTTGTAAGAGGAAAAACATACAAAAAAGCTTTATTTTCTTAGATCATGTCTTTTATTGTGTGCTTTTTCATTTTTGTCTATTTTTTGTAGAAATTAGAGGTTTTTATCCTGCAATTTGCTTTATACATACAATGTAAGTAACTTTTCCACTTGAACCCTTTTGGATAATTATAATTGTTCTCCTGAAGCATTTTAGTCAAACTGATCAAAAAGCAAACAAAGTGACAGTGTGTGTTATTCTGCTCTTCCAGCTGCAGACCTGCGTGACTCACCTTTTCATGTTCAGTCAACAGAAGTAATCAGACTCAGAAACGTTCATTTCAAGGAATTCAAACCTGTAGTGCTTCATGAAACATAACCAAGTCTTGCATAAGAAATTTCACCAAATAATTTATAAATGCGGCGCGCTGTTGGTAACCGTTCACAATTAAACCAAAAACAAAGATCATTCTCTCTGAAATACTAAATAATACATAGATTTCATCCCTCATTGTTTATGTCATATTTGCTGCAGATCAGGCTTTTCTTTTTAATGATTTATTAAAGTGAATATTTTATCTAATTAAACAAAATAAAGAGAAGAAAATCAAAGTATTCATTTTTAGGTTTTTGTGTATTCTCCTCCTGGATCTTCTTCATAACATCTTTATGTTTCAAAATGCATTATACAGCATCATGAGCTGATTTAGGATTCAGACTGGAAGGTTGAAAGACTTTCTTATCTTTATTTCTTCATTTGCTCTCTATCTGATTGATTAGCTTGCATTTCCTCTTATATCAACATTGTGGGAGAATGGCTACAGATTCCTGCACTCTTTGCTTTTAATAATACTGGAAAGTGTGGTCAGAGTTATGCCTGCTTTAATTCTCCTCCTGTTTTAATGGTCTGTCTTCAGCGTGGTTCAGACATCATGGTTGTGACATGGTCCAAAAAGGTCCAAAAAGGTCCAAAAAGGTCCAACAAGCTCCAACAAGCTGCTGCAGAGAGAGAACATGTCTGAGTCATGGAAAAAATGATGGAATTAGTCACCAGTGGGGGGTTGTGAACTCAGAAAACTAAGTGGGACCCTGAATAAATCAATAAATGTTCTTTATTTTACAAGACAGAGTGTCTGAGGGGTAAATCGATGAATGTTCTCCAGCCATTGTTTGAAAGATTGAGGAATGATGCCCAAATTCTCATATATCTCAGACATTAATCAATGACAAGATTTGAACTCTTAGTGACACGGCGGCTCAGCGACGCTCAGAAACTGGATCTAATTACGATCAGAGGAAAGAATCAGATTTTCATCGTCTGTCTGTGAAATGTTCAAATACTTTCCTGACATTAATTCTATATTTCGCTTAATAATCTTTTTCTCTAAACATTACTTACCAAAATGCAACGAACTGATCAAAACATGAAAAACTGCCTTTCTAAACAGAAACCTTTGTCGGTTTCATGACATGATGAAGTTGTGAGTTAATCTTTCTTTTCAGGGCCTCCTCTTTCTGGTCTCTCTTTCTTTTTACCTCTTTTTGTTCTTTTCACTGCTGCTAATCAATAGATTTAATCTCAGACAAATTTCCCCACGACACGCCCCAAGAAATATTGAATTTATGACGTTTTAATTTAAGCATAGCCTTAGTCCACTGACATTATCTGCCATCTTTTTGTTAAAGCTCCACTTTTTATGTAAAGTTATTGAAATTTTCTGAAACTCAGATCTGTTGTTAAAGTTAAACAATCAGCTTTAAGCCACACTTCTCTCTGTTTGATACAATTTAACAACCTTAGTTTAGTAAATGGAATCATCCAGTCCTCTCAATAGACTGCAGAGTGGGAGCATTAAGGACCTAATGAAATAATTCACCTCCTAATTACTACTGTACTGAAACCAAGACAGCAGATATCGCTGTGAAGTATTATATCTGCACTAACCGGCTTATTGATTGTCATTTACTCTCGACTTGTGTGGCTGCAGAAACTGAACTGCTGGACAGAGATTAAAAGAGTCTGTGGTGCCAGAATACAGAGTATTTAACATGTTCTGTGGCTCACTGTCAGCATGCTGCTGAAGCTCTTCGGTGCTTTAACTAGACCTCACAGGAGTGCTCAGTGACAACCTGAACAGACAGTCAAGGAGCAAAGCAATGCAGGATCCAACATGCAAAAATAAAAATGGAACAACGTCATCAGACTGTAGTCTTCAACTCAATCATTCTCACTTTACAGGAATCGGTTTTTACTTGTTTTAAGATAATTTGTTAAGAATTGTAAGTCAAAAAGAATAAAAAGCAAAACTATTTTTAAATGACTAGTTTATTTAAGCAGATTATGCTTTAATTTAATCTTTAACCTAAAGCAAAATCAGATTTCAAACTGTAAATTAATTAGTGGATCAATTAATCTTGTCAATAATGATTGTAGAACAGTCTGAGAATTATCCAAGAACAACTGAAAGATATTATTGCTGACAGAAACCTGATGTCTCCTTTTATCTGTGCAACGTTTCAGAACATGGAGGAAAACATCTGATTGTGTTGACAGAGTCATTCATCCAACCGGCTCCAGTTATTTGCAAAACCTTACGATATCAGCCATTTCCTCAGACTGCAGGTTTCACAATGTGTTTTCAAAATACTCATAGTCCATCAGCCTTTCTGTATTTTATCAAATTACAACAGCAAACTCTGATGAATGAAAATAATTGAATAACAGTTTTGGGTTAATTCTATGTGATCTGCAGAACTGGTGTAATTAAAATGTTTCTGCTTCTCTCTTGTTCTGATTATGTTTTTGAATTCATGTTATTCATTGCTTATGATATTTGTCTTCTTTACAATATTTGCTGTTCATTCTTGCTCTAGTTATCTGGCTTGTTGTATAACATTACTGTGAAATGGCCCTGCATACACAATATAATTTACTACTATCATTTTGAGGGCTTTTATGTGGCAAACCATGACAGAGAAATGTGAACATTGTAGCAAACATTCAGATTCATCCCCTCGACTCTGTCAGCCCTAAATAATCCAGATCAACCAGCTGTAATCAGGAGACATAAATACTTTAGCTTATATATATATATACCAACCCTCTGTATATATACAGAGGGTTGAAGTATAAAAATATTCAACCCAACTTTCTCTATCCCTAATTTCTCATTGTAAAAAATTCTTTAGTCTTATGTCAGTTATTAAGTGCGATTCCACATACGACTGCTAGGAGGCGCCTGTCGCTTTGGTGGCATAGAAGGTGAGAAGAAGAAGAAGAATGAAGCTTCTTGTTAGATTAGATGCTAATGGAAGCTCAAAGCTCAAAGTGTGTCCTGAACTTTCTATATCAGTAAAAATGTATTTTGATGCATAAATATTGGTATCTTTTAAGAGCTGAATAACAAACACGTTATGTAGTTTGTTACTGGTATTATGTAGAAAACGGCATATTTCTGGAGGCTAATCGATGCTAATGCTAGCAGTCTGTGTTGAGCGAGCTGAGAAACAGCAGGAAGGTCACTGAATTTACTCTGAACTTGTATTTTGATCTTTTTGAAAAGGTTCTCACACAGAAGACATTATTTTGGTCTCTTTAGTTGTAAAATGGATATTATAAGTTACTGCAAAAAGCAGAAACCATATTGTTATGACATTCGGTGACTAAGTAATGGCTGCTGAAGCTTAATAAAGACACAGCATTCAGTATTTTCAGATAAAATACTGAAATTCTGTTAAAGTAGTGGATACAGGTAAACACTAAAACGTTTAAGTACTAAAGTATATCTTATTTGTGCAGAACAGGTTGTAAAAGCTATTCAAATAGTTAGAAGCAAGTTCATATGTCTTATTTTTATAGCTAAGATAAAAAAGCTTTTGGAAAAAGGGACCTGGTGTTTGAGTCAATGCACTAGTCAAAAACAAATATGGTTTAGAGAAATAAAAGCTGTGTGAACAAGTTTTTCCATTTGATAGAATTTATAAAGTTTAGTGGAGGATGTTAAAAGAATAATCATTTGGTTTAACGGGATATTATATCCATTTCTGATGTACTGAATCTCTTTCATCCAGAGAAGCTCCAGTCATTGGAGCTACTTAATGATACCTGAATATAAAGTGTGTTCAATATGCAGAAGAATGGATCTTCCTGTTAGAAGAAACGTGTGTTTCATCTTTCCTGTATCACAGCATCACACTTTGAGAAAACAAAATTACCTTCAGTCCATCCAGGGTTGCCAGGTAACATATGCAGTTTAACCTCAGGATTGTGTTATGGAGGTTTGATACAAAATATTCAACAAACACCAAGAATAACAAGAAATAGAACAGAAAGCGCCTGACAGCTGAGGAGAACAGATTCTGCTGGACTTTAGTTTGGATTATCACCTAAAGATTCTGAATACATATCATACTTTTTACATTTTTATTTCAAAGAAAAATTAAAAAAGAAAATAGGGGGAACTTTCTGTTGGTCTGTTACATAAAATGATGATGTAAAATAGAGCAAGAAACCTGGTAGAAATAATGTCATACCTGACAAGCATACAGTCTTTATGATCTTTAAAAGCGAATCATAAATTCTTAAAGAATAAAAGAATAAATAACATATGATTATCGTTTGCTCTTTTTAAGTCGTGGATTGCATTGATTTTTTAACAATACCACATTTCTGCTTCATGGCCAGATCTCATTCATCCAGATTTCTGGTGTTCAGTGATTAGATTTGTTCAGCAGCATCAATATTTCATCTTCTTTAGTGGATCTGTATGTGAGAATATTGCCTTGGTCCTGAAACATCTTTTTATTAAAACCATGATGTTTTTCTTGCTGAAACTAATCCCACTATAATGAACAATGATGTCAACCGAACCTTGAAGCTTCTGAAGAGTTGGGATGATTCCTCTGCAGCGCGGTGAGTCACTCTGATCAAACTAATACGGTCAACGCCACAAGTGCATGGAGGCGATTAGACAAACTTTCTACATTTGTGATGCTGAAGGGCTTTTCTTTGTCAGCGTGCAGCATATATCTAACCTGGCAGAATAAACAGAACCTCAGGGAATGTGACTCACAATCACCTCTGCAGAAAAGAACAAAGAAAGATATGCCTCTGCAGCACCGCTCCTGTAATTGTTTCTGCCATCCTGTGCTGACGCTCAGGGGGTCTGACCAGAGTGAATCATCTTATTCGTGACTGATGTGAGACCCGAAGACTAAGCCGTGTGGAGAGCTTCTAATAAACACGCCATACTCCCTAAAAACCCCAAATTCTGATGGATGGAAGAGAGCTTTGAAGTTGGAGTTCACCTCCCAGCCCATCATCGCTTCACGTCTCCTCGTTCTGCTGTGTTCTTATTAGGAAGCAGAGCAGACTTCAGGCACATTTAACATTTCTCTGCGTGAAACAAAGAAAAAGATCAAAATCTCGTTGCGTGTGTGTGTTCGTGCGTTAATCTTAGTGTTGCTGTGATGCCTTGTTAGCAAGAATACAGACTTTCCAAACTGTGTCAGTTTTCTGCTTGTCAGGTCTCTGACCCAGAAAGGAGAGAGGGAAGTTTCTGGGTCAGCAGTTTTTCCCACCTCAGCCACACGCACACGCACACACACTGACAGGAGACTGCGTTTGACTGGCAGCTAAAGCGAGAAGGTCAGTTTAAGAGTGGATGAAATATTCATGTGTCTGAGGATCTGGACAGGTCCTGCTGCTGCCTGCGCTCATTCGTCTCAGTCAGGCCGGTCGGACCCTGAGGAACTCCACGCCTCGCCGTGGGCGGGACGCGCTGGGCGGGACCGGCAGCTGGACTCCTCTCTCATGTCCTGCTGTAATACTTTGTGTCAGGCTGCTGGCCACCTGAGCCAGAAAACAAGCCTTGATTGATTCTTCCTGCCAGCTGCTGTTCTGGCTGAGTTCTGGTCATCAACACCCACTGGGTCGGCGGCGCTGAAGATCTCTGCTTTATCTCTGCTTCGCTTCGTGTGTTTCATTATTAATAAGGGGATGATATTAAACAGATATCTCTTTAAAAAAGACGAAAATCAAACCTTGTTCCTCAAAGTGCTGCTCGGTTGTTCATGTTCCTGTTACAAACTCTCCTTAATTATATTAATGATTTATTTGAATGGTTCGTTTTTCTTTCCAAAATAATTATACAACATAAATTTGCTGTCAACTTAAATAATATTAATGTTGCTCCATTTGTCCTGATGTTAAGACATCAGGAGTCTTTGTGTTTCATTTGACGTTTTTAGGGAAACCCAAGCTTCCACTTTAGTAAGAATGTTTTGTGTTTTCTGTTATTTTCCCTCAATTCTCTTTGCGTTTCCATTTCCCTGAGCAGTTTTAAGTCTCAGTTTTCTTCCTCTTGTTCTTCACAGTTTCTGCTTCTCTGAGTTTTATTTATTATATTTATGTCTCAGTTTTGGATGTTTTGTTGCTCAATTAAAACATTTTCTGCTTCAACTCTTCTTATTTGATAGTTGGTGACCACTTTCCCTCAAACAGCTGAGTTTTCTAAAAAAGATTGTTTAGAAGATTTGGATTTTGAGCGCGTTACTTTGAGCATGGTTTGGTTTTTACCTGCTGACATGAAGGAACATGATGCTTTACTAAATGAGAATTATAAACCTAAACAATAAGTTCCAACTTGTGTTTTCAAATTTTGTATTTAAAAATTATTGTTTTATTATTCCAGTAATATGAGACCAAAATTGATTTCAATTCCATAATGATTGAATTTAGTCTCTCATTGGACTCTTTGGTCCAAGTCAAGCCAAGATGCAAAAGGGGAGAGAGACAGAGAGAGGGAGAGAGAGAGAGAGAGAGAGAGAGAGAGAGAGAGAGAGAGAGAGAG
>VMRN01000156.1:83466-112929 GCA_010277015.1 Poeciliopsis turrubarensis | reverse complement strand
TATATCTACATCTATATATCTACATCTATATATCTACATCTATATATCTATATCTATACCAAGTTTAAAAAAAGATTGAACCTGTGAAGATAATCTATTCCACGACAGTAAAATCAGTCATAATAATGTAGAGATCATTTGATTTGTAGAATATGGTTTGTGTCAACTCAGAAGACAATCTCTCTGTGTGTGTGTGCATGTGTGCGTGTGTGGGCGTGTGCGTGAACGCGTGTGTGTGTGTGTAGGGGGGACTAGAGAGGGTTACTGCTTTTCTGCAGTTTTAGAGTAAACAACCATCGAAGGACTCAGCAGTGAAAGGAAAGAGAAGAAAACTGAAGGGACTAAATATATGAAACAAAATGGCTTTTAAAGAAAACAATCTATCAGGATCAAAGCATGCTGTCAGGAAGTTCTCAGAAAGAAGTAATTAAGACAACAATCCTGTCAATTAGAAACAAACAAAAAAAGAGAAAAAAAAAGAGATTTCACTTCCAAACAGAAAATAATTCAATCCTGTTCTAAAAATCAAACTGACCACAAAACCATTCATTATTCGTCGGCTGGACATTTTCACACATTAGATAGAAACATGTCCCTTCCAGCAGCTGAACATGGAAACAAAATTCAGAGGCAGAAAATGCCCTCAAACCAAACCAAACCAACACACACACACACGCACACGCACGCACGCACACGCACACACGCACACACGCACACACGCACAGCCACGCCTCTGATAATTAACCTGTATTGGTTATTGGTCTCAGCCTGAGGTATTTCCTGAGATTTATTCCTTTACTGCCATTTGGAGTTTCTCACACAAAGACTGATGAGGGGTTGAGGAGATGAATGAGACTCTGCTGAACACACACACACACACACGCACACACACGCACACGCACACACACGCCTCAAACGTTTTCAGCCTCCTCTAAATATATAGCAAGCAGGTCCTTGTCCCAGAGGAAAGCCTTCATATTCCCCCCTGAGTCCCTCGGGGGCCCGGGTTCTGCTGTCAGGCCGCTCCATGGCGGTTTCTCTGAAGTCAGTGTACCTCAGGGTGAGAACTCACTGCCTGACTCTCCAAGGTGAACTCAGCAAATATTATCGCTGAAGGCAGGAGGGTTTCATAGATGCTGCTCAGGTAGGCTGTTCTCCTGCCTGCTGTCCTGGGCGACCTTTTCTGATTTTAATGGAAGTGATTTGTAGAGCTTGACCTCCAACACTTTGCTCTTTCAATCTGCAAGCGTTTTAATATCACTCAGATTTGTGTTTTCCCCAACGCTAATTACTGAACTGTGATTAGAGCTCATCTGGAAGACGCAGTGAGGGACTGCTTGATTGAATTGTCCTTGACTGCAGCATGTAAGCGATGCTCACCGCTGCCGCTGCTTAGCGCCGGCACCGTTCCACTCGCCAAGCTGATTAGAGACTCAACACGTTTGACACAATGAAGAACTTTTTGTTCACCTTTGTCATTTTGACTTTTCACAGCAGGAAACTCACTAATCAGCCTGATGATGGATCTGCTGATTTTTACACACAAAGCAATCAGCACATCCAGATGCTAATCAGAACTGACACTTTGTTAAAAATCCATCCGTCCGTCCATTAAATAACAATTTAAAATAGCCATTAGATGTAACAAAGGCCCAGTTCATTAGTTGACCAGAGAGAAACAGGTTCAGGTTTTACTCCTGATGTTTCAGGCATTTAATCAGGAAATGTTTCTTTTCTTTCCATGAGATCCTGAAGCAGATACAACATTTTCTGGATGTACTTTTAAGTTTACATATTGTCCCTGTTAGACTTCAAATCATGCTCCCTTCAGCTGGTGAGGACAAGAGAAGTCACACGCTAACATCACTGAGCTAAAGTGTAAATTAAAGAAAATGTTAGAATGGTCAGAGTTCAACTTCAGATGCTTAAGTATCTCTTAAGAGAAAATCTGAAAGTCGGTTCTTTTAAGCATTGATGTAATTTCTTGCTTTGGATCAGATATTTGACAGGACAGATCTGCTCAGTCCTGAGCAGATCAGGACAGATCAGGACAGATCGTCTTGTCAAACATCTGATCGCACCGAGAGGCTTGAAGAGTCAACAGCTTCAGATGTTCTGCAGTTCACTGTATGAAGTCTGAAATCTGATATGATTCGTTCATGGATATGTTCATAACACTTAATATGTTGTAGTCCTTTTGCAGAGCACTTACTGCAAATGATGTGAAAGCAATGTGTGTTTTCTGGGTGACCAAGCCCTAATTAGGGGTCAAATCCTCTCCCACTGCAAGTCAAGCTGTGCATACTGTGGATTCATGGCCTGTAGCTAAAATGTAAAATTACTAGAGTTCCTTGATGTTAAACTGCTAACAGCAGTCTGCTATATTAGTTCAAACACCAGCAAACCTGAACAAGCATTAATAGCAGAAGTTAACATCAACCTTCTTTCTTTTCTCTGCCAATCAGGAGCAAGGAAGTTGAATAGCCCTCCTAGATTGTGTTTTAGCTTCCTAGCATCACTTACTGGTGAAGATTTTGGATTTGCTTTACAAAGAAAATCAGTGAATAAGTGAATCCACTGCTAGCTATAACCTCCAGCAGCTGATCTTTGTAAGAGGAAGACAGAACAAAAACATAACAGTGATTGTCTTTTATTCCTTTTGCAAAGCACACACAATGTCTCAATAGCAGGTAACACACATAATGAATCTAATCCTTCTCTTTAGAATATCTTGTATTACTTTCCTTTATTAGTGGATAAAAGTCCAATTATTCCTGTAATTAAGTGACCTGCAGATAATTAACCCCGGTGAGAGTCGGCCTGAGGATTCTGACTCTGGGGTCAGAGAACTGATAGTTTCTCTGAGCTATCAGAGGCTTTTGGACCAACCTTCATAAACTCTCCAAAGCTCATTAATCAGGGGGAGGAGAAGAGTTCAGGTTGATTTTATTGTAATTGTTAGAGACCAAACAGGAACTTGAGATGAGAACCAGATAGAAAGAATCAGATTTAGTGTGTTTTGTTGTTTAAAACATGGACTCCATTCACAACGAAAAGACAAGAAAACAGAATCTATCCCACAAAATGAATTGTTCTGTCATGCAAGCAGATGTTGAAATCAAAACTAGAAAAGGCAATTTATATTTTTTTACATATGACAGCAAGCTTTGAAAGTACAAACCTTGAGACAATGGAAAAAATAAATATATATATATATATATTTCTTCAGTGGTGGAGAGAAAGTTGGAATGATGATAAAACTCTGCACTGAGTGGCAGGGCAGAAAACAAAGAGAGAAACCCAGGAGGAAAAAATCCAATGAATTCAAGCCTGAGGCAGGAGGAGTGAGAGTTACTGTGAGAAAGCATTCAGCAGAACATCAACAGCTGTGTGTGAAGTGATTACAGATCCGTAAAAGTCCAGATTTGTTGTTCTTAAATGCAAATTTACAGAGAGAGGAAAAATCTCGGCTGCTTGTGTTGTAAACTTCAGGTTGTGATGCTGCTGTGAAGCGGCTTTAATGCTCGGCGGATGTTCTGAGGGGATCTGTGCGTCACTTTGAATCAGAACTGAAATCTGTCTCTGTTTGCTGTCAGCTTTGACGTCTGCCAGCAGGAACAATGAGAGCGAGTGCAGTGATAACATTCAGCCTCCAGTCCCAGCCGGGGCCCAATAATGTTTCTGGCTTTAATTATTTCAATCTTTGTTTCCTCCTTTCTCTGAGCATTGATTTTTATGTTGCGTTAACATCCATGTGAACATGATGAGGCCAATTTATTAGCATTTATTAGCTAATAAATTAATCTGAGCTGAGTTACTCATTAAGGGAAAAACAATTTTATGTTGAGAAATAATATTTTTTTACCAGATGCTATTGTGGCAAAATTATTGCCACCCTTAATAACACTTAATAAGATACTGGCAGAAAATGGCGAATTGTTTTTGTTTGTTTTTTAATTTTTTTTCTCATTTTGTTTTAAGGAACGTTTACATAAACATTAGAACATGCAAATAAATAAATAAAGAATAAAAGTTTATCTTGCCAAAGTGAGAAAGTACTGCTGACCAAAACAGACATAAACTATCCTGACTTACATTTTACAAGATTCTAAGAACATATTTAAAATGTTTCTTTGGTGAAATGGCCATAATCCAATTTTTCTTTGTTCTTCCATGTTGGGCTTAGTAAGAAAAAGAAGTACATCATGTCCAGTGTGGGGTATGGTGGAGGATCTGTGATGCTGTGGGACAGTTTCTCTTGACTAACTCTTGGCTAAGCAATCAAAATATGAACTCTTTCAGCAGGTTAATGACTCAAAACTTCTGGTCGAATCAACACAGGAGTGGTTCAGTAAATGACCTTCATGTTGTAGAAAACCTGCTGGTTCCGACATGGACCCAGTCCTGGGTCCAGAAAGGATCCAGGCCTCTGGTCAGTCTGGACTGTGTAAAGAGGAATCAGAGAAAAGTCTAACCTTATAAAATGTCTCTGGTGCAGACTGACTGTTGCACCTTTGAAAAAAAATGTAGCTTTTACCAACTCTTAACAGCAACAGTACCACTTAATTGTCTTATAACAAATTATTATTGATATGCTTTCTTCCACACTTAATATTCTCACATTGAGGAAACATTTTAAATATTGAGATTAATGTCTCTAAATATAAAAACTTTACAAGGTTTGTGAATAAAGGCAGCAGGTTTTATTGGCACTTTCTGCCGATATTGTTCTGTCTAAGCTGAGCATATATTTCTTAACCTCACTGCGACTTCAGATGCCAGCGAATTAATTACCTCTTATGCCTGAGATTGTTTACGAGTTTCTATAAACAGCAGCCTTAAAGTGATGTTCTTAATTAAAACTCCTCGGCTGTCATTAAGTGTAACTAAGCTTTATGGCAGAAACAATCCTCTTATGTTAAATGTGAACAAAACAAAAGCAGATTGTAGATTTTAAGAGACTCTGAAGTGGAAAAACAGTTCAGAGGACAGAGAAGACTTTACTTTAGTGTTTGCAGCAAGAAGCTGCAGATTTCCTTTAAATCTGTAGAGTTTGGGAATCAGCTTAAAAACCCAATGAGATGAGAAACAATCTGCTTCTGTTCCGCTCTACAAACTCTGGAGATCATTATCCAAAAAAGAATTATTCATCAAATAAAGACTATTATAAACAACGAGTTTCTTCTTCATGAGACTGTTATACAATAAGAACAGTGTCTTCAGACAGAGGCTCCTTCAGAGCCGCTGCAATACAGACTGCTATAGGAGACACTTCCTACCCACAAACATCAACATATAAATAACTCTTTGAGGAAACCTTGATGATAAATTACATTTAGTCTCCATTTGGGACTAAAAGTATCTTTGAGTTGGGTTTAAATTAATGCTTAGTCATGCATTGGTGTGGACTAGTCAAAGTTCAGTGCTAAATCACTGTTAGAATTTGAGGTGAAAGTTGAAAATTGATATCTGCAGATGTGATATCTGAGCTTTGACTATACCAATCTAAAATTAGGGGGGATTTCCTCTCAGTGTCACATTATGTACTAATAACAGTTAAACTTTTATCTCATCTTTACTGAACTTTTCAGGAATGACTTTCACTGCAGCCTAATTCTCTGACAGAAGGATTTGAACATTTCTGAACCAGATGGACTGAATTTATTAATAAATACAGCATTAATTATTTGTTTACAGCGCATTATGCAAACACATCTAAAACCTAATCAGAGGTGTCGGTACGGAGGTTACATCTCGTTTTCCTTTCTTCACAAAGGTAAAAAATATGTTTTAAGAGTTTTCCAAAGAAATATTAAGGCAGCAAGTTTTTTTTTTTCCTAAAAAACAAGTAATATGTACCTTTAAACAAACACCTCTGTTTTTGAATAAATTATTTTCTTAAATTATGAGAAACAGAAAAATCCAAGTTCATCAAAAATCCCTGTTTATGTCGTCCGGTGTGTGACTGGCGTCAAAACAAGGTTGGTAATTGTCATTAGGAAGCTCAACAAATCTAATGAGCTGAAACAATTGGACCTTTTAAAGTTGATGCAGCTTCCCAGCATGTGCATGAATATAAGCTTTGGACCTGCAGAGACCGAACATCTGGCTCCAGGAAAAACATCTGGCTCCTTTACTTCCTGCTGCCGGTTCTGTCCCAGCATGCTCTCTTCTGAAATCTACTTCAGACTGCTGCCTTACTTGACATCTGTCTCATGAAGAGACCTTTGACCTTTCCAATGCGCTAGCGTCTCTGGAGCAGACTTCCTGATAAAAAACTGTGCCCAGCCGTATCTCCCTCCCTGTGGAGTCTCATTATGCTGTGGGTTTTTATTGAGCTCTTTCTATCATTCAGGTAGTTATCATAGAGAGATTCTGTATTTCCAATTTATCCCCAACTGGGTTTTTGTGACAAGTGAAGTAGCGTTTCCTCTTCCCCCTCCTATCCCTGCTAACTGTCTGGAGAAGGGAAGCCACTAGGGAGCTTGCTGAGTGTCACTCAGCATCGATGCTGGTTCCCTCTTCTGACAGGACCGATGCTCTGCATGCCCGACACGTTCAGCCGATAACCTGCCTGGAGCCGCCAACACAAACAGACACAAAGAATATGGCTTTTACTGTTCACCCAAAACAACGAGAAGCCTCCTGGTTTTATTCAGTGATTAATGCAGCGATGCGTTAATCAGGAAGACAGCAGTGATGTTGAGCAGGTGGCATTCTGGATGAAAGCCTGCAAATCACTGAGTTTTTCTAATTGTGGAAGTCGGCAATGAGGCTAGCTACTGTTAGCATTCCAGTATGCTAACAATGTACTTTCCGCTCTGGAAAAGCAGCCATATTGAATCTTTACTCAGGTTTGGTTGCATGAACCCAAAGGAAGTTTTGATGGACTTCACCAACTTGGAATTGAGAAATTGCAATAATAATAATAATAATAACAATAATAATAATAATAATAATAATAAAGTTATCTGACTTCAGAGAAAAAACGATCCAGTTGTTCACTTCCAGTTCCAGTCTTTCACCTAAAAACCTAACTGTAACCCAAGACCGAACCTGAAATATCAACTAAATTCATGAACCCAAATCTGCACATTTTAAACTTTTCTGTTTAGAGTCAACTTGTTTGCACTTGTTTGCTTTCTCTGCACATCAGCAGGTCCCAGGAAATAACCAACATTATTAAGAGAAATGTTGCTGATTTAAGAGTCAAGTCTTTCTAACAGAAGCGAACCGAAAAGTTTTCTGTTGCTTTTCCAGATGTCCAGTCAATAGAAATCAGCTACTGACATCGAACTGCTAACTGTCCTTTAGCTACAACGCACTGCTATTGTTGCTCATGACTTTTTTATGAACTGTGTGTTGCTGCCCGTCTGGGTCAGGACAAGTTTACCAAAGAGATTGTAAATGTCAAATGAATAAAGATAAAATAAGATCAATATGAATAGTGGAAGGAGTGTAGGAAAAATACATTATGATGCTGAAGTCTCCCTCTGATTTGAAATGTTGGGTTTATCTTGATTTAAAAATCTGTCCCTGAGTTTTTAAGGAGTGTAAATTCATCTGATAATCTCTAGTTCATAAACTCACCTGTCCAGAATGTTCAGACCTCCACTGGACAATTTATTTATTATTTAATCTTTTATTAAAGATAACCTGCCTGGAGGTTATCCAGGCAGGTTATCTGCCTGGATAACTTGCCATTCAAATGAATGTTGAAAACTTCATTTTCAACATTTTCTCAGCATCACAGCTACAGATTAGCAGAAATGTGAAAAGCACATCACTGGTTCATCTTAGAGAAGATTGAATTCAAAAACAAAACTTGATTTTGAGTTTTCTAAGACGTGTTTCTAAATCATTTTATTCATGTATGTAAACCTGTTACCAGTGACAACAGATCAATGTTTGTTTTAGTCCTTATTATTCTAATAAGTTGAAACCATCCTGTGTGTATTCAGTAGTTAGGTGCGGCAGACAGAAGGGCTCATTCAAAGCTCCCTTCCTGCAGTCGCTGCCACTTTAAACTCTCTAAACTCGTTTGTTTCAATGGTTGAATAAAATCACCTTCATGCTCTGCAGCTTGTTTCCTCTGGTTTTCCAGCTGCCTGCTCTTTTCTCAGCACAAAAGTAAAGCAGCTATAAATGTAATTGTGTTAGTTTACTTAAATCCGATAGGAAGCTCTTTGGTGTATTGCGTACAGCTTGATTGAAACTTCTGATCTTAAAGAGTGCAATTTTCCCCCGGCTCCTGTTAAATCAGCAGCACATATTGGCTGACGTTAGTCTTCCAGACAGCAGCGCTGAGCTCGGGTCCACTAATGGTGACATAAAGAAGCATAATTAAATCTTGAACATGTCCTTGGTTTGTCAGTCAGATCCAGTCTCGCGTCACTATGACCCGCCTCCCTCCCCAGTAATCCGTCTGCATGGGGTTTTATTAAACCATCCATACCCAGACGTCTTCATTATAATCCAGCCATGCCTGCGGAGCTGACATCTGATTCTGCTGGAAAAGCAGTCGCAGGGTTGAATTTCTGCTTGTGGAGAGAGAAAAACTGAAACTGAAGCCACATCTGAGCTTCAGTTTTCATTCTGCCTGTGGAGAGTTGAGTGTGAAGTTGTGGGAGTTTAACAAACGGTGGCATGTCTGATGCAACTATCATCAAAAACATCTGAGTTTCAGCTTCCACATGATGAAAATCCAAAATTCATAATGTGTTTTACAGAAATGCCAGCATTCTGAAAATTATGCACTGTATAGTACATGCAATCAATTCTTTGTCATAGCAACTGCATCAATTCACCATGGAGACGATCATCCTGTGTTCAGGTGTTAAATCAATCCAGGTTGTTTCATGAAGTTCATCAGTATTGCTGGCTGTTCTGTCTCTGAATGTCCACACAACGTTTGAAAGATCTTTGCTTCACAATCTTCTCAAAATTCAGATCATTTGTCTTGGTGTTGCACATTTTGGTACTAAAGTTTTTCCTTCCACTCAACTTCCAATTACCATGTTTGCTGCCACCATCAGCAATGATGGTTGGACTGAACCATCAAAAGATGATCATGACAGTCTAGTAGATAACTGTTGTTGCAATGTAAACTTTTTCCAACATTATAATTCTCTTGGCGTCTCTATTTTCATCAGATTTAAGCCATAATTATGTTATTATTAATTTTTGGAATTGATGAATTAAGGTAACATATGACGTTCACCTTTTGAATTAATTACAGTGAACCTCAGCATTTTTGTGGTTCAGTATTCATGGATTGTTTTGTGGAGAAAATCTAAAATATTTGACAGATGATGGATCTTGTGAAGCTGAACTATCAAAGTGTGATGCTGCTTGATTCTCTATTGGCTGGAATTTGCATAGCAGCCAATTCAGGAACGGATTGGTTGTGCTCCAAAAAGCAAAGTGAGGGAAGACTGTGGATTTTAACTTCTGCTGTGGAACTACAACAGTTTCTATTGTGAGTATTAATGCATAATGAAGTCTGAATTAGTACAAGTGTTTTCAGGAGAGTCTCAACTTTGACCTCCAGAAACACAGAGGGCACACTGCAAGTGGGGAAAAAGTCTTTTTTGGATAAGATTCCAATGTACTGGGGAAAACCTGCATATCTGACAAAACGATCAGCTCCACCACATTTTAGGACAAGAATGGGAGGATTGATCATTAAGAGCTGAAATCATTTGTATTTTCACAGATTTACAAAATGCACAAACTCTGGAGTAATGAAAGTTGACTTCACCTCTGATTAGGAAAATGAATAAACCACAGACTAATCAGAGGAGCTCCTGAGTGTGTATTGTTCACAGCTCCTTAAATCAATGCTTTCAATTCATAGCAGAAATTATTTGGAACATGATTGAAAACTGCTGATCAAATGAATTTCAGACAACAAACTCAACGTTTTCTGAGGAATTAATATGAATTTGCTCTTATTTTCTGAGGTTCTCTGCATTTTGATGTTGCTTTCCTCTTTCGGTTGATGCTCAGCTTTTAATTCGGAGCATGAAAGCTGCATTTTCTTTATGGCTCTCCACAGGATAATTCCCTGTGATGTGTATCATTAATTACTCAGAACCACAGAGGAAGAAGTGGAAAAGAGCATTTCTAAAACATATTCTAAAAATATCAATATTTTTCAGTCACTCCCACAATCTGTGCGATCCTCTATTTGATATTTCCAAGAGTTCAGCAGAGACAACTCAAGCTGCGTTCCAGCAGTGTGTTACTCATTTGGCAACTCCAGACCAGCCAATCTGCGTCCCATCCACCCCTGAGAAATGACTTGGCCAGGAATGGGAAAGCAATGTAAGCGTCTTCTGCTCTGCCCCTCGCAGCATTCCTCATGTTTCATAGAAACTCGCTTTATTCTCAGCAGCAACAGCCAACCTTTAAGCAGGGCAATGCTCTAGCTTCATTTGATAGCTTATGAGGGCAGAAAGAGGGTTTACGATTGCTAAATTACCCAAACGACTCACAACAGTGAAATGATGAGCATTCCCCTCAGGGAAACACGACCTCTGCTCCTAATAGCTTCTAAGTCTCAATAGCTTCCTTCGGTATGATTAAATACCTCCAGTAACAGGCAGAGACTTGCATGCAGGTCTCATCAGACTGAGGAAGTCGGTAATAATTGGCCAGAAAAGTCATTTTGAGTTCTGACCCAGATCTGGCAGATGGTCAGACCTTCGTTACGGTCTCTTCTCCCCCGACAACATGCTCTTAGGAAGCCCCGCTGCCAAATGTGAACCCCCTGAGTGCACGTATTTCATCAACTTTGACTGGACCAAATTTCCTGAATATCCTGAAAAAGGTAGATGGTGACATCCCATAACTGTAGAGCGATGTCTACTGGTGCAAAGAGAGCAACATTTCTCACTGCATAATACGAAAACATGAACAAGTATTATTGGTCTAGATTCCAGTCAAATATCTTAGTACATGTAAAATGAGACTAAACCAGCTGACTAGGAACCTTTAAGAAAGTAAATAATTTCTTAATATGGATGAAAATGTATTAGTTCTACTGGCAGATTATTCCACCTAACAAGATGTTTTTCCTTTGTTATATGTAAAATAATCTATGATGAGAAATAGCACTTTAGTTTGTTGATATTAAGGAAATATTGACCTTTAGCATCATCATGAAGAAGCTATTGCACCGTCTCGCATTCGAGCTCCTGATGTTGCAGAAAAGCCTTTCCAGGTGGGAGGGAGGTAAACAGTTTGTGACAGTGGTGGTTTTGGTCCTCCATGATGCTGGTGGCTTCATGGACGCAGAGGGAAGCGTAAATGTCCTGCAGACCTGGCAGAGAGCTGCAGAGGATCCGCTCAGCAGACCGTACAATCCTCTGCAGGCATCTGTGGTCAGAGGCATGACAGTTTCTATATCAGACTGTAACACAGCTCCTATTCTAAAGCTTAAATCCTAAATTTAGCAAAAAATATAGAAGGGCTTATTTTTCTCAGAAGCTATCAAACGCAATACGGCACATTTTCCGTAATTCCTCAACACAGAAAAGGACAGGCAGAAAAATCTAAGAAGTTGGTTTCTGAGCAACTTACAGATACCTGCAAAGCAACAGCAACTTTAATTACCTGCAAAGTTCCAACGTTTTATTGGAATCATATTTTTGATGAGCTAGCAACCACAAATACAGATAAATTCAGGTTTTCTATAATTTTAGTCATAAATGAGTTAACCCACTAACATTATAAGGATTGAAAAGCAGCCGTTCAAATTTCCCACCAACTCATCAAATCTCACTCTGACTGCAACACACAAATAAAGAAATGCACTCAGTTGTCAAGATTATCCTAATTCTAGAAGACACTGTATTCCTTTATCTTGAAAAAACATATTTTAATCACATTCAGTGATAAACGGTTCCGGGTATAGCAAAATGTCAATATATTGGAATCCACTTGTGAACATTACAGTTTTTTCTCGTCCTTTGCATCGTCTGCAGACACCTGGCACCATACGCTTGGTCAGCAACATTCTGCTGAATCATTAATAAGTTAGCAATAGTCCCAACACTAACCCCTGTGGGACACCACAGTTGCTGGCAATCACTAAGTGCATGTTCTGTAACATAACACCGCATCTCATGAAATATATGACTTAATCCCGTTAATTTCCCCTAAAAAAGTAAATAAATGAAGTATTTTGATTGTAGTATGGAATGGCTGATGCTGTCAAAACATTTCCAGAAATCATTCCAAATAGGACTGACAGAACCATATGTATTCCAAGAAAAGCACATCTCTGTTTCACAGAGAGTCAACATGAACTAGCAGCAGGCGACATGGTGGACTCAACGCGGCTGATTAGTCTGCCTTTGAGGGAAAGCCTTTTCTGTTCTCCCTCTGATGGATTTTCACACTGCAGTAGCTTTTATCACGGCTCTGCTGTGTTTAGTTGTGCTCCCCTCTGGGTATACAGCTTAAGGTAACACTGGCTTTCACAGCTTTCTGTTTACACCACATGGAGGGACAAATTTAATAACAAATATATCATAAACAAAAGCCATAAAGCCCCCAGAGAGGATCTCTTCCATCTGTAAACTTTACATATCGTTGTTGCTCTGAATGGGTAAATTGCTGCTTCTAAAACACGGCCTGCTCCTCCACGTCTGTCTCTTTCTTAGGATGATTACAATTATTTCCCAGCAGGAAAAATTGACACACATGCTGTGTAACTTATTACCTCTACAGACTCTACTAATGGAACTGCAATCAACATTTTCCTGTTTTAATTATGTAAACAAAATAAATCTGTTCTCCAACTGATGCATTACTGTCTGCCTTTCAGCCTCATTTCAGCGAAAACCCAGGAATGAAGAAACACATTTTTAACTTTGACATCTTAAAAGATGCGTTGGATCAATTTAAGCAACAGTACCTGGACCTGCACCCTTAAGATGCTCCTCAGTCAAACTGAAAACCATTATTTCTGCAAAAGTTGTGACTGGAATAAAAAGACAAGGCTTTTAACAGCGACTTTGGCTCTAATGTGACACGCATTTCATAATATTAAAAGACTTTTAGACAAAAATGATTTTCATTTTGATTTATTAGAGTGATCAGCCACGAAAAGGTGAAAATACTTTGAAAGAACTAAAAAAACAAAGATATTCAGTGTTGTCAGTTCCTGTTTTATTTCTTTAGGGAAAACATATATATTTATTGTGATCAATCAAGCATGTAAAAAGCATGTATCTCACATGTAAAAATCAAACGTGACATACATTCAAATCTGGTTCAGCACTCAGGAACATCTCTATGCTACAAATTGTGAAACCCAGCATTTCAGTGTGGAACCCCGAGAATTACTTGCGATGCTCCTGTTGAAGTCATACATAATGCATTAGACTGAACTTAATTAGTGCTTCTCTAGTCAGCGCTTTAACAATCAGAGTCTCATTCGTATTCACCCAGTAAATTGTCACAAACACTTTTTCATTCATGCTGACGTTGAACTCGCAACAGGCTCATTACCAGAAAACTGCTCCTCCCTCTGAACGCAGCTTCACAACAGACTTTAAGCTCCGCTGTCGATCCTGGACAAACCAACCCGCTTCATGAACTTTGATGAAATGGGCTACTTTATTTTCATTTCATTCCTACTTTGTCCTGCGATTGTTGTTGGTCGACACCTATTTCTCCAAAAACTTTCAAAAGGGGAATATAATTTTTAACAAACATTCCTACAACTGTCTTATGTTTAAACAATTCACAAAAACTTGAGTTTTTATGAAGTAACATAGTTTAACCCATGATACCATTGTGAATATCAGTATATTGTTTAGAAATAGAAATATACTATATATATATAAATTCTATTTGAAAACAAATGTGGAAAACATTTTACATGTAAAGGTAAACACAAATTTTACATGTTGAAATTATTTTGGATATTTTTTTATGGTTTAATAAAATGTGAAAATAGTTTCTGACAGATGCGACATGTAAAAATTATAGTTCAGTAACTTGCTAATATCTTCTACATGTCAAATAATTAACCAAATTTCACATATGAAAAGTTTTATCAAGCAACTACATGGGAAACAAAAGAATATTTCAACATGTGAATAAACACTTTACATGGGATTAACTTTCAAATATGGAGACTGTGGCATGTGAAACATTCCACATGTTTCACATGCAGAAATGAACATGTGTAATAATATGCAACACATGGAAAAACCTTCAACATGTGAAATGTTGTCCTGCATGTTTTTCAGTTTTAAATATGTTCACTTGTGTAACATTTTTGGGTGATGCTTCTCTGTCTCTGCCATTCCAATTACATAACACAAAATGGCACCAATATCCATTATAAATAAACTCACACAGTCCAACAACACCCATGTAAAAATGATCTGCCTGCTGCTGATACCTCGGGGGAGTGTGTGTGTGTGTGTGTGAGTGTGTGTGCGTGTGTGCGTGTGTGTGTGAGTGTGTGTGTGTGAGTGTGTGTGTCTCAAACTAATTAGGATGTGGGCTGGATGTGAGATAAGCCTTGCAGGCTGACAGGTGGATCATTGCTGCATGTAATGACCTAAAAGTTGAGGTTGGGGTCTGAGCTGACTTTATCTGTCTGCGCTGCATTAGTCCCCAGGGACCAAAATAACTCTTTCAACCTCTGATGCCTGAACATGACAGTGATGACAGAAAAAAAGTTGGATTATTTCATGAAGCATGCGGCGTGTCGTTAGCAGGGTGGGATTTAATGCATGCCCCTTCAGAGAATGCAACACCGCTGAGCTGAATCAGAAACATAAAGCTTCTCCTTGGAGGCGACATCTTGACATGTAGCTATCAGCAGACCAACCAATAGTTATTTTCAACAATTCATATTTACAGCCTCAAGTCAAGCTGACTTCTCACAGCGAGAGCGGCTGGGTGGAACATACGAAGAGGAGAAACAAGAAATTCTGCTCAACAATCACTTTGGAGAGAAGCAAAGGAGACTCAAACCGTTTAGCCAAATGCTAATGGTTTGTTTGACTGAATTGGATTTACTGACAGGAGAGCAACTGGAAATGATGACGGAGATGTTGAAGTTTGGGATAATTGGAGTTGAGTTTATCCTCAGAGTCCTGCACAGCTGGTCCAGTTTCTCGTTGCTTAATATCACATTTATTTAGTAACAATGAAGTAATTGAAAAGAAAAAAGTTACAGCTGCCTTCACTTTTTTTTGAATTGTGCTGTTTAAGATTAAATATTGCAAGACATTTACTAAGTTTTTGCTTTCAGCTTTATTAAGGTTTTAGTAACTCGTAATGGTCGTATTAATTTCCATATCAGAAATCCAGAAATATTGTAAAATGTGCAAGAAAGAAACAAAGGAGAATGAAGGCACAAAGTTTCTGCAAAGTCATTATAGGCAAGCCAGGTAATTTTATCTGCGTAGAAAACAACAAGGCAATTCAAAGTGCTTTACACGATTAGGAGGAAATAAAACAACAAACAATCTCAAAACATTCCATTGTATTAGCAAGGTAAGGGAAAACATGGCATGTTGAATGGTGGGCTACTCTTTATCATGCTGCAGTCGTTATTAATCAAAGTCAGCTCTAAGTGGGTATTTAGCCTTGACTTAAAGAAACTCAGTATTTCTGCAGCTTTAAAAACAGAAACTGAAAACTGCTTTTCCATGATCAGTTCTGATTCTGGGTTTGCAAAGTAGACCTGAGTGGTCCAGAGAGGTCTGCAGGCATTTTAAGCATTTTCAGCTTTTATGTTTATTCTGTGTGAAAAGTCAGCAAAGTTCAACATCTCTTGGTCAAATTGAGAAACACCTTGACGCTGCTGATGTAACCAGGTGGCTCCATTTAAAGACGAGAAGCAACCACAAAGTTCAAGATCACACAGCAAGAGTAATTTGTTATAATTCCAGTTTATTCTAATTGATGCATTTCAAAAAAGGAGGGCAACCGCTACAGTCAAAAGTTAGATTCTTAAAACATACCATAAATAATTGGCCTTTATTCATAAATGTTTGAACATTTTCTGACTTTTAAACTTGCCAAGAAACTACAAAGGAAAAAAATGCACACATTCATCAACATGCTCTCTGATGTTTGCATTATTGAGGAAGAAAACTCATTAAATCACCATATTCAGCATATTCAAAGCCTTTTGTCTTTAAAGCCCTTGGAGTTATCTTGGAGCTCTTTTCAAAGGAGAGGAGGGTATTGAACTGTTTTAGACGATGGTGACAAAAGACCTTGTTAAAATGACAAAGAACAAGGTTGCGTCGGACAGACCACCGAGTGGCAACGGAGGAACCGAGAAAGCAGCAGAATACTAATTTGTTCTTGCACATCCAGTGAGGGAGAAGACAGCAGGGGATGTCAGGCAAAGTCCTGAGCTTTTTCCTGGATAGCAAAAAAATAACAATTTAAAATAAAAAATGAGACCTTATCTGTGTGGTTCTGAATCCAACCAGGGCACAGATAATATCTGAAGGGTCTTTTTTGTTTTAGCAGCTAAAAACCAAACCGTTACATGGTGATAACTAAACTCTGCTGTGTTCTTCTTTGCAGGTTTACGGAGTTCTTGGAGCCCTTTGAGAGAGTCATCCAACCGGAGGAGCTTTGGCTCTACAGGAATCCTCTGGTTGAGTCGGACCACATTCCTAAAAGAGTCATGTTTGTAAGTGCATTACACATCTCAAAAGAAATACGAGTCTTTCTCTGAATGTTTAGATTCACTCTGATTGTTTTGATGATTGGATATTATAACACTCAGCATCTATTCATTAATGGTGCTCAGAGACTGACTTTCATTTCAAGAGTTTGTGTGTTTGTTTACCACATGCAGAGAGGGAACTATTCCCACAGCACTTATCTTTCTTTTAATTGGTGATGAAAGTATTCGTACAGTTTTAATGCACTCAGATCAGGCCCAAACATCAGGGTGCAGGGAGGAGCTGAGATCTTCAGAGACACATAGAGACAATTACAAAGTCAGTCTTCTATCGCCTGAAGGAAAGGACAAACCAACGCAACGCAAATACTCAAAATGGCAGCAGGTCAAATGCACGATGGTTCAAAGTTACCATCTTTTATTCAGACACTGCTTTCCAGTATTTCCTTGCCTTTATCTCTGTCTCCACTGCAGTCAGTGTTACTGCCCATGCTGAAGATAATCATCCCCACATCATGACACTGCCACCACCATGGTTCATGACTTGAATAGTGTGTTAAGAGACAGACAGACAGAACATTTATCCAGTGGTTCAAAAGTGCAATAGGAATTGCAATGCATTGTGTTATTTTTCCAGAAACCAGCAGTTTGTAGACCAAAAAGTTAGTGTTTTGGTTCTGGGCAAGTTTTACCATTTCCATTCAAATATTCTTCCACTTGAGCTGAAGATCTCTGCAGCTCCTCCAAAGGCCTCAGTGGCCTCAAACTGCTGCTTTGATTAATGCTATAATTTATGAGGCTTATAAAATGTCATCCTATATTTTAACAAACGAGAGAGACTTCCAACTGTTCCATCAGCTTCTTTGTGTGCTCGTCTAGTTTTCTGCCAGTCATTGTGGCATTGCATGAAATGTTTAGTTTCAGTCAGACACTCCATTTTCCCCAGTGAAGTGAATTTGTAACAGCTGGCAAAAATGCCTGCAGGCAACAAGCCGCTGTGTGTTTTCAGTTTGGGGAGTCTAACGGTTTTCTTCCTCTATTCAAGTGAAAATGTCTATTTAAATGTGATGTTGGATATTTCAGCTCTTGTGAAGGAACTGTCTGGTTGCGCTGGATTTGAACTGATATTGTGCTAAAATAAAAACTAAATAAAAAAAATGAAAACAACCATCCAACTGCATATTTGTCTCAGTTCATTGTGATCTGTTTGGATTTGAGCCTCTTGGATCCCTGAACTCCTCACTCTTCACTCACATGACGCGTTTAAACTGCTGAGGTGACAGGATGTCATGTCAAGCAGACATATGACAGCTTAGTATTTAAAATACTAAATTCTACATTAAATAAAGGATGTCTAGCAGTTAGGATCTAGTATTTGCATGTTTTCTCCATATCTGGAAGCGTTTCTGCCAGATCAACCAGCATCGCGTGAGTAAAGAGGTCAAAGCATAATTACAATCCGTTTTGTGGAGCTCAAAGTGACTAATTACTAGATCGACTTGATGGGTAATGTTGTAAGCATTTTAAAATGCATTAGTCATTTATAGTTCTGGCAGCCAGTCCAGAAACATGAGTGCCAAATTCTGCAAGCTGACAATTGATCTGGAGAGCTCAAAGGGCCTCAACGCAAACGCTCTGCTCTATTATTCTGTTTCCCTTTGAGCCTTAAAGGAATATTGACAGATTGTATTAGCTGGGGCATCAATAAATCTTTGGGAAAGACATTTCTATCAATTGGAATTTGAGAGAAAGGCCTTTATTCCCTGCCTGCGTGTCTTCTGGGAAAATAATCCATCCTGCCAGACATTTTCTAGTACTTCCACTCTGACAGCAGCCCTGAAGGTCTGGAGAAGTTGTCTGGCTGTTCCTCTGAGTGCATGAATGAGATTTACATGATGCTACAGTACGGCTCACTGCGACCTTTATTAGAATGAATGTTGCAGAAGCTGGAGGTCGGCTGCAGGTGCCACTCCTGCATATTCCAAGTGTGAGAAGTGGCAGGAGGTTTTTCGTTTAATCCTGTGAATACATGCAACACTGCAGGAATATTTTAGCCATTATGTTGCTTTTAAATGTTGTAAACAATTAGTGAATATAGAAATCCTAATATTTCTGCTGAACACATAATGATCACTACCGATGGAAACCTCTGCATTACTAATGAGATTTCACAACCACCAGGTAATTACTGCTTCACTAATGGATTTAATAAACTTCCATTTCGCTTTAAGGTCACATTGTTTCAAAAAAACACCGACTGTATTTTTCAGTCGGTTTCAATACAGATTTACTGCGGGGCGACTGTGGCTGTATGGTAGAGCAATCGTCTTGCGATCAGAATGTTGTAGGTTCGATTCCAGCTTCCTCCTGTTGATGTGCCTATGGGCAAGGCAATTAACCCTAAATTGCCTGCGATCTGCGTATCGGTGTATAAATGTGACTCTCGTCCAAATGGAAAAGCGCCATATAAGTTCAGTCCATTTAACATTCACACACACTCTGACCTCGGGAGAATTTAGAAAGACCAATTAACCTGTGGGAGGAAGCTGGAGTACCCGGAGAGAACCCACACATGCTCAGGGAGAACATGCAGAGCATGCAGAAAGATGAGGAAAACATGTCAACTTCATCGTTCATCATAGTTACTTGGTTGTAATTTCCACTGCAGTTTCTGTGTTAAAGCCATGAAGATTTGAAGAATCCAATCTCTAAATCAGTTGTTGCTGAGGGCAGAAATATAAAACAATTTCATCCTGGATTTAATTAATACATTCTGTGGCAACAGTTATTACCTCTGAGCAGAGGGAGCTCAAATCTCCTATCAAATTAGATAGAAACTCTCTGAGTACTGCTTGGAAGACCCAGTGAACAAGCAAACAAGTTGTTGGGCTTTTCAGTTTGACAGGTTCAGGTCACAAGTTAATGCAGGAGTGTTTTTGTGTTTAACAGATCCCCTGGCCCTTTAATATCACAAACATTATTACCATTTTGTTGCTGTGTCTTATTTCCTTACAGGCTATTTCCTTCCTCACCCCGCTGGCAGTGATATTCGTGGTGAAGATAATTCAGAGAACGGACAAGACGGAGATCAAGGAGGCTTGTTTAGGTGCGGGAAAATCTTCCCTTCAGTTCTCATAATTGAAGTCCTGAAAATGTTTTTCTTTTTGACGATTGCGTGACAACAAAATGTTTTTCCTAAAGGCATTTCTTGCTAAATTTACCTGAAATTTAAAAGCCTTGGAATGTGAATGATTTGGCCTGTAATTGTAACTTTTATTATACAAAAGTTTCTATATTAGATTTTTTATGCTTGAGCAAGAACAAATTTTGTTAGCATTTCTTTCAGCTCAATATCTTTTTCCTTCCTCTGCCTGAAGCAGTCGAGCCAAATATAAGGAGTTCATTAGGCTTAATGGTGCTGATCTTTAAACTCTATGACCTCTTGTGTCTGTCAATATGCCGCCATGAATATTGTTCCTAGTCAAGAATTTAATTATTATCAATTTAAAGCATCTTCTTTCATTCTCCATCAGAACCCAGTGGTTTCACACACACACATTTTTTCCTACTTTCCCTTGAGGTCGAGTGCCAGAGAAAGGCATCGGCGCTGCAAGCCATTAAGAAAGTTTAACACAAATCCAATTAAAGAGAGACACAGTGATGAATCAGGTGGAAAGCGAGAGGCTCAGTGCAGCAGAGATTACATTGCAGTGGAGAATTTAACGAGCCCCTCGCCGCCTGCAGAGAAGGACTTTTACAAACCGGTTTACATAACACTGGAACTCAAAGAATTAAAGGGAGGAAGACCATTCTGCATTTTGTGACAGATGTCAGACAGATCTGAGTTCTGAGGATGGCATTAAGAAACTATCTATAATGAGAGAGAAATATTCAATTAATTGTTCGGATTGGTGTAAAGTTGTTTATTTTTAAAACACTGACAGAGATATTAATGTTTCATGTCAGAAGCTTTCACATTGCAGTTCCAAATGCTTCGCTTTGGAAAGCTTCCCCCAGGGCTCTCGACTTCAGAAACGCAAATAAGATTACAGGACATAATTAGGTTTAAATAGATTATGCTTGGTAAGTTTATGCTCTTTACTTTTGCTGATAAATGGGCATATATTATGGGGTACATTGCTTTCTGCCACGCTCAGTATTCTACTTCGGGGTAGAAAGGAAAACGTTTTGAAAAGTCATCTAATAATCTTTTATCATTCCAGAAGTCACGCTGCTTAATTACGTGATTATCTCTGAGTCAGAATATAATGGAGCCATCTGAGGGTCATATTTCCCACCAGACGACTCACTGAGAATGAGTCAAAGATGATAACCGAGCGCTTGCTTTAATTGTGATGATAAAGTTAAAACACTGTTTTTCATCCTGGTAATGTGATATCACAGAGCGAGAAGCGACGTCACTATTCAGTTTATGTGGGGAGGATTTGTGGTCTTTTCAATTCTACAACTTTATTTTCATAAAACCTTTCTTGATTTAAAACCTTTCTTGATTTACATATTCTTCATTCATTCAGGCAATATCAGGCATTTTCCCTTTTTTTTTTGTTTTTTGATAGATCAGGAAAAACGGAGCAGTGTAAGGACTCAGAGGTTTTCCAGTCGGCTGAATGACTGGATCAGAACATTTCCCCAATGCAGCTCTGGTGGGACGTAACAAGTCTCCAGAGGTCAAAGTTTACCAGAAGTGGTTCATGGAGGGAACAGCAGTGAACAGACAGCCAAGGATTACTGATACTGCTCCATTCAGTCTATCAGTCAGTCCTGGAAGCACTGATGAACCAGATAGAAGGGAGGACATACGATGTGATTAATGCAATAGTTCCCAAAAGTTCCCACTGCGTGATTTTAAAATATAATGCCGCTCTACCCAGGGGCATCCTGATCAGAAGCCTGGAACAGATTATCTGACTCCTCCATGCAGCAGCTCTCCACTGAGCACAGAGTCAAAGTAACAGGAGTGAAAAGCCTGATGAGACTCAATCGCTGTGAATGTTGGAGAAAAGCTGAGTGAATCCTGAATGCTGCTGAGAAGAATAGCAAACCCTCATCATGCTCACCTGTAGACCGACTGAAAGCACCTGACAGCAAGGAAATGTTTGCACTGTTAATTAGATGCTTCAGGCAAACTGTAAATGTTACCATGATTGCAAAGACAATGACAAAACATGAAAAGTGAAAAATCTCCTGCCATGGAGTAATGAGGAAAATATGACAAAATTGCTGACATGGAATATTTATTTTTTCATTAAAACAAAGCATGAATGGACGGACTGACTCAGTCGACTCAAGGGCAACTGAACACAATCTGAATGTGACACAGATCATTTCCTCAGACAGATTAATGAAGTTGGAAAACATTGTGAAGATGAATGCAGCAGATGTTCGGATGTCTGGCTTCATGAACGGGCCAATTACTCCAGCTTCTCTTCAACTCTGTTATTTGCAGACAGTTAAAAAAAGCTTTGGGACCATGAAGCAATTTAGGAGGATTCATTTTTAGTTTAAAACTATTCAACTACTGCATGGTTCTCAGTCAGCAGGATGAAACCAAGTTCACAGACTGTCAAACGCTCACATGACCAGCAGATCCAATAACGTCCGCAGCACTGCAACCATGGAAGAACCTGTTTTGTCAGGTTAATTGTAACTACTATTAGTTTTGTTCAGAAAAACTCCCCAATGCATTATAGTGCAATAGAACGTAACTGAAAGCTGGATATTTGTAAAGTCACTTAAAAAAAAGAGAAAATCATTCAAACTAATTTGAATAAATATCAATTAACTCTTGGATTTACTCTGACAGGATGAACTAAAGTCCACTGGGAGTGACCTGTAGGGCCAGGTGCTCTCCTCTAATTATGAGACCCACTGGTCTCCTTTACAGATAATTAAGTGAAATTCAGTTTCAGTGCAACTCTGACCTGTCTTAACCAGCATTACATTTCCTCTCTCCCATCACAATGACCCATTTATTTCTTTCACAGTCAGATTTTGCCTGTGGCAATCCATTTCTTCAGGGAATCCCTTCGATGTTTTCTCTCTTTTAAGCTGCATGGATTGTAATGTAGCGCAGGAGTTTAATGCTTTATTGCCTTAAAATCCATGTTTACAATGACTGAATAATGATTTGTTTAAAATAGGACACTCTCCTACTTTGTAATTTGCCATTCTCTAAATGTTTGAGCAGCAATAAGAGTTTTGTAACTTTTCAGATGTTCCATCCAACATGAATTTATTGTAATGCAAATATTAACATAATAATAAAAAATCTTAAGAAGCAAAGATAGCATAAATTCAATCATATCTCTAAAACACAATGGAAAAAAACACAGCTTATTTCTTACTTTTAGAGAAATGGTCACACTTGCTGTTGTTAAATGTAATAATTTTACATTTTAAATATCATGGAGGCAACAGTGTATAATTTCTCACAGCTTTTTAATTTTGCCATTGTGCTTATTTAATACGTTTGTCTCAGAGTTGAAGGAGTTTACTTTCTTCTGCACGCTCTCTGGGCCGTTAGCCAACTTTACTTCCAACCAGACCAGAGTGACAAGATTCAGAGTCGTCTGCCTTCGATGGGGATTTGTTGCACAGAGAGACAGAAATACTTTGAACATAAAGAAAATAAACATCCCAAGCAAGAGAACAAAGTGTTTTTTAAATGACAGAGTGATGAGATTTCGGGATCTGATAGAAACTTATTTAGATTTGATGCAGTGCCCTAAAAAAGTTGATGCAAACAGGTGAGAAAGTTTGTGCAGAGCTATGCGGGGTGAAGATCACACACATCACACACAGAGTGATGAACCAATAGAGGGAATCTGACACCACAGAAATCTCAAGCTGCTTTTCTTGTGATAATGAGTCGATGCGTCTCCTTTTCACAAGGTATCGACTTTTTGGGTTTTCTTTAAACAAGACGGATGAATTTGTTATCTCAAGGAACACTCTTTGTTTCTTTAACAATATCAGACAATTTTGGAGAACAGATGGGTGTTTGTTAATTAGATTTCAACTGACAATATCTGTGGGAATGTTAGAGGAGATTCATAACTGAGAATGAAAACAAGGCATAAATGTGGTGCTTTCTTTGAAGCATGTGGATTATTAGTGCTGGCTATAACCATTAAGAGGAGACAATTTTGTTCACTCATTAAATTTCCCTCAGTTATTACCAGTGAAGCAAGCCATTTATGCCAAGACAAAAAAAACCCAAAAAACTAAATAATCTGTTGTCATGACAAAGTTTGGTTTATTTTTTCAGGAAAAACTAAACAGCCATAAAATAATAAAACTCCGTTTTCAGTCCTAAATGCATTGTGTTGATTTCTGTGGGTGAAAATGTCTCTTTGTTCTCCTGCTAACCGCCTTCCTCAGATGTATCAACGCTTTAGTGTTTTCTATGCTTTGCTTTGGACAGAAGGTCTGGTTATTGAGAAGCGATTGATTTCTGCAGGCTTGGACTCTGAACTTCTAAATGATTGGATCTGATTTTACCTAAGTGAAAAAATTTGGCCATTATGTTTGTTCAAAGTGTGAAAAACTGACCAGAACTTGTATAATCCTGTGACTGAGGTTTGTACAACTAGATAACTTTCAATAATGAGACAACGTAAGACTTGTTTTAATATTTTTCCTGTCTTTCCTCAGCTGTGTCCTTGGCACTCGCACTAAATGGGGTTTTCACAAATACCATCAAGCTGATTGTTGGCAGGTATGCTGAACAAATCACTTCCCGGCGCCGTCAGTAGCTGCTTTTCATCCACAATATGATAATAACATGAAAACTGTAATATTTCAGACCAAGGCCAGATTACTTCCAGCGCTGTTTCCCAGATGGTCAAATGAATGCAAAGATGATGTGCACCGGCGAGCCGGAGATGGTGTCTGAAGGACGTAAAAGCTTCCCCAGCAGCCATTCCTCCTGTGAGTAAAGAAATCACTGCTGGCAACTGCAAAACAAAATGCAACCATATCGCAGCTCTCACGCCACCTTATTAAAACTGTGAACAGCAGCGTTTCAGTGAGCTAATAAGAAATGCCGCCGTGCCGACAGATTGTGCTCCAGATATTTTTTATTGTTGCCAAGAATGTAATATGCAGACCCTGAGGAAGCAAGTCATGAATGAGTCCAGCATATTTCACTCCTGACATATGTGACAGATGATAACACGCTCAGTGCTTCACCTTCATCTGACTTCCTGCTGTGCTCAGCTACATGAAGCGGGGAGGATTGCTGGCCATTTTGGGCCAAACAACATAGCAAACCGTTCCACCTCAGCTCAATAATTCACGTTTCTTCTGGAGTAAAGGAGACGACTGGAGAAAGGTTCACTTGGATTGTTTGATGGAGTCCATGCACATGGTGCAGAGTGCAGTGGACACCATGTTGTGTATTACAGTGTTGTTTTGGGTTTACCTCAAATTTGCACATATAACTTGAAATATAACGTTGAAATGTTGAATTGAAATCAACACGCTTTTCTGAACCATTTAGTGTTTTTGGGTTTGGTGTGTATAATGTGAACAAAGCTTGTCAGCTACACCCCTGCAGTACTGTTCCCCATCTAATTGCATTTAAACTTAAAAATGACATAATCCAAATATCTGGTCCCCAATTCAGCACCAGTCTTCACGGATCTGGCCAGTGCAGGACTTATGTCCTGTTACCTAGCAACCGAGATGGCCCTTAACACAAACTGGTAAAAATGGAGCTCAAGATCTTGGTTTTTTAAATTTGATACTCTCAAGGCAACATCAGTTTTAATGTCATCTCAGAGACAAACCAGACAAAATGACTGTATTTAATCTACAATCTTATCAAAGTACTGCTGGATCAGAATGGTTCATTTTCTACCTGATTAGCAGCTGAATTGTTTTAGCTGTTTAAACTCAAACATAAACAGAATGATTTTTATCTTTACTTTCAAGCCTTTTCCATTAATATTACATGTGCACAGAGTTCTGCTGCTGTTCTGCCTATTTTGAACAATGAAAATATATCTTTAGAGAAAGAAATCTCCCGGTTTGCTGTCTTTACTGTGACAGACTGATTTTTAACTGGAGTAGTTTGTTTTGTCCATGCTCATCCACAGATAACAGAACAATCAGGCAGAACGTTCAGGTAGAAAGAAGTTGCCTTTTGCTGCATGTTTTGTGATTTGCTGGCATCACGGTTTGGGCGTGACGGCTTTAAAGCTCTTCACAGCAGCATCAGATCAAACATGTGCAACAATAACACACCCAGACATCAGATGCCTTACCATTTAGAGTGTTGATTGAGTTTTAAAGTCCTTTCAGTCAGATTTCATGTTAAAGTTAAAGTCCTCTATAAGCATGGAAGGCTCTGAGGCGCTCAGTGGCTCAGAAACAGCAGACAGAGACGACACTCTGCAGGTCTGTGTCTGGATTAGAGTCTGAGCAACAAGTTGAAAAAAATCACAGAGATCAGATCTGCAGAACAAAAGTAATTCCATTTATTCCCCAAAGAGATTTAAAAAGGCACAAGGAGCACATAAAAAACTGACTGTAGTTTGAATGTTTGCAGCTCAGCATTAAGATTCAAGGATGTTTTTATTTTTTCTGGCTGTTTGTTTATTTAACAGCTTTTAATATTATTACTTTATTTTGTCTTTGATAAATCATCAATAATGGCTTACATAAACAAAATTTTACTTAGAAAATATTTAATTCAGGATTATATTTCTCATTAAACCCTGAACTGAAGCACTTAGTTTTATGCAATAAAATTTTCATTTTAAGAGATTTTACTTAATACTTCAAATATAGTTTGTTTTTAATAGGAAATATGATTGTTTAATTTACTTTTAAATATATGAGCGTCTATCTTCTGCTTTTTTGGTTTGTTTTCTGCTTTTGTAGACGGTTTGTTTTATGTGCATCACCAGACATTTTATAAAGTTATCAATAATAGATGCAGAACCTTTAGACATGTATGAGAAGCTGCAGTCCTGATAGCTTTTAAACGCCCGAGCTGTTTCCTCTCCATTTGATAGTCTTGAAGGTTTCTCCCTTGTTCTTGATTAGATTCCCCCTCCTCTCTGAAGCGAGCTAAATAACAGGAATTCGTTGTGGCATTCTCCTAAAAGAGAAAAACAAACCAATAAATACCACTAAACCCACTGCACCCTGCAAACAGCACCGAGCGCAAACAGGTCCTGAAGCACGCCTCACATCCCATTCATATTCATTTCACCATTTTCCTTTGTGCATAAAAACCCAACTGATGATACTGCTGGATAGACTCTAGTAAAAAATGTCATCTTTAGCATTAGCATACTGTTTAATGTTTGACCAGATTACTTTTCTCAATCCGCCTCCTTCATAGATTACAACGCCTGTCATCATATTAGTTCCAAGAGATAATTCAGGTCTCTTCTTTTTGTTTCTGACAGTTTTGTGGTTTTAAAGTGGTTTCAATCTAACGCTAATACATATTTTCTGTTGACTCTTTATGTGCTATTAGGAGGATCAGCCTCAGGCACTAAGTGGTCGTTTAATATGCAGCTTTTCTGGTGGGAGTTAGCAAAGATATCCCACAGGTCATGATAAAGGTCAAAGATCAGAGCAGGGAGAGGATGGCAGAGGCCACGGGATGGAAAGCATGATAATGCACTTTGTTTAGTTTCTCAGTCTTCAGAGTGGCATTAAAACTAACAGCTTTGTTGCAAAGTTACACATTAGAAAAGCATATGAACTAATCTTAGTCTTTTGAGCTTCATCAAAATTTGTAAATTTTACAAAAATGATTCACTTTTTTTGCATCCTGGCAGTTTGGTTCTCATCATGGAGAAGCAGAGACAGGAAGACAGGTAAAGGTGATACCTTCACCTTCAACTGAAATCTCAAAACAAACATTTTATTTGTAAAAACATAAAAAAAAAAAGGTGCAATGTGAATCACCTGTCATTATTCTGCTTTTCTGAATTTGTTCTTCGTCTCTCAGGGAGTTTGTTTAAGATGCATGCAGCTGATTTATTATCAAGATGTTTTATGCTGCTGTTCTTCTCTGCTGCCTCTGGAGGACCATCCTGTAGTCGTTCGTAGATTCGCCTCATTGCGTTACTCATTCACTTAGATAA
This sequence comes from Poeciliopsis turrubarensis, assembly GCA_010277015.1. Taxonomy (NCBI): domain Eukaryota; kingdom Metazoa; phylum Chordata; class Actinopteri; order Cyprinodontiformes; family Poeciliidae; genus Poeciliopsis; species Poeciliopsis turrubarensis. Next base: position 85,128 of record VMRN01000156.1, on the reverse strand, counting down.
TTATACAAATTTCACATGTAGAAGCTTGTTTATGCGTTTCTTTATGCAAAGTGAGAGCAGGATGGATACTTGATGTCCCCACTCGAGCATAATGCATCCCAAGTGTTTGATTAATCCTCCTGATCACTTCCAGTTCCACTGATTGTTCTGGTAAACATATGGGCTCCGGACGGTTCTGGAATGAAAAGGAAAGAGTTGAACAATGAGCCAGGCTGTTTCTCTCTGTTGTCATGTTGCATTTTTCTTCCCATTCTTCCATCCATCTTTGATTATTCAGGGATGCAGTGGTCTGCTGCCGACTCCACACTTAAAACCACTTTCAATGAACTCTTCACTTTATTTTCTCTTACAGTTACACACCTCACTTGATAAAAGAAACTTTTTCATGTTTTGGTTTTTAACTGAAACTCATTGCATGTTAGTCAAAGAAGCACAGAGAGTATGGTGTAATAGTATGCTAGCATCTGTAGCTGTAATACATTTTCATGTTTTATTCCAGTTTTGTAAAAATAAACCAAAAAGTACCTGGTTGTTTTCGTTCTTTTGGGCACGTTTGAGAAATACTTGAGTCTCCATGGCAACCATTTAGCAGTGAAAAACAGCTAGGTGGACATAGCTCCGCCTCTGAGGCACAGCTCCTTCCCTGCAACTTCTCCACTCAGCTCCTTCAGACTAGCCAGCCACGATTAGCAAACAGCTGGTGGAACTTTTTATCAGCTACTTCTCAGTGAAAAAGCAGTAAAAATGTTGAGAGGACTTCCTGAAGGTGGCGTTTCAGAAAGAGCAGGAGTTTTTAAAGACACTTTCACAATATGAAGGTGTTAATTTACCTTGAAATTGGATAATTGAACGCCTGGACTTCAAATATGACTTTGTTAAGCCATATCACATATATATAAAGCATGTTTCTTTACAATTTAACGTGACAGAGTTACTTTAATCTGCAATAAAATGGCACTATGTACCTGAACAATACATAATGTTGTAATACTGCCGCATTACAACTTTTACATTTAAAGTAAATTTCTTGATGGAAGTAAAAGTTAAAATGTTCAGTGTGGGACTGAATAAGGTTCCAGGAAAATGTAACTCTGTCCTCCTAAAGGACAAATTAAATTGCCTGAGCTTTGTTTAGAGCCAAAAAGACAAATAGTGTGGGCTGCTGCGAAGTTTGGAGTGTGAAGGCGTCACCTGAAAGTGAGATGGATGGGCACTGAGGGATGCTCCGACTCAGGAACGTTAAAGTAAAGGTTAGTCTCTAAAAAACATCAGTTAATCTGTGTGGGTTGTGTGTAGCTTTCTCCAAAATGAAAAGTGTTAATTAACTTTATCTGCAGCAGGATTTCCACTCATAAATTATTCGTTCTGTTATTGCTGCTCTTGAGGAATTCAGTCACATAAACTTCCATTTGGTCGCAGGCTTCAGGAAGACATTACCATTAATAAAAAAATGAACTGGTTCCACTACTTGCTGAAATGTCCTTGGGCAAGACACAAATTCTCATGTTGCCCCCAGCAATGAGCTGGAGAGAAGTGGATGGATGAAGGAGTGGAAGTGCGACTGAAACAAAGTGATTCATAAATCCTTTATTTTCCTGGAAGAACAAGATCTGATGATGATGATGATGATGATGATGATGATGATGATGATGATGATGATGA
>VMRN01000156.1:60308-74695 GCA_010277015.1 Poeciliopsis turrubarensis | reverse complement strand
ACACACACTGAGGAGTGATGCTAGGAAACACACACACCGAGGAGTGATGCTAGTTGTTACACACACAGAGGAGTGATGCTAAGAAACACACACCGAGGAGTGATGCTAGTTGTTACACACACTGAGGAGTGATGCTAGTTGTTACACACACCGAGGAATGATGCTGGTGCTTCTGCTGCTTCTAATTAAGAGTCTTGCTGCTGAGTTTTGGACCAACTCAAGAGACTTTTTATGGATACATGTGAAAAATGCACAACCAGGGAAAGCTTGGACCCTCACTCCATCTTTTGATGTCTCGCTGCAATGAGCTGCTGCTTTTAGGCTGTTTATTAAAACAGTCCCAGTTTTATCTACAAGCCCAGAAGAGGCTGCAGCTCGACATGACATGTCATCACTCATGGCCGTCTTCACTTCCTGTGTGATTTGTTGTCTGTGGGTGTTTTTAAAATGACTTGTCTAATTTGAAAAGAAATGATTATGATTTATTCATGTCTCATGCTTTCAATATTTATGGGTTTGGGTCGTGAGAATATTATTATATTTGCCCCTGAACTGTAATTTGGGACAGATTGATGGTCCAAATTTGGGACGCTTGTTTTGTGAATCAAAACAAACGTGGCTGTTTAAATGATTTCATGCACCTTTTACTACATTATGGTCTGCTACTATTAAGCCTCGATCACGTATGCAATCCAGCGTTTCACTGCAACTGTGTGTGCAGAAACGGTTTCCACTCTGATGCAATTTACAAAATGAAACCCAACGCAGAAAGAAGAGCAGATTGTAACCTCAATGGCACCTTTACCAACTTCACACTGTTTTCAGCCTGGAGATCTGAAGTTGGGTTCCTTCAGAGGACATCTCCACCGAAAACGTTCTGCCCCAGACGCATTTGTCTGAAATGTGGACTTTGTCAGGCAGTTTGGGGGTTTAGGGATGCAGTATTTATCGCTGAGAAAAAAAAAGGGATTCAAGCTGTTTGTTTCACTCCATATGATTTGATTCTATTATTTATGATCAATTCTATGTTCAGCTTTAATTTGGTGCTATACATATTTTTGTAGCAGTGCGTGTCACTTGTTTGAGATGTTGGATGTGTCATTTTGACATGTAAAATCAGTCATTTTCTACAAAAAATGAACAAAAGAACCTTTATTTTACATGATATGCTACCAGTGTTTTTAGCAGTGTACGCTGTGATTTCTCTTTCAGTTGCATTGCCTCTACAATGAAAGGATAAAAGTATCTAAAGCATATTAAATAATAATTTAAAAGTACTTTATGATGATTATTTGTGTAAAGAAGTGTTTAAAATGGTTTATGGCATGCCGGTTTTATTTGTGAGAACAGATTTTTCTATGAGTAAGCATGTCAGGCCTTGAGAACTGTGTTTTGCTGTTTGTATACTTTACGTACAATAAAGGACTGCAGATGTGTGACCTTTATCCATAATGCACAGATTTGTTTTTATTATGACTGATGGAGTTCAGAGCTGTTGGGGTTCTGCAGAGGAACCCAAGAGCAGAAAGAGTTTCTTCAATAATGAAATGAAAGGAAAACCCAGAGGGGAATCACAGCTTAGGGATTTGATAGAGGAATCCAGCAATAAACAGGGAAAACCAGGGAGATTTTCTACAGGCTCATGATAGAGAAGGACAAAGGAATCAGCAGGGACACTGAGGGAAAGAGACTGATCAAAACAACGAGAGCTGAACTGAACTGAGAGGATGAAGCACAGGGAGTCGGACCAGCGCAGAGCTAAAGGAACTGAATCTAAATACACAAACACAGAACATCAGAAAACGCTCAGGAAATGAAGATAAAGAGACGAACTAAACACACTGCCAGCAAAAATGAGAATAAAAAGAATTGAATGTGACAAGATCTAATGAACATAAATGAACAATAAGATGAAAACACAAACACCAGAGATCATAACAGCAGCTTCCTCCACACTAACAGCTGTTCTCATAGGTTTACGTTCCACTCAGGGATTTGGGGATTGCTATTTCACAGATTATGAATAAATGCAATTAATATTTAGATTTTCTTTAGCTAAGAAACATTAAACTTCATCAAACGGTCTCTGTCTTTGAAAGTGTAAACTCCTGGTTTACACACATTTTGTCATTTCCAAATACAGGAATACAGCCAATGCTTGGACAAATTCAAAAGAGGAGATAGAGTGCCAGGAATGAGCTTCATGACAGGAAAAAGTTCCTCCAGTTTGGCCAAAGGTTGTTTGATTTTTGAAAAGCAGCTTTTGGCTGAAACGTTCATCTGAGTCTCAGCTCTTCTGCCTGACCTCAGCGTTTCCTCTGAGGCTGGCAGGATGCACGACGTCCAGCAGTTCCTCTGATTCCACAACCAACTTCTGATCATAACCAACTTCTGATCATAACCAACTTCTGATCATCACAAATGACTATCTTCATGAAGGATTAAAGGATAATACAGTAAAAAAAACTCCAGAAACATTTACAGAAGTGGATCTAACTTATTTTCACCTTTGATTAGTTCAGTCCATCAATGCGTCTGATATCATCTTTTCTCGGTGTGAAATGGTGAACTGTTTTTATGACCGGTCTCTGAGAGACTAAATGGATCTATTATTTTCCACCACAGAAAAAAGTCAAACATATATTTTAAAATTCTCAAATGTTGAAAAGATTTACATGTTGAGAAACCATTTTGATATCATTTTAATATTCTTCCCAAGCAGTAGCAGGATACCGATGAGCAGAAAGAGAAATAATTTATTTGTTGTTAAATTTTATTCTAAACTAAGTAGTGTTTGTGTTATAATATATATGTTTACTTGATAAACATATTTTAGTTGGTAAAAATAAATTTGAATAGAAAATATTATTAGAAACTTGCAGCTAAATGTGAATAATCAAAGCTAATTATTAACAATGGATGATAAATTACATTCATTTGATTTTATAATGATGTGGGAGCCTTATTGCCATGGAGCCAGAAGGTTCTGGGTTTGAATCCTGACACCATCCTGTCACAGTTCAAAGACGTTTAGTTCATTTGTCTCTTTAATCTTTGTATGTGTGTGTGTGTGTGTGTGTGTGTGTGCGTGTGTGCGTGGGTGGGTGTGTGTGCGTGTGTGTGTGGTGTGGTATCTGTCCTGTGCGTCTCTGTGATGAACTGGCAACCTGCTCAGGGTGAACCCTACCTGCAGATAGACACCAGCAAAGACTAATATCTGGATGTTCCGGCACCAGTAATCAGTGATGCTCCAGGCCGTCCAATCAGCCGGGTCTGCTGCAGGCGTGAGGAACATACCGGCCAAAAACTCCCTCCATACAACCTCTACAAAAAAACACAACAGATTTTTATTTTATCACATATCTGAGACTAAAGTTCCTCAACGTTAGTAGTTTTTACCTGCATGTGAAGACCAGGGCGATTTGTGGGAGTTTCCCTCCAGAGTGCTGCACTTTGCAGGGAAAACAGTGTCAAGGTACATTAAGGATTCAGATAACAGAACAGGAGGAAAATCATCCAAAGACAATTGAACACGGAGGTTCAGACATGAATTATAACCTGTGCTAAAGAACCCAGCAGAATGTGTCACTGAGGTGAAGCAGCTTTTGTTCACCTCTACAGGAGCACATTACCATTAAAAGCAATTACATATTTGTTGTCCTCAGAAGAGAAGAGAAGAGAAGAGAAGAGAAGAGAAGAGAAGAGAAGAGAAGAGAAGAGAAGAGAAGAGAAGAGAAGAGAAGAGAAGAGAAGAGAAGAGAAGAGAAGAGAAGAGAAGCGTTTCCCTCCAGCCGCTCACTGAGACGACTGTTTAATCAACGTCTCATCCCTCAAAGCCTCGTATTGTTTTCCTGTCAGGATCAGAGCTCACCTCTGCATGAGCTCCGCTATCAGGACTGTGAAATCACCTTTTATCCAATACATCAGCTGTCAACTGGCATTTAATATCATTTAACACTGTCATATATTTTACCTCGCAGAGCAGGAGGTTCAATTACAGTGTTTTCAAAGGGATTTTCAAATGGAGATTCAATTGCCAGTGTTTGTGTTAGGCCCAGTTAGGGCCTGGCTCCGACATCAGTCATCCTGGGAGAAACGATTCCCTCTGGGTGAATGATGCAGAGAAAGACAGCGTCTTCTTCCATGGAGGTCTGGGAAACTTCTCCTAAATTATTTCAGCAGTAAAAACACAAACTGATCCACCTACTGACCTCATAACTGCCCTCAGGTGCAGAGATGATTCTCTGATTTGCCAGTCACATGATTTCGTTCAGCGTTGGTATAATTCCCCATTTTATAGCCTCTGTTTGGCTGAGATTTTGAAACCTAAAGTCCTGGGACCTTTTGACTTTTTCACATGACTTAATCTGTCAAAGAAAAACTAAAATCCAGATCTGAGACTTCTTGATGACCAACAAAACTGATTTTTAAGAAAAACAAACTCACCTGCACAGTCATGAGGAAAAGTGATCTCTGGATTGTTGTCAAAAAAGCAACCACTGACACAGCAAAAGATCATCCCTAAAAGTGCCTTCTCCAATCATGTTAATGTAACGTTGAAAATAAGGAGAAGAGGTCGACCAATAAAAGAGATTAAATCTGTTCAGGACTCTGGTTGGGTCACACAGGCGACTCAAGGACATTTGTTACAAACTTTGTTTTAAATCCCTCCAGAACCAAACACAAAATGAAACGTGTTTAATCTGGAGGACAAAAGGTCTTTGTTAATCCAAAATCTTATTTTTCAGATTAAAATAAATTTTACATTTTATTTGTAAATCAATTCAGAAGAAAGAGGAAAATCCAAGTTCCTCTGTGTCCAGTAGTATAAAGTTACTAAAATCTTCTTAAACAGTGACTGTTTTTAAAATGTTAATATTACATGTTATGCTAATTTTTGAAATTCCTTTGCGTACGTCGACTTTTATACTTTGCTCAGGTTCAGAGTAAAGTTGAGTTGAAATATTACGGCGGCCATTTTGCTGTTGGATGTTTTACTGCAGAGGAGTTTAAAGTTTTCAGCTGTCATCAAGGTGTGTTCATGTGTTCATTACAAACACATGAAAACACTTTTCTGTCTGTTTGTTTTCTGGGTGTTTGTGTCGCTGCTCTGTAGCTCAGTCTCATTTCACTAAAGGTTTCGCTCCACGATGCTAAACAACATTTCTGATAGACTGAACACGTGTTTGTAGGTTTGCACAATTTTCCACTGAGATGGAAACTGACATTTATAATAGATCAATAGCAATAAGCAGAAAGCGGTAGATGTACCTTTTATGCTCCTGTGAATTCCTCAGGGCGCTGTGCTACTTTGCAGGAAAGAGTGGTTTCTGTCACGTCTGCCTCATTAATACACAAAATAAGATTTTATCAGAGCGCAACAGCGAGTTAGAATCCCAATGAAGATGATAGGAAACTGTTGATGCACTGATGGATGGGCATACTTTCTTTATTAACTACACTGACCTTGTTCATGTATTCAATATTGATTATTATTACACAGAAATAGGACACAGAAAAAAAATCACTCCCTTTATTCCCTTAAAATGAAGCAGACTTTATTAATCACCATGATTTGTTCAACAGAGTTTGGAAACTAATGTTTTACCAACTCTGTGGCCAAACTAATATGATAACACAAAACCACTTTTTTATTCAGACGTGTGTAAAATGAATCATATTTATTAACAGTGGAAAACGTCTCATATATGGAAGATGCTGTTTGATGCGTTTGAAATGTTTCTCATGAGATGGAGAAGCAGCTGTTGAATAACATCCAGCAGCGCCGTCACCAGGCTCTTTTGACTGCCTTGTGTGGCCGAGTATTGATCTGAGAATGCAATTTATTTCAAAATATCAGCGCAAGTAAGTTGAAAAAGCAATCTGATTGGTTGCCCAGAGCCTTATATTAGTTCAATGCATCAACTCATATCACACCTTGCAGCGTGAAGTAGAAATACTCTGCTATCTCTAAAGACAAGCCCACTACAGTCAAAGTGCTTCACTTGGACTCACAGGAGGAGAGAGTCATACACTCCTTTATTATTTTTGTGACAGACTTTAAATGCACAATAGCTGCAGGTTTGACCATTTAGATACATTTTGCAGCACATAGGATCAAAGACAACTCTTACAAATATACTCACATGTTTTTACTATTTTCTTGAGAGCATAAATTAAGAGACTGTATTAGCAAAGAAGAATCCAAGTGAGCTGGAGTGTCTTTTTAGAAGTCATACAAACAATTGTAAAATGTGTTTGTGTCCGCTGGGTAATTCCAGTGGTCATGAATGCATTTCTGGCATAAAACAGAGATTCAACATCCTTCCAGCTTTATTTTTTAAAGTGTTACCAAAAGTTATGGGTAACAGGAACAAAAGGTTTCATAGAAAAGTTGCTGCACCTCAGTAAAGCTTCACATGTCACCCCCTGCAGAACAAACGGCCCGGCTCACGCTGAATCCAATTTGAAACATTTTCTACTCACAATTTCTGACTGTAAAGTGTGTTTCCCTACTTTCCTGGTTTCTTCCAATTAAAAATAAGCTTCTTTTAAAATATTGTTTAAAATATTTTTTCTCCATGTATTTTACTGTTGACAGAACTCCTGCATGTTTTTACCCCATATTCATCTTCTGCGAGAGGAAAAGACCTGAATGCAGCAACACTGATTCAGCAGCTAATCAGAGTTTGGGATCTGTGCCATGCAAGGCTCTGCAAGCATGTTTACCATTATCAGCAGCAAACCTTTCTCTGAAATAAATATTTTAATGCTATCTTGTTTTATATCTGCTACACCAAAGAAAAACTGAGATGACGCTGATGGAAATATTATGTCATAAAAAAAGGTTAGAGCAACATTTCACAACTCCAAAAAAATCCAAGCAGGAGCTGTGACAGATCCTGCCAGTGCTTTTCTCATTTTAACCTCATCCCAAGAACTACTTTTATGATTCAAGAGAAAATCATCCCCCAATTCAACCTGCTGTCCCATAAATATCTGTTCATCCCCTCAAGGTTGTAAAAATAAAGTTTGCAGTGGTGACAGATGGGAGCCGAGTTAAGAACTGGGCCACACATGCTCTGGTTCTCCCTGGTGCAATCAGGCGTAATGTGAAACTTCAGCAACAACAATACAACTCCTTATCTAAACAACTAAACACAAAAATATCTAATTATCCTTAACTCTCACCAGTGATCCTCAAATAGAGCATTATCAATCATTTTTTCATTATTATTTTAAAAACTGGGAGCAGAAATCCAGTTTTTTTTATGCATTTTTCACTAAATTTGTGCACACCTCTAACTAGTTAGATCAATTTGTTCCAGCCTAGCTTAGCGTTAGCCTGCTTTTCCATCCTGAAGCCAGGTTTTCGTCTGTTTTGGGGTTCATTGTTCTGCTGAAACTAATGTGAAAAAAATGTTTAGGATGTTTAGAAACAACAAAGGAACCACAGAAGCTCAAGCATGTTGAGTGTTCAAGGAAAGGCAGGTTTATGAGCACGGCACATTTCAGCAACAAGGTGATTAAAAGAACTTCTGCATGACAGAAACATAAACCGATGTTACATTACAGTAAAATCAAGGATGTTACAGTTGTTATTACTCAAATGAAACTCTAAATAAATTAGGTTTTAGTCTAGATTTAAATGAATTGAATGTTTCAGCAGTTTTGTAGTTTTCTGGAAGTTTGTTTGATGTTAGTGAAGCATGAAAACTCAAAGCTGTTTCTGTATGTTTGGTTCTGAAAATGCAGAGCAGATCAGACTGAGGTGAGGGAGGTCAGCAGGTCATCAATGGTTCATTTGTCTCTTTCATCTGCTTTCAAGTCATTCAGCGATTTATAAACTAACAGACATATTTTAAAGTCTATCTTTGGTATCAGAACTGGGAATCATGTATGAAGTGTGAGGAGTGAGAACAGAGAGAAGAACAGCAGTCACATCAGCAAGGAGAGAGTCTGCAGGGAGACAGGAGACAGGAACAACCATCAGATCCAGGGTTTCTAATGATGAGCCTCAGGTGTCTGTTGTCATCGAACCGTCCAAACACAACCAGAGACTCTACTGACTAACGACAGGCGTCGAAGCTGAGACCAGCCTGCGGGATATCAGTGAGTGCTAACCTCTGTGAGCTGAAACATCTTTTCTAAGCAGAATTAGTTAAAGTGTTGCTGTAAACAGGAATGCTGAGGTCCAGGAATTTGATTGTCAGAATCAGCTGAAAAGATGGCACTTCCTGCTGTATCAACAGGCTTACGCTCATCCTGGAGGATCTTGTTATATTTTCCTCCCTGCTTGTGCTTCATGGCTGCTACAGCAGCTTAGTGACACACAGAGAGGGAAATTTACTCTCCTCTGTCAGCTGAATTTCTGATGTTGGGAACTTTCCGAGTCTCATAAAAGTAAAATAAGGTAGAGTAAAACTTTAAGGAATCCAGGTACAATTTGACTGACTGACAATAACCTGATCACATGAAACACAACCAATCAGCAGTAAGTAGGTTACAACACACATCCACACTACACTTACGTCACTTGTTATGTGAGAAGTGATAATGGAGGAAATGTTTGGACATCTGCATGGTGGACGAGTCAAACCTGTCTGAATCTGTCTGATGTTGGATTGTGAAGTCGTGTGACCCGCAGGCTGCGGTCGGCACTTAGCATGCAAAGAATGACAAGGATCAGAGTCAACGCTGCGAGCTTCACTTCATGAAGGCGCTGCTTCATGAAAATGTCTCGTTGTTTCCAACAAAACAAATGATGCAGAAGAACAAAACAATTTTCAGAAAATGACACACGTCTGTTTTTCAACTTTTTCTTCTCCTCTGTGTTGGACCTCATGCCTCACAACAGTTACTTTCCAAGAGGAAAATCAAGAAATAGAGTCAGAAGCAGGAGCAGGAAACAGCTGGACGCTGTCCAAAAATAATAAGATTTTATCAGGAACATTGAATCTGGACTCAGTGCAGAACACAGTGATGGCAAAGCACAGCTTGAGTTTGAGTTCACAAAATTTCTATGATCATCAGGTAAGCTAGAGGACTGACTGAGAACAGTGGCTTAGGATACCTAACAAACTGGCACTGTACACTGGGATTTAAAACCTGTGTCAGACGTTTGCTCTGACTGTGATTCACCACATTAGTTAATGATAAATCTGTAATTAAAGCATTCAATTACTTACAACACTGAGCTTATTGAGTGTTATATTTGCTCCACTTCTGACCAGAATTGTTGCGTCTTGAATTGTCATGGCAACAGCTCCTCCAGTCGTTCTAACAACTGTATCATGAGGATATCTTACTTTTAGTCCACAGGTTGTTCAGAGTTTGCTCCTCTGCTCATTATCAGTCCAGAGAAAGTCTCAAAATATCCTAAAAGTTTTAGAAGATCTATTGTCTTTCATTTTAGCTTCAGTATTTATTATCACTTCGATGTCATCTTATTTACAATATTTTATAGAAACAAACACATTATGGCAAATTATTATTTACTAATCAAAATAATTTTTACAAACTGCCAAAGTCCTTGATGAAAAACTTCCAAAGTGTTCAGTGAGGCTCGTGTCTTAAAATGAATCAAAACTGATTATGAGTCACATAATGAGTGTTAATAGGACAGTCATCAATTGATTAATTGTTTCTTCTATTTCAGTGCTTTAAAATTATTAGAAGTTTAAATGAGACCGTTTATTCCTCAGGAACAAAAAACATGATGTGTAACTTAATTCATAGTTTTACATTTCCTGAAATGTGATGTTGGAACTATGTAAGAGGCTTAGCCTCCAAATGTATTCAGTTCCATCTGGATGTCTCCAGCACTATTAGAAATCATGAGATTAACTGTCAAGAAATGTAGAGAGTCCAGGAATATAGCTGGAATACCAAGTAGACGTTCTTCACTATATGCATTTGTTGAGACAGATGTTATGTTTGTTTGGTTTTAGTGCAGCTGCAGCTGACATGCAGAGAACTCAGACATTAGATGAAAAACAGAACATGAAACCATAAACAGTAACTAAAGGAGCAGCAGGTTCTGACTCTGAAAGCTCTTTCATTAATTATTCAGCACTCAGAAAACCTCACTGCACCTGCATGTGTCAGAGTTAAATCAGTTTCCTTTGGTTCTTTGATTCCAAATATTCAGCAATAACAGATAACAGAGTCGAATTATGTCACAGCTTTAACATCTTATGTCATCTGGTATTATATGATCTTACTGTCAGATTTTTATTTTTTTAAAACTATTTTGCATATGTGATGAGTCAACTTCTGACAGCTATAAAGACTTTGGATTTGAAACAATCTGAGAAATGATGGGATGAATATGAATGTGGATTAACTTCATGTCAGACTTCATCTGTGAGATGATAACCATGAGGATAGATTGTTAAAATATTCTATGTTTAACATTTTATAAATATTTCTAATCATATATTTTGACAATTTGTAAAAACAAAACAAAACCAAAAATAAACGTTTTAGCAAAGTTAAAGAAATGCATCTTTTATTTGTTTTAAATAGTTCCTGGTAAGTTTCTGGATCTTAATGTGACAGAAGGTTTTGCAGGAGTTTGTTAAACACACATATTCTCCAACAAATCAGTTTATACCTAAAAATAAACTTCAGTATTTTAGCTGGATTTTAAACACAAAGTGTTGGATTATTGTCAGTTTTCAAAATCAATTACTCATGCAAATCTGAAAAGTGTGGCCTGCATTTGTATTGAGTCAGTACTTTGTAGAGCCATGTTTTGCAGCATTTGCAGTTGCCAACAGTTCAGGATGAATCTCTAGCAGCTGTGCTCACAGCTCCTCCCTGACTGACGGACTGCGCTGAATTTATCAGTAAAAACTGAATATTGATCCTCCTAAAAACAAACAAAAAGATTTTCCTTCTACTTCTTGTCTCAGCTCCACTTTGTGTTGGACAATTCCATAAAATCCCAGTAAAACACAGCAAGGTTTTTGGTTGTAATGAGAGTAAATGTGGAAATGTTCCCTGGGTAAGAATTCTTCTGTCCAGCGCTGCCGGTTTGTAAATTCAGATCTGCTGAAATGCTTTTCCCTTGTTTATTTATAGGTTGTTTTTTAGTTTGTATCTACAGGGCAGAAAGCTGAGCTGATACTGAATCATCTGATGTAAATCCTGCAGGTTATGGATGAGAAACAATCTTCACCTTTGGGTTTAACAAAATCCATGGAGAAGCTCTCGAATCGCTCACCTCCAGGTGTAATTCCTTCTTTCTCTAAAAGAACTGTGCAGCCACATGTAATTCATGCATGTGAATTTCTTTCACATGCATGAATTACAAATCAGAGATTAAGGTTTTTTTTATTAAAGTAGTTGAAAAAACCACCATCTGTCAACCCTAATGAGCAAAAAGCTAAACGATGTTTTTTTTTTTTCTCACTTTCCTTGGCTAACTATCCTCTGCAACTTTCCCTTATTTTGTGTATTTTCTTAATTTGATAAGATTCAGTCAATAACATGAACATCTGATTTTTAAATAAATTCACAAACAGCTATTTCTTTCTATTTGAAAAGCTTTGAGGGAAACGTCGCCTCTCTGCAGAGGAGCTGCAAACACTGGAACATAATTTGTGGCATTCAGTAAAAATCTGTGATGGATCTGAATTTGTGACACTTCCATTAGTTTTAAACACATAGTGCCCTCCAAAGTCTTTGTTTTCTCTAGTAAATATGTTTCAAGAGCCTCACAAAGAATGGTCGCCATGGAGACTTGGTGACCCTAAATTGCAGAGTTTTGCTGCAATTCTCCAACAGCGGGCTTTGAAGACATCCTCAAACCGCCTCTCCATCCTGCAGAAGGGCGGAGACATAAACTGGAGTCCTGGTCCAGCCTGGTTGTTTCAGGTTCATTACTGCTGTTTTTTCTGCTTATGGGCTCATTTAGGCCAGTAGCAACCTTTCCCCTGGACTACTGAATGCACCAGAATGTAATTCACACCCACTAACTCTGAAAATAAAAAAAATAAATGTCTGTATCCATGTTGTAACATGTATAACATATCTACACTGAAAGATTTTTTTTAAACTTTCAGTAAAATATGAATACAGCATTTACAAATATGTATCGTCAAAAGGGACTGTTACACAGGAGCTTAAGTAAAACATACGGTGTCCTAGCAGGAAAAGTCAAACATCATCATCATCTTCATTTTCCACTAAAGTCATCTTCTTCAGGGTTGGACTTGTGCAGAATTGAACTGAACTCAGACTCCTTCAGTGTCTCTTTTGTTCTCTCAGTGTCACTTTTTAAATCCACTCTTCAGCTTGTGCCGTCCTCTTCATCATGCAGCAGTCCAGCCTTTCAAGTCCAATTGATAAAACGCCAAATATATAATAGTGCATGAAAAAGGAGCTGCTAATAGTTCAGAAATGATGGTAAAGAAGGCAGTTTGTCAGGAATGTTTTTATGTTTTCACATTCACTGTCTGAAGCCTCCAACCTCCTGCAGAGAGACGGTCCTGAGAAATAAGCAAATGTTTCACTGAAGGAGGGCTGAGTGCAGAACTGAAACTGAATGGTAATTCAGATGATTTGGTGGGTCAGAACACAGTGAAAATGTGTGTTTGTAAATGCTGTGTGTGCAGCAGGGAGAATGAGGCTGGACAGTTTTTGTCTCGTCTGTCTCCGTGTTGGCCGGTGATGGACTGTCCACCTGTCCAGACTGTGACAGCCGGCCCCGACTCTGGACCGCTCCGGAAAACCGACAGAGCAGCGTGTCAGGGAGAGACGAGCGCTTCCTTCCACCAAATGTTCAGAGATGGTTTCCCCATTACTCCATCGTTGCTGTCAGAACTTCTGCTGAGCGATTTGGTTTCAGAAACGTGTTCTGATCGAAAGGATATCTGGAAATCCTTTCAATCTTTGCAGAAACTGTTTTAAAACGGCTCCTCGGCTGAAGCATGACTTGAATGAGATAAAAAAGAGGAGTCCTCATGATTTGAGGTTTATTTTGATGAGCCCACTACAAAGTCTCATCTCGCCTCAGGGAGAAAGTATCTGCCCTCAGAAGAAAAGCACTTTGTTCCAGCCCAGCAGGTCCACTGCCCCGGGCGCCTGGAAGTTTGCCCTCCTCCAGGATGCACACTTCAGCCGTTAGCCTGTCGAAACCCCTACCTGTTCACCCATAATAGCATTAAATTAAATATTAACAGCTGCTTGGTTCTGCTCTGAGACTTTGAAAAAATAATAAAAAGTATTCACTAACATTTCTTTGAACAGACAAAAAAACATTTCTTTTATATCGTGATCGCTCAGTTTGACCAGATATGACTGTTTTTCCCAGATAAACATGCAAATTCTGCTTCTCTGTTTGTTTAGATAAATAAATCATCATCATCATCATCATCATCATCATCATCATCATCATCATCATTATTTTGAAAAACTCAGTGTGCACCAGGTTCTCCGGAAATAACTGTATAACAAAATGGTACATTATAATGAATTATAATGCATATAATGCATTATATTTGTTGATATATTTTTATTATGTTTGTTTTTTGTCTATGCATAAATTATGTGTGAAACTGGAATGAAGAATATTCCTGATTTGTATTGATTTTACTCTCAGGGTCCAGAAACCTGAACTCTGGAGCTGCAGAGACTCTTAGGATAAGAATCCAAAAGTTCCCAGTTTTCATAAGCAAGTTTTATTTAGCCGAGGATTAAATGATTCTGGTTTTGAAGGTTGCAATAAAATAAAATATAACGAGGTTTCAGGTTTCAATGTGATGAAATGTAATAAATACTTTTACTGCCTTTGGAAAACAGTCGCTTCACATGCAGTTAGTGCAAAGGCTTCACAGGAGACATCATCTGTTTGGGCCAAAAACCAAAAGAGCAAGCATTCCTATTAAATATCCATTATTTATTGATTTATTTATTGATTGATTGATTAATTGATTGATTGATTGATTGATTGATTGATTGATTGATTGATTGATTGATTGATTGATTGATTGATTGATTGATTTATACCTCATCATTCATGCATTAAAGTTGTACAGACTTTATTTGTGTCAAACCCATTTTCATGCAAAGGTCCCATTTGCAAAATCCCTAATTGCTTTAAGTTTGATGATGTTATGCACACATCCAGACTCAGACAAACAGGCGGCTGGCCGCTGCTCTGAAGTGGAAATGATGTGTGAATCTGGGACACGCTGTGTGAGATGCTTGGTGCTGGTGGGCACCGGCAGAGCCGCACTGCTAAAGCCAGGGGGCGCCAAACCGAGGAGAGGGGCTGCAGCTGCAGCGGGCCACACCAACCTGGCTCCAGCCAGACGAGGAACGCAGGTCCACTCTGGTCCACTCTGGTCCACTCTGGTCCACTCAGGTCCTGATCCACTCTG
>VMRN01000156.1:34548-54789 GCA_010277015.1 Poeciliopsis turrubarensis | reverse complement strand
ACACACGCACACACACACACACACACACACACATACAGCTGTTACTGCTGCTGAAATGCAGCTTGTGCTCAGAATAAAACAGCTGCTTGCAGGAGTCTGGGGCTGCAGTGGCTGTTTTCTGCCCACATCTTTATTTTTTCAGGAAGTATTTAGGAAAAAAATGTTTGATCATTAAAGAAGCTGTTACAGGGAGCACTGAGCTCTTGAGCTCTTGAGCTCAGTGCTCCCTGCCTGCCTGATTGTGATCAGATGTATCCAGTTTTTTCCACTCTGTTACTTTTTATTCCATTAACCAGCATCTCTGGCAGCACAGTCTCCTCCCTTCTCCATCCCCATTACTTGTTGCGGATCACTGCAGTGGAACTTGTTCTCATCACAGTAAAGCGAGTGATTGATTACCTTTCACCTCCCTGACTCATCTGTTCTTTTAAAAGCTGCTATTGGCCAGGACGAACAGCCAACAGCAGCAACAGCTTGGCAGACTTTGAGTTCATCCTTCCGTATAAATATTAATCAGATTTTAGATTTTTTTTCTGACTAATTTTAAGCTTTGGCTCCATCTGAGCTGAACGACCTTCCAACACTGGTTGCAAAGATCTAAGTCAGCTTTTATCTACTGTGAGACTTGGATGAACCCAGAGCTGGATTGATAGGTTCATTAGGAATTACAGTCCAGCAAATCAAAATATGTTTGTAAATAAATACATTTGGAAATCACACTTTAGGAACAATGGCCAGTTGAAGCAACATGCAGTTTGCAATACAAATATTTTGCTTTTTGGTCAACATGTGGACTAATGGAGGATTCTGATCTGATTTAATGTCAGCCATTTATAATATTCATAGCAAATATAACCAGGGCAGTGGCTGCTGAGAAACAGTCTTGTTATGACATGATAATTTTCACAGCTTTAGTTATTTTTCTGTGTGAATGAATGTTTTGTATTGTGAGGCTTTCTGCATCTGAGTGAATAAATTACTTCTGTACTCAGGCTGGATCAAGGAATTATGTCATGTAGCAAAGTAATCTGGCAAATAAGAAGTATTGACATTAATCCTGATTGCGCTATTATAAAGGTTTACCTTTGGGTTTCTAACAAATAAAGGTACCAAGAGCTTAAGCATAAAAATATGAAAATATGAATGTAGGAGGAAAGGGATTGGAATGATTCAAGAATATCTGTTAGGGGGAGAAAATGCTGTGAAGTGAAGAACTCAAAGCAGATGATTCAGTTCAACGTTTAACAAATCTGCTTTTTGAGATAAACTGAAATCACTGCATTATATTAGCATCATTAAAACTAACACATGGAGGAAGTAGGACAGATTACATAGCGGCGTCTGTCCATTAGAACCATATACTGCTGCTATTAATGATACTAATAATACTATAATAACACATATTGATTTTTCTGACATAGAAATGAGTGTGAGTGTAATACAGGAGAGAAAAGGTAAGAAATGAAGTTGAAGGTTGACAACACGGCAACTAAGAGGGAAGAAAATGTGCAAACTTTCATTTCAAACGGCTGATTTTCCAACTTGGCTGCACAGTAGGAACAGTTTCAGTCTGTGCGCTCTTCTGGCATAAATATACCCAACCTAATGAAATATTGCTGAATCAAACTGTCCACCTCCTACAGTGATGATATGCATGAATCTTTATGTAGTTTAATAACTATGCAGAAATGAAGTTAAATCTTTGCTGGAGAAGAAAAATGTAAAATATGTAAAAGTTTTGTTAATAGCCTCAGATTAAGAAAAGCCAGATTTATCTGTAAGGAAACCTGACTGCAGCCTTGACACACATTTCTTGAATATTCTGAGAAGTAAAGAACAATTGGAGGAATTCTAGTTTAATCGGAAATTGGAAGAGAAAAACCAGTAAGAAAGTTTATTTACTTGAGGCTGTTTGTGGACTCTTCACTGCAGAAGCAGAAGTCTTCATCAGGTCAAACTGAGAGAAAGATAAACAAGGACTAACTGAATGCTACAGTGCAGAAACATTTTGAATGAAAGATGCATTTTAAACTGTATTGGTGAGACCCTGAAACTGAAAAGGGCATCATAATTATCTGCCTGTGACGCAATTATTCATTTTTATTGACCTTTTCAGCCTTTGCTAAGTAAACACTCTGGATTTCTTGTAGCAGCAGCTTATTGTTGCCTTCCCAATAAAAACGCTAAAAAGAAATGAAAACAAATCAGTTTGCTTATTTCTGAAGAGAGTAAGGTTTATCACATCAACATTATATTTTCTATAACTGCCTTATTTGTGTTTGAGCTGCCATTTCACACCTGATCTCACCTGCATTAGAAGGTGTCAGGAAGCAGATGCTTGCATTAGAGGAAGGCCAGACTTTGTACTGATGTTTGCCTGAGCAAATACATTCATGGTTCAGTATTCATGGATCTTTCTGTGACGCTTAACTCCCATTGTTTTCACAACAACATGGGTCCATTTGCTGACATTTTTGTTGAGCAAATCTAAATTATTCAGAACAAAATGCATCTCTGGAAGCTGAAACACCTACCGGTGCACCATCTACCCGTTTTATTTCTTTGGTGCGGATTGGCTGAACCTTCAATAATGGAGTTGGGAAGGACTGTAGTTGTAGTTGGTAATGCTAAGAGTAAGAATGGTCCTGCCAAAGTCCTGCCTGGAATTTACAAACTAGCCATCAATTTCCTTCATAGAATATGAAGTTTTTGATTCTAATGTGGCAAAACGTAAAATCATGAATATAACTGTAAGGCAGAGTGGCGTCCATCAGGCTCCTGCACATAACTGATTAGGTGTTTGCATGAAAAAAAAAACCACATCATCACATAAAGCTGGTAAAATGGGCTTTAAAACTACTAGAGCAGCTTTTACAGCTTCCTCATGCTACTCTTTGCTGACGTAACTAATGGGCTGTAAAACTGTGTCATTTGTTCTGCATGCTGAATGTAATTGCATTGTTTTCCCTACGCACTACGCAGCTGAGGTGTGATTGTGTTTTTGTTGGAAACCCTTTTGGGAGAATGTTGTTTTTCTTTAGCATCATTTCGCGTCAAACCGTCCATCACCGTTTGTTTATTGGATCCTGATAAAAGATCAAGAGGGAGGCTTTTGCAGGAATGGTAATGGTTCATCCTGGCAGCTGCCTCCGTTTACATGATTTGTGTTCATGAGACATAAAGTGGTGCTCAGGGAGCAGCAGCTCCACTTGCAGCTCTTTCAGGGTCAGCTTTATTTCAGCCTGTATTCACAATGCACCAAACGCACTCAGTGGGAACGTCGGGTCAGAGTTAGGGGTATAATCATTGCTACATATTTACAAGAATTTATCTCTTTCTTGTGTACTTTAGAGGTTATTAGCGCAATTCTTTGAACGTATGAATCTGGATAATGGACCATAAATCATTGGCTTAATGAGAACCTTAATGCACAGATCATGAAAAATCTATCTGATACATAAACCCATTAAGGACAGGTAATATTTCACAACGTTCTTACAATTCAATAGTTGTTTCTTTATTTGTCAGTTTTCCACAGTTGCCTTAATGGACCTCAGTCCCAGTCATTAGTCTTCTGCAGCCTCCAACTGGCTTTTTTTACTGGATGGCTTTGTTTGTATTAACAAATCCATAAACAAATCAACTCAATTGATGTCCAGGGTTTCCTGTCTGTCCCAAAGTGCAGAATATATCAGACAGAAGTTACACAATTAGAAGATAGAAGGTGTGTGTGTTCTTACGAGTTGCAGGTGGATGGGAAGCAAACAGCAGAAAATCGTATTTTGTTTGTTATACATGTTATTGTCTCATTCTGAAGTGAGACTCTATTGTTGTAGATGCCTGTGAATGGTTCCAAGATCATTTCAGTGTCTGAGCTTTTGATCTTCATTCAGGCATCATGATAAACTCTGCAGAGCCGACAGTGTTGTCATGGAGATTCGCTTGTCCAAACCTTTATTTTCCTTGTAAGATTGGCATTGACAATAAAAGTATTGCAGCTGCTTTGAATAAATGCAGATTTGAATTTGCTTTCCATTTCTGACAGGTGGATGAATCGAAACCTGATGGAGTTCAGCTGGTCTTGTTTTTGCAAAAAGTTCAGATCCTGAATTGGAGGTTAAATCACTTTGATTTAATGCTGATATTTGTTGAAACATCTTGAGATTGGAAACATGTCCTTTGGGTTACTTTTAGATGATGATGTCAACACTGTAGTATTATGGAAATATTTTGGAAACACAAACATATTACACTACAGAATAAAATAGACCTAAGACAAACTATTTCAACTCTTAAACAAAGACAGTTTACTAAACTCACTGGTGTTTCTGTTTGTGGGCAGAATGTCTATGCTTCTCTATTTATGGAAAATAAATGTAACTAATGTGTATGTTTATACAGTTTTGAGAAATTATGCAGCTGAGGGTGAAAATGATGTGTCATTTTGCTTTTACATAGCAATAATCTAGAACCATTTTCACACCAGCAGAATTGATAGAAGCATTGCTGCAGACTGTAATGATGACAGTGGTTTTACCAAGCAACTCATTTAGGATTTCATTAGTATTCATGTGGCAGATGTTCAATTGCCTGGATCAGAGAAGTAAATCAGGGGTATCTTGTGGAGATGTCTCGTCTCAACGTGCGACATTGTAACTCATTTTGACATCAAGTGCAGCAACCACCAGGCAAGTCTGTTTGAAATATGGATGGAGCTGTTGGCGCATTCTGGAGGCACGATTCAAAGGCGACGTCCATTTATGGGGATCTGATACGCAGCATGAGCAACAGAAGGTCTAATCTGGTGATTAGAGCTTTTTTTCCTCTCTTCTCAGAAACCTCAGAGTTTTTAATTCAGAACCGGAACAGCAACTTTATCTTCATTTGGATCTGAGGTGAGAAATCCTTAAAGTTATGCCAGCTTTGTTTCCTCTGCTAAGCTTCTGGTTGGTCATGGCAACCTCAGAGCGAGGCACCATCCACTTACGATAAAGATGGAGAGAGGTCTAATATCAGCCAATAGCGATCAGACACTGAAAAACATCGTTGATTTGACTTAGAACCAGGAGTCGCGTGTTTCAAGTGTTTACTGGTATCGTTTCGAATCAACTGAATCATGAGCCAAAGAGCATCAATCAATGGACTCCACCAAATATCATAACTTATTTTTTTCCTCAATGAGTTTTAAAAATTCAGCCCATCCAGACATTCATGTCCTCCAAGCATAAAAACAGACTCAAGAGACGCGGAGCCTGTTTTCTGAAGCAGGACGTCGATATTAAATATTCAGTACCAAATAATTGTGCTTCTTCTAAGCTCATAAAATGATTGCATCATCTGTAATGGATTGACCGAATTCTTACAGCTGAGTTTGTATCAACTATCTTCCCTCTCAATAATCCCCTGCATTTAAAATCTTGTTTCTGGCCAAACAAACTCCAACATGCCTTTTCCAGGTACCTTCATTTTCTAATTATTACTGGGTTTTAAACACATCTTATACATTTCTCCAGCTTCAGTCTCGTGGAGAGGATAAAGCAGCTTACAGATGATGGACTGAAATAATTGGGACATTTCATATGGATGAGAGTTGGCAGTTAAACATTCAAAGTATTGCAAAGCTCTAATTTGATATTTTTGTGACCCAAAGTAAGATTATCTCTGGTCTCAATTTTCATTACTGAACTCTTACCACACTTGACTGCGCAGACCACAAGAGTGAAAAAGCCACTGAATCCTAAAAGCACAGAGGAGAGAAAAGAGAAAGAACTAAATGACTGATTAATGACCTTTCACCCACTCAAATAATGGCTGTCTGTCTTCAGAGAGCTGGCTGACTAACGCTGCCTTTCATCATGACTGAGGCCACAAATGAGGTAAATGAGTGACTGGTTGACTGGCGTGAACACTTCACAGGCTGAAATGTAACATTTTATCTCAAGAAATGATAGACCAGGCTGAATAATACACAGGAAGTGAATAATAACATTGAGTGTGGTGAAAATATAACTTTTAAATATGACAATTACACAGTGTTTGCACTCTAGCCACTTTCTAAATAAACTCTGCTGTAAACATTTGCACACAGCATTAGATTCTGTGCTAACTGAATCAGGTAAATGAATCTCAAACACACAGAAACATAAATACATTAGACAGTAGAGATTAATAATCAAATGCAGAAAGCAAACAGCCTTCAAACAGAGGAAATAATCTGTGCCATTGGCCTAATTGGAGATATTATGCATGAGCTTAACAAGCACAGGTCAAAAGTTGTTTCATTAACTGTGAAGGAGCTTTTCGACCCGATAAGGATACAAAATTATCGGTACAAACATGTTTGTTCACAACTACAGGTTGTTACCAAGCACAAAGCAAACTTGGCTGCATCCTGTTCAGCTTAGACAAACAGTTTGGTGCGTCTGGTTGCCTTGCTGTTTCAAAAGCAAATTGACTTACATGCAGGGCTGAATGAGACGTTTTCCTTGTTGCCCTGCAGAGTTTGTTAAATTCACAGCTTAAGAAGTTACATCTGACTCAGACAGGAAACCGAACAGGCCTAAACAATCGGAATAAAAACCAGGAACACGACTTTTATAACCAGCAGGATTTACTTTTCATCATGTTCTTTTATGCATCTGCATGTATTTTTGAGTGTTTTATGGTTTTAACTGAAAATGAGGAAAAGGTCTCCACTTTGCTCTCCCTCATATCCCCCACCACCCAGCAGAACACCGAGCACCTCAGAACCCATCCTGCCGAGCCGCACTGGGCTCGTTCCAACCTGCCTCTGGACTACGACGCCCTGCGGGAAAGAAATGCACAGAACCAGCGATGGTTGGCACTGAAGAGTGAGGAGGAAGAGGCAAAAGCACAAACTGTGGCACAGAGTTTGTGGTGTAACTATGCAATGATTACTGTAAGCTGCTGTGATCATTCCACAATAATCAACAAAACATTTGGAGTGCAGTTGCTAAAATAAGCACTAAAATTACTGCTCCCAGTGCCCACACACACAAAAAACATCCTACTTGAATCTTTTCATGCTGCTCATAAGCTCATGAAAAAACAAAGCTGAAAATGATTGTGAAGGTTTTCATATAATACAGAGAAATTATGCATATTGTGAAGAAACATCCGATAAGCTTATTTAAAACTGTGACAGCGGTATTGTTCTTAGGAAAGTTTGAATCCAGTCTCATGAAAACATTACTGCAGTGTTAGCCAATTAATCTGCTCACACCATAAAGTTATTTAACATGGAAACATCTTCTGTCAGTTCTTAGAAACTTGCTGAGAAAAATACCGCTTATAAAAACAAAGCAATTTTTCTCAGTGTGTAAAGTTTGCTTTACTTCAAGAAATGTTTTACTGAACGGATGTTGTGTATTTTCTGCATTATTGAGGAGTTAATGTACATAACAGAGAAAAACTGAAATGATATTAATAACTTAGAATATTGGCTGATTTTATGGAATTTTGCTCATTTTCTGAAAGCCTTTCAAAAGATTCTGCGATTTTCAGATCCCGAAAAAGATCTGAAAATCTCTTGGGTTGCAAAGAAAGGCAATTCTTGATGATCATGAAAGAACTGAATTCATACAATAAAAGAACAAACCAGAGAGAAACAGTCAGAAACCAGAAACACAAACATTTCATCAGGAAGATGTTGGCAGCTGTTTCCTTTGCCTGTTTCTGTGTTGGCATGAGTGTCTGTGGAGAAATCCCCTCCAGGATCACGGCCTCCCAGCACAGCTGCTGCACGTCAGATCATCTGCAAAACATCTCGTCAGCCGAGCATCTCACACCAGCCTCTGCCAGACTGTTGTGCTGCTTCTGTCAACTTAAATCTATATTTACTTTATTTTTTGTATGAACTGTATTAAAGTCTTTCTTGTGAGTTCTTAATTTCCCCTCTTTGTTCTCCTGGTTTTCAGCTTTTCTTAATTGCCTCTTAATCTCCAACCATTGGCTCTAACTTTGGGGCAAAGCCTCCACATGATTTGGATTCAAGTTCCAGACTTTTCAGCTTCCTGCCTGGAGCTGGTCTGCTCATCTTCTCTCGGTGCAAGTGGACCAGTGGGACAATCCGGCTTTGGCAGAGTGTTCCAGCTAAAAGAGCAGTAATCCTTCTCTGTTTTGCTAAAACTCATGAACCTGGAGCTCACTTCAACCTTCCACCTGATCATTGGTGGTTTAAACACCACAATCCAGGGATTCCTCTACCCTCAGAAATTCACTATCAGTCTAAATCACTTTGCTAACTTACCTTCAGTTATCAACGTTTTATTACCATAAACACTGCAAAAACAATGACAAGCAAGGACCATTTTGATTCTCAGTGTTGAGCTGAACATCAAACTGAACTGGAGATGCAACAGTGACTCTGTCTGCGAGACAAAACAGAGCAGACTGCACTTCCTGAGGAAGTGCAGTCCTTCAGTGTTTGGAGAAAATGATGCAGGACTTTTCTAAATCTGCTGTTGAATCTCTTCTGTTATTTGTCTGTCAGCAACATCAGAGCCAGCGTCTTTAAAAACGGCTATTCAAGGTGACATGAAGGGTTGTTCTGTTTTGGGGACTGCTCTAAAGAAAATTACAGACTAAATTAAACGTGTCTGTAGTGAGAGGCTGCATCAGATCTGCTGCAATACAGAGATCTGAAGAAACTATACTATAACAACATTTAATTACCTTTTGGGATCAGTAAAGTATTGTTGAACTGAATCATTAAAAGGTCCATAAAGCTGCTGAAATTCAATGTTTTCAGTTGTTTTCTGGGATTCTTAAATGTCCATGTTTTTTTTGTTGTTTTTGTCTCCATTTTTCTCTGTGGAGAAGTTTGTGAAATCCTGCCCAGTTCGTCTGTCATGTGCAGTTTGACGTTCCTCCATGGACGATACGAACAGGTGCGTGTGTCTGTGATGTGGAGCCAGAGCCACTCCTGGGACGATTTGAAAGCATTCTGTAACACGTCCAATCAAATCAAAAGCATCGCCCAGAGATGCAGCAATCAAACATAAAAACCAGCACTCATCAACATGGAGGACGAAAAATAATCCTCCAACATGTTCCTCCTAAATTCAGTCCTAAAGTAAAAATTCAACAATAATTCAACAATTATAACACCTGTTAAAGCTTGCAGTGTGTGACGATGATCCAAAAGAGATATGATGAAACTAGATCAGACACAAACACTGAGGACGCTTCATCTAAAAAATAATCAGCTCCTCTCTGGTGCATTTCCTTACTTTAGTCCAGCATGTTTTCTGTTCAGAAAGTAAAGTAAATTTATCTGATTACAACTCATGAAATCCCCAAATTCATTTTCTCAGCAAAAAAGAACATTACATAAAACCAATGAGAAAGATTTGTATGCAGAACTTTACAGAAATGCATGATATGCAAACATAATACAGATGAGTAAATACAATGCCTGATTCAAACCATCCTCCATTAAGAGGCTGAAGGCCAAATGTGATGGTTCTAACTTTACAGATCTATTCTTTTATGTGTTTCACAAAGGTATTTTGGGACATGATGGAGCTTTGTAATTTTTCCTGGGCAGGGCTAATAAGTAAAAATCACCAACACGCAATATGCACCTCTGGGTGTTTCTGCATGAGCTATAACTCAATCACACAGAGGTTCTGAAACGGCCTGCCTGCCTCCAAACATGTGAGCAGGCAGGCAGTTCATCTGAAGCCAGCAGTCCTCTGCTGCTCTCCCTCAGCTGTTAGATGCTGGATTTCCTCATCAGATGTCATTCAGCTTCATCCAGGCCTGGTAACCAGGCTTTGATTTCACTCAGGTGCTTTGGAGGAGGAAAACATTCAAAACTTGCAGGACACTATTTCTCTAGAGCACAAAACTGAGAAATGTTTTAAAACAGGTAACCACTTTGACTTCCTACACTATAGAAATGTAATGTTAATGGGAAACGTGTATTTTAGTTCCTCAGACATCCAAACCACGACTCCCAGCAACCAGAACCAGTAAGCCAGAGGTCTCCTGCTCAGCTCTCTCCTCCAGCGGAGGTGTAGGCAAACGTGAACTTGAAAAAAGCTTTTCCTCCTAAATTACCTGTATTTTCTTCTGCCAACACTAAAGCCTGGATGGTGTTATCCATACTTGACCTGAACTCACCTCATCCTCCAGTAAAACTACCAGAGACCTTCATGTCATTTCTGACCCAGATTTGTGCTTAATTCTCATTTTGATCATGATTATTCAGAGCCCTTCTTCCACCTCAGTAATATTACGCAGATCAAAGTCATCCCTCCC
This sequence comes from Poeciliopsis turrubarensis, assembly GCA_010277015.1. Lineage (NCBI taxonomy): Eukaryota > Metazoa > Chordata > Actinopteri > Cyprinodontiformes > Poeciliidae > Poeciliopsis > Poeciliopsis turrubarensis. The sequence goes on along the minus strand of VMRN01000156.1, from coordinate 44,505 downwards.
CAAGGCAAAGGTGAGAAAAATTACTTCATGAATAAATCACATCTAAGCTGTAGTCCTGCAGGACCATTTTAACTGGATCCCAAAATAATATTCTGAAAGCCTTTAAAGTTGATCCAAAATAAAGCAGCACTGACAGGTTCTGCCAGAGGAAATCCCATCCCTCTACACCGGAATCCCGGAAAGCCAGGATGGATTTTAAAATTCTTCTCATCAAGAGAAAAGGTCTTTAATGACCAAACTCCATCTTCTCTGAAGGACCTCATCTTTGCCACAAGAATTTCTCACTCCCACATTATGGGGATTAAAACGAGAGGCAGAGCTGTCAGCTTACAGTACCAGCTCAGACAGAACCCGTCCGCTGTCCGATTCAACCACAGAACCTTCTGAAACATTTGGTTAGTTTGTGTAATCATGTTCATCCTATTTTAACATTTTTATTTATTTTTCCCTTTGACTTTTCCATCATAACTCCAAATCACAAAACTTAACAGAAAACAAAAATGTCAAACACATGAATGGAAAAGCTCTAAATATCAAGAACAACTGAGAAAAGAAAAGAAGACAAAAGAAAAGAAAGGAAAGAAAAGAGCTCCTGAAACGAGACTTAATGATTTTTTAAAGTGTTTGTCAGAGACATTACTCAGACGGTTGGCCAGCTTCAGACTGTTTCCTGGAAGGTTTAACAGATAAATGCTTTACTTGTATCATTAGTCTTTAAATCAACTTACTTTTCTTTTGACTCTTCATCTGTGGAGTTGCTGAATTCCTGTTAAATGCAAATTCATCTATTCACTGCTCTGCAGCGTTCACTGTCACAGAACTGCAGCACAGAGTGACATGTTGGGGTCATTCGCTCTACTCTCAAATAAAACAAAGATTAAATATGTTAAGAAGTGCCTCCTGTCCGCTGTTCTGCAGACAATCCCTCTTTCAGAAAATCTGGGAACCATATCAGAGGAAATGACTTTGTGAAGACTCTGGATATTTGAATTAAAAATCTGGTGGCTCCTGCCAGGAAACTGAACTGCGTTTTCATTGATTCTTTTCTCAGTTGTCAGGATAATGATCCAAAACTTTGTGCCAAAGCAACGCAGAAATGCTTCATCAGACACCATTGTTCTCTTTCAAGACCATCTCAGGGCCAAAGCCTCAACCTTATTGGAGAGAATCTGAAATCAACAAAACTGGACTCTGGATGTCTCCTGTTAAAGATTATGCTGCTCTAAATATTTTAAAGCTTTCTAAAAATAAATAAACTTATTTATTTCTGTGGCAGTTTCCAGAAAATGTCCACATCCAAAACTCTTTTTTTGACAAAAAATGATCAAGAACTAAAAGGGAAATTTTTAACAATTACCAGCTGAAGAACAAGTGATCATACATTTAATTAGATTTTACCGTAATTTAGTCAACTAGACGTCTCATCTCTGCTGCTCAGACCACAAATTAGATTTACTATCCATCAGCTTATGAAGCTGTTGGAGAAAAGCCAAACTCCAGAATGAAACAGCTGACAAGGTAATGTAAAACATTTAAATGTTGGATCAAACAGTTAATCTGTGGTTTGCTTTGATTAATGTAAAAATTGAAACGATTGTTTTACTTATTTATTGCCTGACCTTCCTTGGTTTGAATATGGAATGGAAATGTTACCCTCTGCTTTTTTAATCTGCTGCATTTAACTTTAATTGTGCATATTTGTAAAGTGGAAGAAGAAATTACAATACATGGTTTACAATAAAAAAGACAAAAATAATAAAAAAGCATAATCCAGTCCACTTCCAGCAGGACTCCGGCCATAAGATCCACTTTAAATCAAAGTATAGTCATATGTCAGAACGGCCTAGTCAAAGTACAGTCTGAATCCAGTCAAAATCAGTGATTATGCATTGAAAAGCTTCTCTTCACAAACACTTTGCATCAAGTCTTACAAAAACTTTTTATTCCTCAACTACATGAAGATGTTAGAAACATGAGCCAAAAGATTTTCTGCTTTAATCCCAGCAAAACATTCCAGCAACATTTCCAACCTGATCTACAAAGAGTCAGCTTGGATATGTATAACACACATTTTAGATATAAAACAAACTCAAAAACATTATTTCCCTTTGTGCAATGCTTGGTGTCGTCTTGTTTAATAAAATCTTAATAATTTGACGAGGATTCGACAGCAAGTGGAACAGCTGACTTAAATTAGGTGTCTTGCATAAAACTCAGCTTCGTTTTGCTTCTCTGCTGTCTGATAATTTGGGTTTATCAGAGGGAGAAATATTTATAATTGTCAGGATTAATATATTTGTGTGACTGGAGGCTTGAACTTTGCTTTATTCTGGAACAGGTTCAGCTTTGTAAGCAACTCTGATAAAGGTTGCTTCAGTATTGATATAGAGCTCTGCTTTGTGAATCCCTTTGAGTGTTTGTGTGCTTTGTGGACAGGTAAACAACAAGCAATAAATTCAGTGGTGATTATCACTGGCTTGGCTCAGTGAGACGCTTCATTCCTCACGCTGAAGTATCCGGAGAACACGTTAATCTTGTAAAGCGCTGCAGGCAGCAGCAGCAGGAGATTCCTCTTCACCCAGCTTGGTAGAAAGCTTGCAAGGACAAATTAAGACGTAGTCATAATAAAGAGCACGACATATTAAAATGAAGTTTGTTTTTTAAACATGAATCATATCAACTGCAATATACTTTTCTAAATAAAGAAATTGCCTCATGATCATATGTCTTATTCCTCTATATTGTTTTCTCACACCAACTTCCTCATAAATGTGAAGTTTTGTGCTGGAGGGTAAAACGGTCAAGAGAAAACTGATACCACACTTGATATCGCCGTACTTCTTTGCTCGCCTCAGGGAAGCGTAGCGTGGGATGTTGTCAGCAGCATAGATCACCAACAGACACAAGAACACTCCAAACCTGTTCAGACTGAGGGTCCTGAGGAGGCAGGTCATGAAGCTTTGTCTCAATATTCTCCAGCGAACCTCCAGGGTCAGCGGTAACCTTGGCAGCCAGACCAAGAAAACTACAACTCTGTTGCGTTCGGATACACCGTCTGCGCAGGAACTATTCCAGTCATTTCTTCTCATTCACATCTCCTTGTATTTCTGTGTCAGCCAATGGAATCAGGATTTAACTCATAATCACCATTAATCTTATACACTACATTAATATGTGGAACAGAAACATGATCAACATCAGAATAGCCTCTTTAAGATTTACATCTATATGTCATACCATATACGACATTTATTTTACATTAGCAGAATGTTTTGGGAACAGAAAAATTTAAGAAACGATCATATGGTAGAAAGATGATGATGCAGCATGTTTTTTTTTTGACATCGCACACACAAATTTATTCACATTTCTTGTTTAATAGAAATTGTGAAATTTTCAACATTGACAGTTTTGTAATGAGACCCAGCAAGTGAAACTCAAAGCTCTACATGCATAAATCAATAGCTGACTCTCTTTGCCATGAAGCAGCCAGTGTCGTGTTGGTTCAGTGTTTCCAGCCCACATGCAGAACAACACAGGAGAGACAGTTAAAGTGAATTTATTGATAACGCAACAAGTGGAGCCTCTGAGGTTTCAGGTCTGGTCCAAGGAAGCAGCGGGCTCACTGTGAGGCAGAGCAGAGAGATGGCGAGTTCAAATACCGTCAGAGACTGGAGACAGGTGCAGCGGAGACAGAGGAGCGATGCGACTGCCAGTCGAGGAATCCAGGAGGAACTTGCAATCAGACGGAGGAGGTGAGTTTGGAAACTCGGGCAACCAGTGGGTAATTTCCACGGCGTCACGAGGAAGGTCTTGTCCAGAAAACCAGGTTAGTCCTCCAACAGGAGAATCCAGGGCAACCCGAGGGAAACACCTGAAGGCAGGAAACAACCAGAATCACCAGGAGGCCAGAACAACAAGGAGAACAGAGACCAGCACTAGGAGGCTCAGAGGCACCATGACTGGCTAACACAGAGGACTGGCAGTCAGCTCCTCTTGTACTCCCAGTCTGATGAGCTGATGAGGCTCCGGTGTGCAGGAGAGACACAAATCTCCACGAAGGTGACTCTGGCGTCATCTGGTGGCAGAATGGTGAAATAGCAGCACAAAAGAAACCCACATAGAAAACAAAGAACCCCAGAACACAACAGCCAGGATTTTCCTTAAAACAGCCAAGTTATCAATAGTTGTTTTTTTTCCTACAACCTCAGAGAGGCAAACTACAGCAGCCTGAGACAAAAGTACACAGTCATTCATTATGTAGAATCAATTCAAAGTTTTTCTCCCCTGTCCTTTGTCCTGTCCTGCTGATGGATCAGATCTCCTTCAGCCCAGTGTGCATTTCAGACTTGCTCTTTTGCAGCTCGACTCCAGCAACTGATTGAAATGCACAATTTAAATCCAGCGCAGTGTTTTTGTCTGTTCCCGTTATAATCTATGATTAATGCACACAGTCATGATGCACATATTATTTTGTTTGCCCAGTCAGTGACTAAAAGTGTAATATTGTATAATGTGATTTATGAAAGTTGCCACCCTGCAGATGGAGGCTGTAGCAGGAAGTCATGATTCTCTCTGGCCGCTCAGTGATCTGTGCCGTTTTCCACATCACTGTATAATGTCAGCTCAGCTCATTTGGACCTCGGCTGAGATGCTAACAAAACAAAGCACCAGCATGAGCCAAGTTAAAACAAAGATTTGCTTTCAGCTTCGCATCTAATCAGTTGACAGGCTTATTTTTAGCAGCAATGCTAAATCTGCCCGTCCACCTACCCACCGGAAACAACACTGCATTATTCTGACATGTATTTAGCCCAGCCTTGTTCTAACACATTTGCTCCTCTCCATTCTCAGACTTGCATGTTAAAGTCCCATGCTCCTCCCTTGCTGTTTTGTAGGATTTTCTTCATTTATCATGTCTTATGGGACTGTGTTTCTAGATTCTGTCATTTTGCTGTTTACAAAGCACAAACAGATTGTGTATTTTTCTGTCCCATCAGACAACTAATTATTGTTATATTGGTCCCTTATCACCTATTGGTGCTTCTGCAGAAGCCAACATTCAGTGTTCTTTATCTCCGCTCTGGCCTTCTAGCCAATCAGGACCAGAGGAAAATAATATTGCTCCTGGATTGGCTTTTCTGCAAATTCCAGCCAATTGCACACCAAGCAGCAGTGCACCAGGCAGAGGTCTGCTGTAACCTTTGATTTGAGTAGATTTATTCATTAGGGGAAAAATATCCCTCCCTGTTTAAGAAAATCACACATGATTCCACTAACAATTCCTGTAAACTGAACATGTACAGGGCTGCACAGTGGCGCAGTGGGTAGCGCTGTTGCCTTGCAGCAAGAAGGTCCTGGGTTCGATTCCCGGCCCGGGGTCTTTCTGCATGGAGTTTGCATGTTCTCCCTGTGCATGCGTGGGTTCTCTCCGGGTTCTCCGGCTTCCTCCCACAGTCCAAAAACATGACTGTCAGGTTGATTGGCCTTCCCAAATTCTCCCTAGGTGTGTGTGCATGATTGTTTGTCCTGTTTGTCTCTCTGTGTTGCCCTGCGACAGACTGGCGACCTGTCCAGGGTGTACCCCGCCTCTCGCCCGGAACGCAGCTGGAGATAGGCACCAGCAACTCCCGACCCCGTTAGGGAGAAGGGTGACGGAAAATGGATGGATGGATGAACATGTACATTTTTTTTGCTAATAAGAATTTTTTTGAGTGATTCTGTAAGCTGTACTTTCCGTCTAAAGGCTCAGAATCTTATTATGCCAGGTTTATATTCATCATTTCTGTCCTCAGCGACAGAAGGTCATGTTCTGTTTGGTCAAGGTGGTTTTGCACGTCCCTGTGTTTTCAGTTGTTCATGAGCAGCATGAGTGGAGAGATCAGCAATAAATGCTCTGAGAGCATTTACAAGTATGCATGGCTTGAGAACATAATTCATTTAACATCCTGAAAACAGCAGAAAAATAGGACTTTCAAACAAAAAAACTTCCAGGAGCATATTTATGAAAAAAGACTTTTCTTCTGCTACTGGTTGTTGAATATTGGCAATTTTGTCATCAACTTTAAAATAAAAGCCAGAATACTTTATGGAAACCCATTGCGTTCATCAGAACCAAAGTCTGTAGAGACAGTTCCTGCTCAGCTTTAGAGTGAACAGCATCAAGACCGCTTCACAGCAGGAGGTCAAACAGCAGAACATGCGAATTAAAAAAATAAGTGGAGCTGAAAATGAGTCTTTCCTTGGTCTTTTCCCAGGAAAACAGTGCAATATATTTGGCTAAATCAATGCAAAAACTGTTCAAAGACAAATCAAACATCATCTATTGCAACCTGAGTCTCTGACTCTAAATCATCAATAATTTAAGCATGTGGGCTGAAGTGAAGAAAACAAGGACTCTGGATGATCTGAAGAAACTGTGGAGGAAGGATCACAGATCCTGCTCTCTTCTCGCCTCAACCTTGCGAAATGTCTCAACAGAGGAACAAACACAAAGATCTGTTAGTGGCAAAAGAGAGAAACATGAATTATTAATACCTGGGATGCCAATGATTTCACAAAAAATTAAACGTTTTTAAAATTCTTAATGTGAGATTTCTTCACTGAGTAGCAAATGTTATTCTTCCAGTGCATGAGTATCGCCATGCCACTTCAGAACTCAAGGTTCCTGAAAGTTTTAGAGAAACTCAGCTTCAACACACCTCAGTCAAATAATCAAGTCATCAGCAGAACCTCAGCAGAACCTCAGAGGAACCCGACTGCAGAACCCGACTGCAGACTGAGGAGGTCATTCAGCCACTTCATCCAGATTTGTTGGACCTTTATGGAGAAATATAAAAGTTGCAGGATGCAGTTCTTGTTATTTTCTATTGATGCATCAACATTGCAAATGCCAGACAATTCACACCAAGGAAACAATAAACATGTGAAATGATAAAAGCCAATTTATGAGTCCAGGTCTAATAACTGCAGTTATGATTTTCATTACGTGAGTTTTTGTTGTGGAGAAACATTTTCCACCGTGAGCACGAAATGTGAATCATATCTGTAACTTCTAAAGATTCAGTCCTTTTATCTGTTTTGCTGCGAGGATCTGTACTATGTCATAAAGTTTACTTCTGGATTTGATTTCAGTTTGAACAGGAGAAAAGTTTTATTAATGAGAAATAGATTTACACAAAGATTTGTTTAAAATAACTTCTCTTCCTCTTCTCTACTGATCTGCTTCAGGGTTTGTGCCTGTTTTGTTGATTTTAGATAAAATCACACATGGATGTGTGAATGTTGCTCCTTAATATCTTAAATTAGTTTAGAAGACGTTGAATCAAACAACAAATCAGTTTTGAACCTGGAAATTTTAGGCTGTTAATTTATTGTCTGAGCAACTTTGACATGACAACAGAAATATTTTTTTCTGATGTTGTCATGAGGATGAAGCACATGAATAAAACTGTAACAACAATTTTAGAAACACAGAGGTGTGAAATTTAACATATTTTAATATTTTGCAAAAAAATGCACTAGTCTGTAAAACTGTCATAAACAATGTACAGTTGCAGCAAAATACAGTTCAGCAACATGTTGACCTTTGGTAGAACAAACAAAAAACACTTTTCATTATTTTTTGTAAGAAAAATAAAAAAATTTCTCCACTTCATGTTTATGCACAACTTTGTGTTCATCCTCCACCAGAAATATGAAGAAAATTACATAAATATTCTGTTGTAATGTAATAAAATATCAAGTTCAAACACATGAATACTTTCAACTCGCTCTATATTTATCTTTTTATTTATTTTCAGTTCCTAAATGAAAACGTCCGTCAGTTTAAATGATCGTTTGATGAATGAGCCTCAGTCTGTGGCTCTCAGCGATGCTGACTGAGGGTCTGCTCCTCTTCGCCCTGCTTCGTCAGGCGGCGCGCAGGAGCCACTGGGCCTTGGGGGAGCCCGTCATTCAGGTGAGCCAATGCATATGCTACTGCTGTGAAATTTGACAAAATGGTCCTTGCTGGGTGGAAAGAGACGAATGACAGGACTGATGTCCTCTTGGGCCTTTTTCATTTCCAACTTTCTCTCTGCTATAATTCTAGTTTTATTACATTCCAGGGTAAGCTTCAACATAATCTTACTTTATGAATAGTTTCTCCCAGTCGCCAGTTTCTTCTAGGCATGAAGGATCAACTTTTCCTCCTCTGCTTGTGGACATTAGATGAAGATGCAGCCCTGCAGTTCAACACAGCAGCTTAGATATTGTTTGACTTGTACTTTTTGTCAGCAGTCCCTGTTAGTGACAGTCGACCTTTATGCAGCCGTCCCCATGCTCTGAAGTCTGGATGGTTTAATTGGATATTGAGGAACGTTGGGATGTTATTACATAGAGGATTTGTCACAGTGACAATGCCAATAACGAAGCAGAACCCCTGTTAGTGCAGCTCCCTTCTCTGCTATCTCTCTGCTTCTCTATGAAGGAATAATTATTGCTGTGGCTTGACACACTTAGAACTTATGTTTTCCAATATTTAAAATTCCTAACTAATTTTTCATGCCTAATTATAAGTGGGGTCTAGGTGGTTTTCTGGGTTTGTATCATATTAGTTCCACATTTTAAGATTTGGACCAAAACTTAGAAAGATCCTGCTATAGATTTTAATCAAGAAACCAGAAAAACTTGAGAGAGCTTGAGTGAGCAAAAGAGAACGTGAAGAAATATCAATGAACAGTGACAACCAGAGAGTTTATATACAGAGGAAACAGTGGAAAATGACAGTGGCTGCAGGTGAGCTAATCAAGAGGATGTGAAACAGCTGAGACCAACAAGGGAAGCTGAGGAAAGCTGAATGATTAACTCAAAGGGAGTTGAAATGGATACTTTTGAGGCTCCCCTTAGTCAGAGGGGAAACGCTGACTACAGAGGGGTATAGATACTTTTCTAAAAACAGTTTGAGTAGAAAGAAATCTGTGAAAAGTCAGCTGAGACTCAGTGATTTAAATAAACCAGCCGAGTCAGACCCAACAGGACGGGGCTTTCAGCAGATAAGACACTGACCTGCTTATCTCTTCTTATTCTCACTCAGAGAATGAAGCGTTCTCTCTGCATGCTGTTCACGACTGTGATTGGAAAACTTAAGATAATGAAAAGTGGCTGGTGTTTTCTTTTAAACTTGACAAGTTTAAAAAACAAGGAAACTACTAACACGATCTGGGTTTTCATTGAACACATAATTGCTCAAATTGGATTTGTGAAATTAAATTTGCTTTACGGAAATTTTAAAAAATCACATTTCTCCTGAAAAAGCTTTTGTGTTTGGATGAGAAGGTTCGTCAGTTACATGGAAATTTGTGTATTTTGCAAAACTGCACACATGATCACAATCCAAACGTTATTCCTATTAAAGAAGACAACAGAAAGTGTTTTAATGACTTGTGATTTTTATTGCATTCATTATTTAATGAAAACACAGAAATTGTGAAATTATGGGTTTTTTTGACATTAGCGGAATATCAACAAAGTTTTGCTTCCATTGTAATGGAAATATAGCTGCTTCTGGAGGGAGAACTAAAATAGATCAGAACATGAAATAAATCAGAAATTAAACTAAAGGGAATGAACATCTGTGCAGCACAAAAAACACTAAATATTAACAAATATTTTTGGCCTAGTGCAAGTATCTTAGTACACTTGAAATAAACGTACTAACTTTTCAGCAAGAGACAGGTGTCTGTGTTATGTAATAATTTCTTAATATTGAAAGATTATTAAAACCAGTTCCAATGTTCCAACATTTTTTTCTGACAGCAAAGCTAATTGATATTCACAAAGCCTGAATATCTGCTTGCAGCAGAGAGCCGGACCAGAGAAGACTCCTCTGTGTTTAGGTGGATGCGCTCAGTGGGAGGCGCTCTGCTGCATCACACTGCTGGGGTATCACACTGCTGGGGTATCACACTGCTGGGG